>OZ010584.1:94062331-94197331 GCA_963932145.1 Acanthosepion lycidas | reverse complement strand
TTTATCAGTACGAGATAACAGGCAAAAAATATGTTTAGGAAGACGTGGTTGAGTGTGGGGCAAGAAGAGAGATTTCTGATTGGTTGAATTGAAAAAGGAAGGAAAGGAAAGGAAGTAATAGGTATGATAAGTATCAAAACTAATAGATAAATATTGTCAAAAAAAATACTTTGCATATCCAAAGGGAGGTAATTTCTGGAAACTGTTACATCTGTGAAATTCCCACCAACTCTTGAGGAGGAAAACAAAAATGGATAAAGTTGCTCTCATGATTGTCAGCTTAAAATGAAGAATTGAATTTTTTTCAATATTTAATTTCTTTTTTTAATATTTCAAAATAAATATTTAGGCATATCTTACCTTTAACTTTTCTTGACTGTCATTGGAGACATTTTTCTTAGTCCCTTCTTTCACATTTCAAAGATATTTACCAAGATGAGCATTTTCAGAGAAAATGTTTTCACTTTAGAAAGTTATTGCATATCTATGACCTTCCTTAACTGTATTTTTTACCTAATTATTTTTTAATTTAACACTGGAGTCTGTTTTATTTTATATGTAGGGAGATTGTTATTATCATAAATAAAAAATAAAATATAACAATAACAATGAAAATTATAAATAAAATAAAATTTAAACCTCGTTTAAAGTAAATTAATAGATAAAAAATAAAAATTATAAAGTTACTTCCAGCATGCAACAGAGAAGTGTTTCTGTTGGAAGTACAGACAACCCGGCAAAAGATGTGAGATTCAACCTCTTCACCAAAGAACTGTTGCGATGACAACACATGTAAATTCCCTCTGCGATAGAACTTGTGATATTACGGAGTGAGTTAGTTGCTTTTATTACAAGAGCATCATCACAATTGTAATGTGAAATATATTCACAAATACATAGATAAAATTGCATGAAATTGCCATACAATTTACCATATTTTTTTTATTGTTATTGTATACATTTTTTATACTTTTTTGCCTACTGAACACAAGCCCAAATTTATGACTCCTATGGTGTGAGTGAATCCCTCCACAAATCTCCTTATTGAAGTGCTCAAAACAATAAAGATGAAGATAATTGTTCAAATAATTCATCAAATGAAGTCAATATTTGACTTAAAAACTTCTCTTGATCTTCCATGACCAATTTTAGACATTTATTGGCATATAATGGTTCCAGTGCTTCGATTAAAAAGAATATGAAGTTAAAAAGTTTATCTGAGCAATGAAAGCAGATGTATTAAAATTTAAAAGCATCTTATAACAAAAAAAAGAAACAATTCATTACAAAAAAAGAGATGTAAACAAAAAATATATATTACCATAAAATGGTAATTGATTTCAGTATTACCATTTTATATTAAATATATATTTTATATATATATATATATATATATATATATATATATATATATATATGGTTTAAAAATGACAATTGGAAAAAGTTTTAGTTTTTGCCAACATGTTTCATCTTATGACTTTATCAAGGCAAGCAATGATAATTGATAAAGTTGGAAGACAAAACGTGTCGGCAAGAACTAAGAAATTTTTCCAATTGTCATTTTTAAACCAATTTGTCTTATCTTCAGAATTATTCTGGGAAATTTAACTACATACATACGTATACATATGCATACATATATATATATATATATATATAACCATAAAATATATATTTTATCTATATATATATATATATATATATATATAACGATTAAAAACTGCTAAACTGGTGTATTGGTCCTCAGACATCTGAGCAAAAATTGAGGACAAAAAAAATTGTGCACAGCAACTAAAACTTTTTGTAACTGCAGACTGTTATATATCCCCCACCACAAAAAAAAACAACATTAAATGATTTAACCCTTAAGGCCACCACACATTACTGCTTACAGAGAGATGGCTAGTCAGATTTAATGTACACTGGTTTCAGAATTTTCGTATGATAAATGGTATTAGCCCTACTCATCACATAGAAATTAAAAATGTTTACTGTTAAGCTATATAGTAAAGAGTTATCCCCAATGTAAAGGAGGTTGATCATAGTTGGACCCATAGGCTTATTGTGAACTTCACAATCCTTTAGTTTAGCTGCATGGATATGAGCTTTGCCAGGGCCACATGTGGTTCTGAATTTAGATTTGCCCATCTCAAATGACTACCAACCAAGGCTGAAAGGCCCAGTTTGTTTTACTATTTAACCAATAGCTGGAAAATCTGTTCAAAATATATATTGATTATAAATAAAATTAAATAATTCCTTAGAAATTACTTTGTGCTTCAGATAGGAAATAAAGTCTGCAGACATGGTCAATGAGAGGTATATATTTCTTAAAAAGTGTAATTGAACCTTGATTTACTGTGAAACCTTTTCATGGCTGAGTAGTTCAAAGCACACAGAGCTTAAAGGTGGTTTTCTTCATTTTGTGGGGAAGGTTTGATCCCTGTCAAAAGGTATATTTTCTTAATGAACATATTCAATTACCCAGGTCATACATACACAGCTGTGTATTTTGTTGAGGTAGGACAAGGATTAATCATACACAAAGCAAGGTGAGTCCTGTCTGATAGAGAATCTTTTGTCATAATGATTTCAGGCAAGGTTTTACAAGGCTAGATGCTCTTCCTGCGGTCCAAGTATACCAGGTGTTTTTCTCAAGATACCATCTCTAGGAAGGGTTGCCATTCAAGGCTTGATACCTGATCCTAGCCTCTTATATATATATATATATATATATATATATATATATATATACACACACACACACACACATGTACATCAGCTTCTATCAGAAGCTCATCTGTTCTTTGACAGGAGGTTTTGTTTTTCATCTTGTGGGGGTGACATTCCCCCTCCTCACCAGCAGATAAACTAGTGGAGGAGCTGGTTTAAATGTCAGCCACTCATCCAGGCAGCACATTGTACTAGGTTGCATGTTATCAGAAACAGGCCAGTAGATATTAATTTTATTGTCAAAGAAAAACCCCCAAAAAACAGAAATCTCTACTGAAGCACATATTGCCATGAACTATAACATTTCCAATTTAATAAATCTGTTAACTTTTAACCTCTGCAAGACAACAGAATAATGCCAAAGAGTTGACCCAAATTATTGAGACCTCACTTATGCAGTTTACTGTTAACAGGGTTGCCAGCATGGGTAAATTTTAAAAGCACAGTGCTGTTAACATTTGCTTCATGCAACTTTAGGGACTACTTTTTAAAACAACGTTATAGACAAGTGTATGGTTGCAAGAAGGAAATACGACGAGTAGAAATAGATTTACGTGATTTATTTCAATAGGAATGTGTGGTTTTGGAACAGCTACCTTGTGGTATAGTTCATAGGCCGGCTGAAGATCTGGGTTGATCTTTCATAGTAGTTCTCGCTTGTTGGCGTGGTGCTACTGCTGCTGGCTGCTGCTGACCGCTCAGCCTGACTGTGACAGGTCTCTTCCCTGGCCTCCTGTTGACTGCCCGGTGTACTTCCGTGTGACCCCTTTTATGGCGTTTTTTTATGGCTTGACAGGCTCGAAAAACGACGCGAGTATAATTAGGAGGGAAACATTTTTATTGGTCGAAAAATAGAAACACTTTAAAATATTATTTTATTTTTCAACCAGAACTCATGCATTGGAAACATGCGTAAACAAAGATAATGGTCATTTTTTTTGTCCCGTTCACATCCGGCTCTCGCTCTTGAGTATGTTAGTTTATTTGCCTGTAAATCAGTCGAGATATGATTTATTTTATTTTATAACAAGCTGAGTTGGAAATTTATTCAAACTACTCAGCATTCAATCAGCACCCAATTTGGTAAATTAAAGAGAACAATATTTCCAAATTATACGTATAAATTGTCATCCTTAATCTTCATGCCATAATTTGGGGGTGGGCGGTGTAGGGGGGGGGTCTGTGAGTGGCTTAAGAAAATTCTGAATGTAACCTGAATCCCTGTCATTTCTTAATTACAAGTGTAACAGGAATCCTTGTTTGGTAATTACAAGTGTAACAGGAATTCATGTCGCTGTGAAAACCATATTTTATTTTCTAAAAAATATTGGTAAGAATTCTTTTTTTTTTTAATTTCCATCAATGTAATCTGTTAAATCCATCAAAATTAATTTAACAAAAAATACTAACAAATTTTTTAGGATTATATGATATACTCTTCTATTTTTTTTTTATTTTATTAAAAATGCCATGTTCCATCAGAGCATTGGTTACTATATCTACCTTCAGCTTCCCTCTCTTTAAATTTGTTATTTTTTTATGATGATTCTCAAGGACATTGTTTTCCATGGTCTACCATGGTTACATTACCAACCAACTTCTTAGGATTTCAGATAAAACTAAGTTTTCTTAAATAATATTTAGAATAGAAATGTGCTGATGACTTTTTTAATCATTTCATCCCAAAGCAAGGTAATAAAGCTACTAAGATGCAAGGGTTTACTGAATGTAAGATAATATGAGAAATAATTATTTGGGAGAGATAACAATAAAAGAAAAGGAATTAAGAAAACAAATAATGATTGATATTGCATTTAACATTTTGAAGATCAAAGTCAACTGGAAAGCAAGAAGTCAGAAGACAGCTCCACAAGTGAGAAAATAAACTGTTGGCATAGAACTTACGGTTACATCTAGCAGCCATTTCAACTGGAAAATAATGAGGCCTTTCTGCCAATCTAGTATTGTTCTTAAATTCATAAAGTCTAGGTACCATAGGGAAAAGTTCATCAGAACAATTACAATGAAAATATTTATAGAAAAGGCACAGGGAAGTGATGTTATAGTGGTGGGAAAGTGATTGAAGTTGAGATGCCACGTCAGGACCAATAACATTGCAGATTCTTCTTTGTACTTTAACAAGAATCTCTAAATACGTAAGTTAAATGCTATATGTCAAATGTGATGTCAGACATTTTCTTGTTTTTAATTATAATATTTGAAATTCTATGTTGATCTTACATACGTGAATTCCATTGTATACAAATAATATTTTGAAAAAACTAAATTAAACAATTTTGAAAATGTTATATGGCCTACTTTTTAAATTATGACTTGAGATTTTATCTGCTTATGTAATGTTATTAATATATTATGCCCCAATTCTGTCATACAAAGTGAAAACAATATTTGCCATTTTGTTTTGTTTTGTTTTGTTTGTTTTAAGAAAAGTAGGTATTTTCAAAAAGATTTAAGATATTTTCTTCTCTTATTAAATTTTAAGTATATTTTTTTTGCTGTTTTTACTTTGCATGTTCCTCAAAGGACAAGACAAGAAAATGTCTACGCAAAGTGAATTCTCAAGAAGGCTCACATTAAAGATAGATGTCGGCCATTTATCTTGTTTGATCTTCTTCCAAGTTGTTCAGACATTTGCCAAAGATTTCTCAGAAGGGCAGGTCTTACCAATAAAAATCATATTCTCTGCTTAATGAACACTTTTTTATACTTAAAAAAAAAGAATGTAAGAGAATAATATGTGAATATTTGATAAATCCAGGGAAATTTCTAACAGAATTTTCTATTTCACATATAGAAAATATAAAATACATTAGTGCAATAAACAAATGGCTTCTATAAACATTGCAAATTAAATGTTACTTATATTATATAATTATTTATATATGTTAGATTTTTAAAAAATGTTTTCTTATTTTTCTCTTTATTTTGAGAAATGAATATTTATTGAGTCATGATTTCAATTCTGTTTCTTTGCCATTCTGTCATCTCACT
The DNA here is from genome assembly GCA_963932145.1 of Acanthosepion lycidas. Lineage (NCBI taxonomy): Eukaryota > Metazoa > Mollusca > Cephalopoda > Sepiida > Sepiidae > Acanthosepion > Acanthosepion lycidas. Next base: position 94,191,586 of record OZ010584.1, on the reverse strand, counting down.
CTTTTGAATGCCAGACTTCAATATTTGACTGATCTGTCTCTTCATTATACTGTTGGATATCTCCTTTGGTGGGCACCAGATCCCTATATTTTACTGACACATCTCTTCACAATACTGTCAGATCACTCCTTTAAGAAGGTATACCAGACACTTATATTTGAATAACCCATTTCTTTACCATACTGTTTGATTATTTCTTAAAGGGCCACCAGACTCCTATATTTGACTGATCCTTCATTGTAATGTTGGATTATTCCCTTAAGGGCCAACAGAGTTGTATGTTTGACTGATCCATCCTTTCATAATACTGTTGGATTATTCCCTTAAGGGCCAACAGAGTTGCATGCTTGACTGATCCATCCTTTCATAATACTGTTGGATTATTCTCTTAAGGGCCAACAGAGTTGTATGTTTGACTGATCCATTCTTTCATAATACTGTTGGATTATTCCCATAAGGGCTACCAGAGTTGTATGTTTGACTGATCCATCCTTTCATAATACTGTTGGATTATTCCCATAAGGGCTACCAGAGTTGTATGTTTGACTGATCCATCCTTTCATAATACTGTTGGATTACTGCTTTAAGGGCTACCAGAATCACTTATTTTACTGACCAACCTCTTTGCCATACCCCTGTTTATCTCCTTTAAGGGACATCAAACTCTTATTTTGTCTCACCCATCTGCCAAGAAAAAAAAAAAAAGAACCTAATTGCTATCATTCCACCTCACTGAGGCAAGGATCAAGTAGCTACTGTTGGTTGAAATTTCTAAAATCTTTCCCGTAAAACAATTTTTCAGGAAAATAGGTTTCTCAAGTCTAATAGTTATTGTTCTTTTCAGTATTTATAGTGCTTTCCATCCTTTCATTCAACATCTTGATTATGTCATTATTTTCTCTTCAAGTTACATGTGGTATACATTTTAGCTGTTTCTGTTGTTGAAAGTCCTCAAGTGATGTGGTTTCACTTATTTGGTACAGTTCTTTGTTTGTGATTTTGTAGCACTAGTCTACAATGTTTAAAGAAGAGTGGTCTTCACCAAGACACTCAGGCTTTACATTTTTAACCAGTGATATTACAAAGCAGTTGTATACAGATGACAGTTTAGATATTTTTGAATGACTTTGGTATCATGCATGATATCTATATGAAAGTCTTGATCTTATGAGGCTATTTAAGAACTGAAGTATTCAGGTTAATGTTTTGTTTTTATAGCAATAGGCCCCGGACTTAAAAGGTAGAGTTAGTAATGTTCATGCCGGACATTTGAAACTTCAAGTTTCAAGCTGGAGTTTTTTTGTCATCATTAACTATTGATAATAGAGAGCTTGTAACAATTGAGGAAAAACCTTCCAACATTTTTTTAACCAGTATTATTCCATGCAAAACAGTCAATCCACTAAGACACAAGGGGTTACAGGGTGTGAAAGAATTATGAAGAGAAACATTAATGAGTAGAAAGAGGAAAGAGCAATCACAAGGACAATAGATAGCAATTGACATTGCATTTAAATTTTTGCAGATTAAAGTTGGCTGGAAAACATGGAGCCAGAAGGTATATCATGAGAAGTGCATGAAAAGAAACTGTCACCATAAAATTTATGGTTGCATTTAGCCAGCTCAATTGTAAATTGCAGAAAAAACTTCCAAAATCTTTGTTTGGAAAACCGTGATTAAATATTTCTTATTTAAATGATAGATTTTTGTTATGTTCATTACATATTTTTTCTTTCTTTTTAGTTTCTATTTCTCCTCCTTTACAGGAAGTAATTTCTAAATCTTTTCATAGATGCATTTAAAATCGTAACTACCTTGACACATATGGCGCTATTGATTAAAAAATGAAAACGCAGTCATCTCACTTAATATTGTATCAAAACATAAATTTTCCAACTTGTAGAACTTCAGAGACATTATTAATAATTCACATATTGTGTGACATTTAACAAACAGAATTGCATAGGAAATAAAATTAATCCTTTATTATTAAAGTTAATCAAAGTTATCAATTTGAAATTTAACAAACAAACGAATAATCAGCCTCAACAAAAACATGTTGAATGTTCCGCTTTACCAGGTAAAATTTGATGTTTAATCATATATAATTATACATAAAATGTTTTCACTTTTAATTTTTATACAAAAGAATATATATCTAAACAATTCAGTTGACAGTATCTTCGTGCATAAATATGCCTTATTTAATATATATATTTATATTTAAAAATTATAGCATGTGTTATAACATCACTACAAAAATAGCCATTTTGTTTCAACACTTCTGGTGTATTGTGAAGTGATGGTGTTGCAAGTAAAATAAAAAAGTTTTAATCTCTGAGATGAGGTATTATGATTACTTACATTATTTAAACTGTTATCCTCATCTTTATTGCCATATTCACAACATTTCAGCCATTGTATGTTCTGGCCTTCTGCAAATGATTCGAATCTAACCTTGTGGATGAAATAAAGAGTTCAGTTTGAAATTCCAATCTCCTAAAGAAGGCTGGAGAAATGCAATGGCCAAAATGTTGTGAATATGGCAATGAAGATAAGGATAACAGTTCAAATATATATATATATATATATATATATATATAATTCAGTGTATCTGTAAAGAAACAAAACAGATAAAAAAAAAAGAGGAAAGACTATTCTTAGCTCAGAGGACGAAAGACATCAGCTAAGAATAGTTTTTCCTCTTGTCTTTTTATTCATTTTTTTCTTTTACAGATAAACACTTGCTGAAAATAATTTACATTTATTATCTTTATTTTAGTATATTTTATAGAGATTATTTTTAAAATTTCACCCCAAGCAAGGTGATAATGGCACTAGGACAGAGGGGATTCCCGAGAGTGAAAGAGAATGTGAAGATTTTAGTGAGGAGCACGGACAATAAAGGAACAGGGTTAAAAGGAAGACAGGAGATGGCGATTGACACTGGATTTAAATTTTTGAAGATTATGACTGACAGGGATGTGATAAATTGTAAAAGGAGTTCCACGGGTGATAAAATTATTAGAATCTGATGGTTGCATCTGGTGAGTTCAGCAGTAAAATAGTTTTTCCTCTTGTCTTTTTATATATATATATATATATACACACACACACATATGAGTTATCCATCTCAAATCAACCAACACCCACAGGTGACCATCTCAGAAAAATCTAAAAATTTACAGGTGTTCCTTGATCAAATTTATTATTACTAATTAGGCTTAGGCCATGGAAAAGCAGATTAGATCTTAGGTATGAAAATAAAGTAAACAGATATAGATTAAGGTTTGATAAAGTTTGAACAAGAAGTGCACATTCCTCATGTAGGTAATTGAAACTTGCCTTTTTATGACGGTTCCTCATAACTTAATTGTTAAGTGCACATTTCTGCTACAGGAGGGGTTTTTCCTGATGGAAAAAGGACATACAGTTTGGATTCCTGTTGGAATATTTAGTAAGACTTCTTGATCTAGTCTGGTTGCCAATTAATTTCACTGTTTAAGTAAACAAAAAAACAGATATCACCTCAAAAATGTGTACTCATTAAAATCATAAGAAATAATGTTGGGTAAAAAAATTCATTTGAAAATATATATAATAATACACATGCACACAAATATATACAGGAGGAAAGAAAAGTTTCTGTGTGATGCATTTTGTCCCTTAGGACTTCATCAGACAAGGTTCATTTACATCGATGCAACTGCAGAAGCGCCCAAACAAGACACTGGGAATTTTAAATTTAGAAAATCTTTTTTTTTTTTTTTTAAATCTAAAATTCAGAGTGTCTCTCATTTATGTGCAGGTGTAGTTACATTAATATATATATATATATATATATATATATATATATATATATATAGGCAGCAATCCCTCTTTTAATCAAGTTTTGACAACATATGTTAGTTGATAAAAAACTCAACCACCACACCTTGTTAGTCATTTTCAACAAACCTGTTCATATATATATATATATATATATATATATATATATATATATATATATAATATTGTTTGATAATTAGTAGGGATAATTCCAAAGAGTTTATACAACCCAAAGAGAGCTCAATGTAAGAACAGAGCAAATATAATAATAATAATAATAAGTGTGAGAAAATTATTGAATACATTCATTCTTTTACTTGCCATGTCCGAAAAAAGAAGAATATTTTAGGTCAACCCACCAGCTACTACTTAAGACTTTTCTTTCTCTTTCTTTCCTCTCTTACTCTATCTCTCTGCCCCCCTTGTCTCTATATCTCTCACTTTCCTGTCCCCCATATATAAAAAAACTTATTTTAAAATCTCTGTTTTCCCCTCTTTCTGAATCTCTTTTCTTTTTTTCTCTGTCTTCTAACCCTTTTTTGTTTTCTTTTTATCTCTCATTCTTTTTTCTTTCCTCTTTTTTTCCATTTTGTTCTAAAATCCTTTGGTTTGATGAGATGGTATCTGATCCCGTGAAATAAATTATTACCAATGGATTCCTAAGGACTTCACTTTCATTGTTTTATATATATATATATATATATATATATTATAATAATATTTTTTGTTTAAAAATATGATTCCTTCGCTACATAAGAGTTCTCATGTTTCAAAAACGTGAGCCGAAATCATCCAAATAATTAATAAAATTAAGTTGGATTGAGGTGTTTAGTCACGTTTCATCTTCAAGCGAAATTTTAGGAATAAGCTATCTCTCGGTTTACGTGTATTTTTACAGAATTTGTTATTGTGGGAGTGGCTATACTATTTTCATTCTTTAAGTGGTCAGGGAGTTAATTTTTATCAGTAGATTCATCATCCTCTGAGAGGTTTTGCTAAGGTTGGGTAGGGTATCCATTTCAAGGCTAATGTTTACGGTCATAGAAATCAGACATCTCTATCCCAATATTTCTGGCATCTAAAGGAAACGAATAAAACACCAAAAGTAAAATGGAAAATAGTAAATAGAGCAAGAACCTGTAGAACCTGGGATGACCCATGCATCTTATGCTTACAGGAAAAACTACACATCATTAAATTCCTAAATAATGAAAAATTATTAAACCATAGGCAGGAGTTAACGGTTTTTTGCCGACATCAACAGACTTTCGCATTAGATAATTAGCATAAAAAAAAAAAAAAAAAAAAAAAAAAAAACATAGCTAAGTAAAATTCTAAAAAGCTCAGCCAAACCCTTAAATAGGAAAAACCCCTTTTTGTCGTCGTCAAAAAAAAAAAAAAAACGAAATTCAATGCAAAGCGATCTGTATATTAAACACCCACTTAAATAAACAAATAAATAAATAGATAATCAGATAGACAAGAATAAGAGACAATTCTCCAGACACAGAACGACTGTAGGCGCGCCATAAAAATATCCTTCACTGGGAACCAACTAAAGGATGACCGTAAACATTAGCCTTGAAATGGATACCCTACCCAACCTTAGCAAAACCTCTCAGAGGATGATGAATCTACTGATAAAATTAACTCCCTGACCACTTAAAGAATGAAAATAGTATAGCCACTCCCACAATAACAAATTCTGTAAAAATACACGTAAACCGAGAGATAGCTTATTCCTAAAATTTCGCTTGAAGATGAAACGTGACTAAACACCTCAATCCAACTTAATTTTATTAATTATTTGGATGATTTCGGCTCACGTTTTTGAAACATGAGAACTCTTATGTAGCGAAGGAATCATATTTTTAAACAAAAAATATTATTATAATATAAGCTCTACTTCTGTATGGAGCACTGTTTTTTAAAAATAAAAACAAAAATACTAAGGAACCCCGGATTATGCACCCAACGTGTTCTTTTCTATTTTCTGCATACCTGCACAAGGATATATATATATATATATATATATAATAAAGAACAGTAAGATATGTAATTCAGTGTTCTTATTAATATTTTTATTTTTACAAAATAGTGCTCAATGTAAATTTACAGAGCATAAATATTATATTATAAATTAACTAATCAGTTAATTTATAATATATATATATATATTTTTGCTGCCATCATTTATGAGTTCCTGTATACATGTTCAGAGAGAATTACATGGGGAAATATATTTATGAACAAATTCACAAATTTTGAATTATCACCTATGTATGAATACATATTTAAACAATTTATATTCAATAACTAAATATACCTATTGTCTTACCCAAACAGTGATGTTTATTATGCCAAGTTGTCTCATTTCAACCATTTCATAAATGACAATATTAGAAAAACATTAGAGAAAACAATTTTGTAAATGACATTTTGTGACATTTTCCTGTTGTTGTCCACATGTCAGCAGTAAAAGAGGAACATTGTTTACATTATTTGTGAAATATTTTACAAAATTTTATTTTCTTTTTTCTGTTGTCATTCATTGCTGTTACAAAATGATACAATACCACTATTTATACATTTAACTGAAACTTTTAATTAAGTCCTTCGTATTTTAATTAAAAAAACAAAGCTACCTGTCTGTTATTATTTCGAGATGCAGTTTGATCCATTGAACAGGTGAGCAACGACAAAGTTTGAGAGAAAATGGAAACAAAAAGGTGGTATGCTTATACTTAACATCAGAAAGAGTTGGTTGACATGTGTGCATCACGTAATGAAGAAGACGGTTTGAAAAATTTGAAATTCACAGGACATATTAAAGGCAAGAGAGACAGAGGAAAATGTGATGCCGAAACACAAAGGTGCACTGGAATAGTGAAAGGTGCCTCCCAAAAGCAAAGACAATTTTTGAAAAAACATTGAAATTTCATTAGAAACAAAGAAAAGAGTGATAAAGTGTTATATCATTCCACCTATGTGGCAGTGAACACTGGACAATCTCTTCACAGATAGAGAAAAGATTTGAGGCAACAGAAATATGTGTGGCCAGGGGGATGCTAAGAACGAGTGAGGAAGTTTTAAGGAAAATGAAACCAAAAAAGATGCTTATATTTAAAAAGAGCCAGTTGAAATTTCTAGAACATATGAGGAAAGAAGACTTGGAGAATTTGATACTGACAAGAGAAACATAGGGAAACCTCAAGTAACCTAACTAAGAAACTTATGTAAATGGCTGGCAGAACAGAGATGGTAGTAATGATGAAAAGATTAACATTACTAAGAGCTACAAAAGATAGGAACCTTTGGAGAACCATCATTACCTACATCCTAAAGGAAAACAGCCCTTAGAAGAAGTATATAGTTAAAAGATTTGACAATTTGAAAAATACACATGTATATATATCACTTCATGTCTTCTGCTTGTCAAAATTAACAAAGGACATAGACATAGCACCTATTTTATTGCTACTGCCCAAGCAGGTGAAAATGCTTATGTGGAAAATTATGGATAATTCTACTCAGATTCATTATTATGTAGACACTTTAAAAACAAATTAAAATAAATTGAATACTGAGGATGAGAAGAGGTCTTAATTGAATTACATATTAAATTTATATCACATCTTTGCCATTTAGCTGATATGCGAATGGGTTGTTCTTTCTTGTCAAGTTAACAAAAACTCCATACCTAACAATACAGCAACAACTGTGTGTGTGTGTGTGTGTGTGTGTGTATATATATATATATACATTTGGTTGGATAGATGTGAGTTTGTGACCCTGAAAACCAAACAACTGAAATTTCCGCCACACTTCCAATCTTTACATTTCAACATGCAAATGCGTATGTATAGACACAACACCACCCGTATACATACATATGTCATATCGGAAACTGCCCACATATGTTTATATATGTATGAGTCCCGACGGACAACCAAGTATGTATATGTGTCTGCATACATCGATGTTTGCGTCAGTACGATGACAAAACGACAAAGTTTCCAACACCAGTTCCACAATAACACCAATACACGCAATCTACATAAACCCAAATTTAAAAAAAAATGAATCAGTTTGTCTGACGATCGCTAAAGCGTTATATATATATATATATATATAGTGTGTATTTAGGCACCATCTTTTCATTAATATTTAATGAAATGTGTATCAGTGTATATATATATATATATATATATATATATATATAATGTAAAAAAACTCAATCACTAATATTAGTGTTTGAGTTTTTTATATTATATTCTTGTCTGTACTATACATTGAGCTCTACCTGGATTTTATCCTCTTGAAAATATCTATCTATCTATCTATATATATATATATATATATATATATATATATATATATATATATATATATATATATATATAAAATATTCAAAAGCTCTGCCATTTCTTGTGGCATGGAGCACTTTTATGCCAGAAGGCTATTCAGAGCTACTCATTTAAATTCTGGATTTTATATATATATATATATATATGCACACAGTTTTTGGTGAATTGTTACATATACTATATATATATATTCAGTTGCATTGATTCGAGTTTGTGACCCTGGGTTTCATGCCCTTTGCGATCATCAGATAAACTCACATCAACGCAACTAAATATGTTAGCTCTATTACTGATATTGAGTGCTTTCCAATAAATACTGCACATATATAATATATAAATAATATATATAAAAATGGCATATATATATATATATATATATACACAAACACAGTAATTATACAATATGGTAATCTATATGGAATTTCCAGGAGGATACAGATCCAGGCAGAGCTCTATGTCAAAACTCAGAGCAAAATTATTATTAATTAAAGAATAAAGAATATCAAATCTGATGGGATTTTAAGTGTTTGATATTCTTTAATTAATATAAAAATATAATATAATAAAAAATATATGAGGCATGGTGGAGTAATAGATAGTGGCATGAATTGAGGAATCAGAGAGCCGAGTTCGGATTCCAGCCAAATCCAAGACATTCACTTACATGCTAATACCCTTGGGAAAGATATGTATCCTCTTCTTCTCCCTCAAGCTATGGGTAAATAGCTGGGTTCTATAGCCTTGGATGGCAACTGGTCTAGGAGAATGACAACTTTGAATTCAAAACCTGTGGAGGGTCGTTTGTGGAACTTGTGGCATGTAGTGCACCAGGTCTCTGTATTCAGCTCTTCAAAAAGTGTGGACGGTTCTGCATGAAACCTTCATCACTATAATCAAATCTCATCTGCCGGTTTCGGGCTATCAGTTCATAGGAATTGACCTGCTTGACCATCATACGTTGAATTCGGCAGGAGAGTTGAGTATACATACATAGACAATATACATACATACATACATACATACATACATACACACATACACATATTAGGTTGGTACTTTTTAACGTAAAAAAAAACGACATTATTTTTGCACCAACCTAATATATATATACACGCATTATAATGATATATATTTTTTATATCAAGAACAATATTGGAGGAAAATGTATGACAAAGTGGAAAAGTTTTCTTGCAATACATTTCATCCTTTCAGACTTCATTGGTGCATCTACACATGCACATGAGCCAGAGATGCTGGTAATTAAACATCTTTTTTTTTTTAATTTAGCTGATTTTATTTAGATTCTTTTTTTCTTCCATCACATTATTAGGTATCCCACACTGTAATAATAGAAGTTATGTCAGGAATGGTGAAATGTAAGAGCCAGGGCACAAATTTACTGTGGATTTACTTACAATCAAGACACTCTGTAGACATTTTCATATATATATATATATATATGTTTGTGTGTGCGTTGTTTTAACCATTTATTGTACTAACCATGAGATATACTATATTTTTCCCCTATAAAGTAAACATAATAAAACATCAACAACCATAACTGAAAACAAAATAAGAATACATTGTGACTTAAATGAAACCCTTTATGGCTTCTCTATGACATATAGGAATTGCAAGCACCATTACTAATATACTTGGAGATTATTACTAGGAATTGTTTATGACTATAGACACAGGTACAACAATGTGCTGGTGATAATATATATATATATATATATATATATATATATATATATATATATATATATATATATGTATATGTCTCTGTGTGTGTGTTATTGATCCTGACTTGGCATCTCTGCTTCAGTCACTTTCCCAATGCTGTGCCTTTTCTATAAATTCTTTCAATGTTCTGATACTCTTTCCTCTATGGTACCTAAATTCTATGAATTTAAGCACAGTACTATATTGGCAGCAAGGCCTCATCATTTTACAGCTGAAATGACTAAATGTAATCATAAGTTTTATGTCAACCATTTTTTCTCACACTTCTCAGTTATGGAAGTCTCTTCTGGTTACTTGCCTTCCAGTCAAGTTTCTTCTTAGAAAATTTAAATGCAATGTAAATCGTTATCTTCTGTCCTAATTTTTGCTCATTTATTATTCTTGGTCCCTAAAAATTTTTTTCTTCTATTTTTTAACCCTTTGTTTCTTAATGGCTTTGTTGCCTTTGTTGAAGTGAAATGATTACAAAAATTATATATATAGTATAACTAAAACTTATTGTAAAACTAAAACTGATATAGTAAGCTAAAACTTAAAATAATCTAAAATCTTAAAGTATAAAATAACCTGAGGTCTCAATGTCAAAGTTGGTAAAGCTTAAATATATTTTAATAATATTAATTATACAATAACATCAAAATTTAATATGGTAATAGAATCATAAGTTAGATAAAAAAAAATTAAATTATATACACATTTTATCCTTTTGATGATTGTTACCACAGCAAACTGTGTAGCAAATTTTGATATTTTTCTGTTAATAATATTATAACATATATATAGTCTACATTCTCAGTAATGCTTGCTTGCTTCCTGATTACTGAGTATCCATTTTTCACCACAGGAAAATTTTGTTACAAAGCAAAAACTGAGAGACATTGGTAGATGTTTGAAGAAGTTTTTGAAATAATTTTTGCAATCTAGCAAAATTTATGTACCTTATTTTTCTTTTCATCATCTTTGTTTTTAAATATCGCAATTGTGCCAAGAATGTTGAAACATTGTAAGAACTTGGACATAAATTTACTGTAGCTGAATTAGTGATTAAATCACTTTCTAGATATTTTCATCTTAGTGAATTATTTTCTCTTTTAAATCGAGTAGAATTTTTTATGTCAAAATCATGATCAGTTTTGTTACAATGAACAACTAATGTGCTTTGTGTGTTGTTTTTAAAAATATCTCTTTTGTGTTCATATAGTCCTTTGATTAAACTTTTTGATGGTTTTCCAATATATTCTTTCTGGCAATTCTTGCAGCTGATAAAGTAAGTTTCTCCTTCAAGTTTTGGCTTTTTTTTTTTTTTGTATTGATTAAGTTTTTATAGTTTTAGATATAGTTGTGACAAATTTGATGTTTGAGTTTAGATAAATTCTTTTCAGTTGCAGTTGTGATATAATTACTGAGTAGAATAATATTTTATCTATACATACATATATATATATATATGGCCTGTTCTGTCAGTAATACTAGGAATTGGTTCTTGGCTGTTGAAAATCTCTTTGTTCCTGATTTTTCAATACACAGTAGCTTAAATGTTAAAACTCATAAAAATTAAATTTAAGTCCAAAATTGCAAAATTTATTGTTTTATGATAAATTTACTATTCCTAACACCAGAAATAATTAGTTTGTTATTGTAGAAAATTGAATAAAGCTAAGTTGGAGAAGTGGTAATGTCAGTGGGCAGTAATAAATAAAGCCAAAAAATTTGCCTGCATATATTGTGTTCAAATGCAGTCAGTTGTAGAATATGGTTATAATTATGGTTTTGTTTCTCTCTATGGCTAGAATTTGCTGTCATTGTATATATAAACATTAAAGTAAATCATTTGTTTTCACAGATCTGTCCAATACATCCGACTAATGATATCACTTGTCATGTAAATATTTAATCTAGACAGAAATCACAAATTTTCATAGTGTAAATATTGTAGAGAATTTGATAATTAGTTACTAAGTCTGTATTCTGATATGAAATTTACACTGACATGGTAAATATCATAGGACAAATTGTAATGAAAGACATGACTTACCTCAGAATTTGAAACGAGCACGAATGTGTCTTACCTGCAAAATGATGACAAAAAAGAAGTATGGCTGCTATTGAAGACACAATTTATGCGAGCATATCTTATCCAAAACAAGACGATATTTGCACATATGTAAATTTTGTCTGTCTTGGAATAGCATAAAAGTGGGGTGCCAGCAGCACCAAACAGAAGTTGTTCAGTGGATTGCACGTGTTAGACATATGGATTGACAGACAAAGAGGAAGTTGAAGTAGACACAGCTGAGTTGGTGTCTGTTTCACAACTGTTCAGTGTAATGGCCGAGAAAAGGAGCCACGCAATCCATTTTCTTGAGGCGACCAAAGAAGAAAAAAAAACAGATGGCCTGCTGGCAAGCATTTCATTGCACTTTTGACCCCCCCTCATTATCATTTATTTTTTTTTGCTACACAAATGCTTAATTTCATGTAGCGACCCATCTAGCCATTTGTGGTGTGTCAACTCAATGCGGCATTGATTCCATAATGGGTCAGAATACCTCTTGATAATTTTCTACAGTGTCCTAACATTAGTATATGTATGTGAAGAGACTTCTCCACCATCTATATGAATAAATATGAAATTGGAGCTCAATTCTCCCACAAATTCTGAGGATAAAAGGTTCCAACACTACTTTATAGTAATTTATACATGGTATTTACTCTCTCTCCCCACTGAGATGAGATGTGACACAAGCTCTTTTTTAAGGTATGGACTTGAGCGCAAACACCTGGGCAAGGAACAAAAATTGCCCACAGCCCCTATGCTGGCCTTGGTGTAAACGCCAATCCCTCCCTCTGGTGCCATGAAAGGGTGTGGCCTTAGGCAGCTGTTCCCCGGGGCTGGGCATCTCTCAATATAATTTTCCTCAGTTTCCCTTCTGTCCTTTGACAGAGTAGCCCCTGAGCACACTCTGCCCAAAGACAGATGCAACTGAGAGATAAGTAATCTGTTAGAAACTACTCAAAAGAGTAATTTACATGGTATTTACTTGACCTCCCACAAGGTCAGGTTGTGACACAAGATCGGTTTAATGTGGGGAGCCCGAGCACGTGCATCCGGGCAAGGAACAAAATTTCCCCGAGCCCCTGCAACTGTCAGTTGCGCTGACCTCAGTGCATGCATCAATCCTTCTCTCTAGTGCAATGAGAAGATGTGGCCTCGGGCAGCTGTTCCCCAGGGCCAAGCACCTCTTAATTTTCTCAGTTGCGACTGTCCTTTGATGGAGCCGCCCCTGAGCACACTCTGTCCAAGGACAGACACACAGCTGAGAGATAAGTAATGTGCATAAATTACTTAGAGTAATTTACACACTAAAATCTCAATATCTGAGTTATATATTATGTAACTCTTGGTGATATCACCTTTCAGGTTTAACAAATTTGGATATTGATTTTAAAAAAGTATATTTCATTAATTAACTGTCCTTCACTACTATTCTATTCTTCAAGGATTATCTTGATTTTCATATCAAAAATAGTTCTGTTTAGGAATATTGTCTTATATAGTGCAGGAAGGTGTTTGAAATTTTCATTTTACTTGGCCTTCAACAACTTGGCATCTATTTGTAAAACTTTCTTTAACTATAACAAGTCTGCCCCCACACCCAACCAATTACCTCTGTCTTTACAGTCATATTCTTTGAACAAATATATTGAATGTCTACAATCCTCTCAACATTTCATAAATAGTGAACATTAATCCCATAGAAAAACAACTAATTTTTCCTAGAAAAATTACGAGATAGTGAGTGGGTGAAGCCTGCTAATATCTCATAAATATTTCATTGGAGTCATATCAGGTGAATGCGATGGCTATAATATTAGGTTGGTGCAAAAATAATGTCGTTTTCTCACATATGTTAATATGTGAGAAAACGACATTATTTTTGCACCAACCTAATATTTGTTGCAAATCTCCAGAATGATCCTGAAACAAGACTTGGGCCTAATTACACAGTGTATTATCGTCATAATTTATCCTTGCTGGTGTACACAGAGTGCAAACAGGCAGGAAGCAGAGCAGGTTATCTGTTAGTCATCAATGTCATGTGTAGGCTGGCCAGTAAACTTAAACCTACATGAGCATACTCCATATGATTACGGCACCATCACCAGTCTATATGCTATCTTGTTGATAACAAAGGTCCATGGATTCATGGGATCTGGTGCCACCACCTGAACATGACCAACAGCATGAAGCAGCTGATACCATGACTCATCAGATCATGCTCCATGTAGCCAATTCTCTATGATCCAATTAGCATCATTGTGCACCCAGATAAAATGTTGCCCATTTCTGTATTGTTCACAAGAGCATCCTGGTGTGTTTTGTGCTCCCATAGAAGCTAAAGAACACTGAACTGACATGCTGCATATGCAGCTTGTGCCTTCAGTATTGAATATGGATGTGGTCTGAGTGAGTGCCACATTTTTTGTTACCACAATTTTAATCAGATGCCTCTGGTCATAATCATTAACAACACTTGGTTAGCCATTGTGCTTCACAGTGGGTGGAAATGACTTTATGGTACATTCCATTTGTGAAATTGTAATGACATTTGACATTTTCAATTTATGGTATCACATGTGCGATTGTTCATAATTACATTCCAGATGTCAAAACACAATTGATACTGGTTTGGGAATTTCTATGATCTCAAGGTACACTGGTGCCATTCCAATACCTTAACATACCACTATCCTATTCTATTCTGCATCCCAAATGAATCTGCTGACAGAATATGGTAATACATCTTCCCTTCATACTGATGATATAGATATTCATAGTTGGGATAAGAGTGATCTTGAAAGGAAAATATAAGTATTATATTCAAGCTATGTTATTAATATATATATATATATATATATATATATATATATATATATATATCTGAGTTAAGTGCATTGAAAAAAATTAGTTTGGGAAACAAAGGAAGATTCTTTTTTCATCCTTAAGCCAAGGACATTGATCTAATGACAGAAATAGATTAATTAAGCCGGAATAATTTTGTTTATTGTTCTAACCATCAGACATGCTTTTGGAAATTCCAGTTTATGGTGTCAGCAAAAAAATTAAAATATATCTAGTTAATTATCCTGTTCCCAATAATATGGGTGACAGGTCTTTCAAGGTGATGAAAACTTTTCAGACAAGATCACTTCCCAAACTCTGACCAAGGATCAGATTTTTTTAAAGTGGTTCTTGATCAAATTTTTTTTATTAATTAATTTTCTACAGCTGATCAATTCTTTACAGGTTATTTAAAGCTAGAAAATACTTTTAGATTGTAAGAAGTTTTGTTTTTTTTGTTTTTTCAGATAATAATGGTTTAGGGCTACATGTCTTACTGATTAACCCATAGCTGGGATGAGAAGAGGTGCATTCATACCTTTCTCAAGGATATTGGTGTGTAAGTAAATATAACAAACCTAACAGGAATTGGAACTCAGCTTTATGGTTAACAATTCCAAACCATTATTCATTACACCGCCTGCACCTCCAAGCTTCCAGCATCTTGTATTCCCAAGCAATCACCCATCTACATACTAACCTGACTCAGTGTTGCTTAACTTTGGTGATTGTACAGGAACTGGTGTTTCAATATGATGTGGCCGTGAGCTTGGTTCTTGGCCAAGCAAAGAACTTTTCAGCACCTCTTCGTACATGCCATTGAATTATCTGACAAATTCCTCTTTTTATATCACAAGGACACTAAAGAAACGTTAACCTAGAATTTGGAGCTTGGTGCTCTGAACTCATTGCAAACAAACCAGCAACCTTATCACAAATGATATATGATATGATTATTTTCAGATATCAGGGTATTACTGTTTATATTCAATGATTTCTTCAAATCAAATACTAATCCATCTTATTTCAACCAATTTCTCATTACCACTTGAATCATCATCTGGCTATCAACAGACATTGATCAATATTCATTTAGTTGGTTATGTGCCATGGCGTTACTGTTGGTCAGTAAACAAACCACATAGAATGGAGGATTATTTCAAGTGAGACAAATTGTAAAACTCTTGCCATAAACTCAGCTTGTTGCTCTTTAAAATATTACCACTCCCTATTGGAGGTTCTACATTCTCTTTGAATGCAGTTATTTTATTGAAATGTACTAAGCAACACAGTTATTTACACACAAGGTACAGAAAAATAAGATAGGGTATCACCTTAGAGGTTTGATTCAAAGATAAATTTACTGCTAATTATTTTATGATTAGTCCTGATCTGGAATCTGGACTACAATCACTATCCCACAGATGTGTCATGGCTTCCCTCTGTCTCTTCTACAAGTATTTTCATGGCAACTGTTCCAACAATCTACTTTCGCTAGTTCCCAGACTGTATTAATTTAAGCTAGCTACCAGGCTGGCATCTTGGTCCCACCCTTTCACTGTCAAAATGGTTAGATAAAGCGTCTCTTTTACTCAAACAGATTCTCTCACACTTCCCATCTGTAGAACTCCTTTTCATTTACTTGCTTCCCTGATGTCTATAATCTGCAAATATTCAAGTGTAATGTCAATCGACATTTGATACCCTGAGCTTGTTCCCCATCCTTCTCTGTAACCTTTCCTCATACATGCCTCTTTACTCTTGTTCTCAATCCTCTGTAACACCTTGAGTGCTAGTGGCACTCCTGCCTTGCTTGGGGTGAATTGCTTTAAAAAAAAAAAAAAAAAAAAAAAAGTAAATGTAAAATATTTTGCTCATTATTAAGGAAAACTTTGGAAATGTTTTAGCTGTTGCCTGTTTTATTTTTCATATCTCTTTAGGACATATTTCAATCATAGCACTCCACAACCTCCCATTTTTTTTATTGCTGTAAGTAACTTTTTATACTGTCATCCATCCTTGTTCTGTTATCCATTCACTCAAATTCATTAACTTACTGAAAGCAAGAGAAGCTGAGGAAATCATCATGTCTTATGAGTATTAAATTCTCCAGGGTTTCTCTCTTCATTGTGTTCAAATATTTCATTTATCTCTGATTGTCAGTCAGCAGAACCTTTTATTTGTCACTTCAAGCCACAGAATATCACTTCAAGACACATCTTCATTTGAACTTGAAAAAGTCAAGAATAGTCAGCAAAGCTAATTGGATGTCCTGTTGCCATGATATTGAAATATGATCAATGAAAACTCACAAAATAAACCATCACTTAGGTTGATTCAATAGCATGTACCCATCTATGGCCAATTGGTATTATTAGATTTAGTTGTAAACAAATGCAGTTTGTAAATAAATTACAGTTTAGCTGGCCAGATCAGTCCAGCCTGGAAAGAGTTAAAATTGATTTAGATGCTTGGAAATTATTATTTCATTGTGAATATCCAGTGACAGTTATCAAGAGATAATCTAATGTCACAGTGAGTACATTATAGATATGCAATAAGACTAAACCCAGAAGAAGATGACCTACAGTTCAGAGGCTGGATCTGGCTGGTGAAGGGGTTTTGACTGGCCCCTGAGCAAATATTACAATACTATTCTCATCTGCCCTGTGAATGATTTTTCCTTATATTGTTTCAGGCAAATTCACTAATGTACATATAAACAGTGTCTTGTTACATTGGTCACAGGTTTCATTTTTATTCCAAAACAAACACTGATGTATATATTGATTTATTGACTGTTTTCGTTAAAACTGGTTAATCTTTTTTTATTAGACTTAATTTACCACTATTCAATGCATCATCTCCTGAGATTTTTCTTTTTAAAAATTCTTCGTCTTTTAATAGATTCCAAAGATGCTTTGTCTTAAATTAATTGAAACTTTAGTTCTTTGATTACTAATTGGCATCCTCAGCACAAATGATTTTCCAGAATGCATTATTTATTGATCTGTGGCAAAATAAAACCTGAATTATTTAAATGGATAATTCCCAATTTTCAAGCTATTTATAATAATTATCTGTTCCAAAAATGGATGCAGTACAACAAAGACAAAGAGAGATAATTAAAAAGCAAATATTCCCAAGTGCAACAAAGGACTGGAAGCAGTGGAGTACCGTGAACGCTTATGTCTTGAAAGTATGACTTATTAATACTCGATCTGACATGTAGAAGCAAAAAGATCACTGAATGTTTATTTCGATCAAGTCTAATCATTCATGCCTATGTATGATAGCACAACAAACTGTAACTTGCAGTTATATCACAAGAGAAATTTTGAATTTAATAAGTCTAATGAAATTTAAAATTTTTCTTTTAGAAATAAACCTCCTTGTTTAGGGATCAGAGCGATAAAGTTTAAGTATGCTCAAATGTTGTCAAGCTGTGTACTTTCTGTATTGTGGGTAATTAAAATGACAAAATGGAACAATCTCCTTTTTTATGTGTTCATCCCTCAAAAGAATTTCTTCATTCTCATAATGCTTTTATTGATGGAATCCTATATATGCAGTGGACAGAGATAAAATACAATGAAATGCTGCTTACAATTTTACATTAAGAAATGCTGTATTGTGTACACTGCAACATATGTTTTTACTGGGGACAGAAATGACATGTGTTCATGCTAAGGCACCCTGAGGCCATAAGATAAAAAAAAGAAGAGAATGACTCTTGTGCTTTTTTTCTTATATACTGCTTTTGGCAGTGCCATAGAGAGGTTGTCAGCAGAAGTTCTTTGACAGACAAGTGGATGTAGCTGCACACTGTTCCACTGTGTTTATTTTCCTGGTGTTTGTAAGCCTGTTTTATGATGGCTGGTAAAAATTAACACTATGGATAAAATTATTTTTCATTTACAGAAACTTATGTTTTAAAAAGTTAGATAGAGGCCTTTTGGCAAAATACAAGCATATGGAGAATATTCATCTTCTAAGCATATTGAACTATCCCTTGTAGATCAATTGTAATTGAACAATCTGAAACGATCAAAAGTATACACATGTTGGCAACATAATTAATGAATATCACCAGTAAACTATTCACAGATGATGGATTTGTTCTGGAGATCCTATCGTCAAATGTTCACATTAGAAAATGAAACATATTTTGGTAAAATTCGTGCTGCCACATTTGCTCACTGAAGATCAGCAAAACATTCATTAGAATCAGCATGAAGATTCAAGACATTAAGTTTGAGATGACCCAAACTTCTTTCCAAAGTTGCAAACACATTTTAAAAATAATTCTACTTGTGTTTAGATTGCCCCTCTAACGTGGCTGTTCTATATGAAAAATAATAACTTTTCATGTTGCAATTTTGAAAGGCTTAAAGGAATTATTAGGTTGGTGCAAAAATAATGTTGTTTTCTCACATAGTAACATATGTCAGAAAACGACATTATTTTTGCACCAACCTAATATAAAAATAAAGCTGTCTAGTTATTTACACTGTTCAGACTGTTGTCCTCATATTCACAATGTTTCGGCCATTGTATGCTCCAGCCTTCTTCAGGTGTTTGGGATTTTAAACTGAAACTTTTTTGTCCACCGGGGTATACTGTTCTAATTTCACATGCCATGCCTCTTCCAAATATATCAATATAAATTATTTTCCTTTAACTCAACTCTTCAAGTTTTTTGTTCACCTATGCTGTAGCTAGTTATTGAACTCACAACAATTTCACTGGATTCAACCAACACTTTTATCCACTGGCCAATTGTCCTTGCGGACATCAGTGTAGGAATTTGTAATATGAGCTCCCCTAAAAAATGGTTACTGAGACATTAGGTTTATAAGTTCCCAAATTCATACTCTGATGAACATGGCCCAGTGAATAAAAGTGTTGGTTAAATTCAGTGAATTGACCTAAGAGTTGTGAGTTCAATACATGGCTACAGCAGAGGTGAACAAAGAACTTGGAGAATTGAGTTAAAGGGAGATAATGATAACTTATACTGAAATATCCAGAAAAGGCATGGCACGTGGAACTAGAACAATCTACTCCCAGTGGATGAAATAAAGAGTTAGTTTGAAATTTCAATCATTTGAAGAAGGCCTGTGCATACAATGGCTGAAACATTGTGAATAGGGCAAAAAAAGATGAGTACAACAGTCTGAACAATATAAATAGTGCAAGTAATTACAATGCCTCAGTTCAGAAATATAGAGAGATTTAAAATTAGGATTTGGGTACAGTGTCAAAGGTTTTAACATTTTGGAATTGGCTTTGTATGGGTCTCTTGAATATTGGCATTTCTTTTTATTTGTACAAGCACACTATGTAATTAGTTAATAACTATTCCACTGGTCTTGAGAGAGAGGTAAGTGATATGAGACTGGCTGCTGAAAAGTCAAAGCAACACAAGATGTAGTAAACTTATTTATTCAAACTTCCCACTGGATCTGTTTTGCTCCCAGCATTCCTTAGTGGGACCGGAAGTGCTTAAAATCACAATCATATATCAGCATTATTGATGCTGTCATAAGTGACAAAACTGTTATAATAATATTTACTACAAATACTTTCATGGTAATTGTTCAGATAAGCTCTTTGTGATGGTACCTAGACTTTATGAATTTCTGCACAGTACTAGACTGGCATTGACATCTCATCAATTTACAATGAACCATAAATTCTATGCAGTTTCTTTTCTTGCACTTCTCATTTGTGAAATGATCTTCCAGCTTCATGCTTTGCAGCCAACTTTAATCTTCAAAAATTTAAATGCATTGTCAATCACTGTCTACTCTTTTTGTTCCTGCTCATTAGTAATGTTTCTGTTTTCTAATTCTTCCACACCCAGTAACTCCTTGTGTTTTAGTGGCATTACCACCTTGCATGGGGTGAAATCAGTTAAAAAAAAAACCCCCAAAAAACCCCAAAAAACCCCAAAAACTGATGGTCAATTTGACATCTGTTATATACATTTGTAATGAAGATTAAAGAATTTCTTTGAATTCAGTCAAGCATTAGTTATATACTTATAAACACATACTGACAAATATTAGCAGTAGACAAGAATCAAAAAGTTTTCAGTAATGTCCAAGTATCTTGCTCTCAGTTTCATTTTTATTGTATCTCCTCCAAAGAGAGTCCAAAAATACATTTGAACCCATTTAGCGAGTAAATTACTCTCTCAAGTAGTTTGTAACACATTATTTATCATCTCTCAGCTGCATCTGTGTCTTTAGGCTGAGTGTGCTCAGGGGTGGCTCTGTCAAAGGACAGAGTTGCAACTGAGGAAAATTATACTGAGAGGTGCCAGCCCTGGGGAACAGCTGCACCCTCTTATTGCACTAGATAGAGGGATTGGTGCTCGCACTGAGGCCAACACAACCAACGGTTGTAGGAGGCTTGGGCAATTTTTGTTCCTAGCCCGAATGTAGGTGCTCGGGCTCCCTACATTAAACCGACCTTGTGTCACAACCTGGCCTCGTGGGAGTCGGGGTGAGTAAATACAAAAAAAAAAATACATTTGAACCCATGATAAATAGTGTGCTTTATAGTGTGTAGCAAATCAATCAAATATGGAAAATGTTTTATTTACTTTACAAAAAGAAAGTGTTATAGGAACTTACCTATAATGATAATGGACTCTTCCTGACACTATAAATACTGCGCCTCTCAAGAGGTATAATGAATGAAGAGAATATTAGTTCACTCTAAACCAGATGGACAGTCATTACTAACACCTTCAACTTCTTGTACTATATTTCTGTTGTAATATATCTTTGTTATTCTACTTTTGTGTTCGTGTTGTTCTTCCTTGGTTCTAATCTTGGACCATAACTGTGGTGTGAGAATATTGGACCATAACAGAAAGACTTTTAACAGAAATATTATCTATAAAGATATCTGGAATTATTTTATCATATAGGATATTGGTAATCTGCCTTTGTTCTTTCTGTACAACTTTCAATATTTCTTATCAATGAGTCAATATATAAAATCAATATGAATCCATAGAAAGGTTGTTCTTAAGATATCTATAGCTGGATTGTTTTTAATCACTATCTCAATTTGGTCATGATTAACAACTGAAGGTCTACCAGAAGGTCTTTGATGTTTTAGATCAAAATTTTCACCTGTAAAATTGTCAAATCACTTAGTTCAACAAACAGGATCATCTTACATTCACTTGATTAAAGACTAAGACAAACATGCCAAAAGAAAAGCAGTATGTTAACATTGTCATCATTGGAAACAGCGATACTGGAAAATCTACCACTACTGTTCATTTGATCTACAAATGTGGTGGTATTAACAAAAGAACAATTGACAAGTTCAAGAAAGAAACCCAAGAGATAGGCAAAGGTTCTTTCAAACTGAAGGCCGAGCGTGAACGTGGTATTACCATTGACATTGCTCTGTGGAAATTCAAAACTGAGAAATATTAGATTTCCATTATTGATGCCCCCAGACATAGAGATTTCATTAAAAACATGATTACAGGAACCACTCAGGCTGACTGTGCTGTTTTGGTTGTGGCTGCTGGTGTTGGAGAGTTTGAAGCGGTACTTCCAAGAATGGTCAGACCCGCGAGCATACTCTGTTTGCGTATACTCTGGGTGTAAAACAAATGATTTGTGTTGTTAACAAGATGGACACAGCCAAATATAACAATACTCGCTTTGATGAAATTGTGAAAGAAGTCGGCACCTACATCAAGAAAATCGGTTACAGTCCCAAGGCAGTACCTTTTGTGCCTGTGTCTGGTTGGCATGGTGACAATATGATTGAGCAGAGTAGAAACATTCCCTGTTTTAAGGGATGAAATATCAGCCAGAAAGAATGGTATTTACAAAACTGGAGATATTGGAACTGTGCCCATCCACAGAATTGAGACTAGTATCCTTAAATCAGGTCAGGTCATATATTTGCCACTCTTGTTAGTCAACTGAGGTCAAATATGTGAAAAGGCATCACAAAGTTCTGTCTGAAGCTATGCCAAGTGACAGTGTTTGTTTCAAAGATAAGAACATATCTGTGAAAAATCTTTGCCATGTTTTTTTATGGCAGAAGACAGTAAGAAATGTCCACACAAAGAGACAATTTTAAGCTCAGGTTATTGTCATCAGTCACCCTGCTCAGATTCAACCTGGATACAATCTAGTTCTAGATTGCCACACTGCATACATTGTCTGCAATTTTATTGAGCTTAAGGAGAAACTTGACAAGCATTGTGATAAAAAGATTGAGGATGCTCCCAAAATTATCAAGAATGGTGATGCTGCTATTGTCACACTGAAGCCCAGCAAGCCATTAAGAGGTTTTGCTGGTTATGACATGAGGTAAACCATGGCTGGTAGGAATCATCAAGAGTGTGGAATTTTCAGAACTGCCAAAGCAACCTAATCTG
Source organism: Acanthosepion lycidas (assembly GCA_963932145.1). Lineage (NCBI taxonomy): Eukaryota > Metazoa > Mollusca > Cephalopoda > Sepiida > Sepiidae > Acanthosepion > Acanthosepion lycidas. Next base: position 94,168,320 of record OZ010584.1, on the reverse strand, counting down.
CTGCAAAGGCTCAGAAGGCCAAGGAAGAGAAAAAGTGAAGATTAGCAGAGGTTAGCTTAATTACAATTCCTGAGTGGAATCCCAAAACTAAGTTCATTTATACAAATCTACATATAACAAACCATACTCTCAGCTATGGTGCTGTCTCCATAAATGGCATATATCTGTTTGTTGTTTGAAGAGCAATTTTCCTTTCCAGAAAAAAAAGCAAAATTCATCCCATTTACCTCCATTTTCACATTAAACATGAAAATCTTTAAAATTCACAATCCACAATTGATTCATATAGTTTTGTTAAAATATCACCTTTCAGAATGTGTAATAAATTTCAGTTACATATGAAACAAAATTGCATGTCCTGGGTATGATGATAAACTACATCAGCTTCCTGGGTAAAGCGATAAACTACATCCAACAGCAAGGCCTCTGATCAAGAGGTTTTGAGGAGCATGGAAACCACCTCTTAATTGCTGGTGTTCCCAGGTCAACCTTGACCTGGGGTGGTAGTACCAGTTAGGGTCCCAGCTATGGGCAAATAGTTAACCCCAAACTGGGGTCAAAACACTATGAAAGTGTAAAAATAGGTTTTAATACCAGAAATAGTTTGTAAAAATTATTACCTACAATACATTTTTGAAAAAATATTACCAGCTATACATTTTTTGGAAAAAATTACCATCCATACATATTTGAAGGAAAAAAGTATTACCAGAAATAGATTTTTTGAGGGAAAAAAATATTACCAGAAATAGATTTTTTTGAAGGAAAAAAATATTACCAGAAATAGATTTTTTTGAAGGAAAAAAATATTACCAGAAATAGATTTTTTTGAAGGAAATAATATTACCAGAAATAGATTTTTTGAAGGAAAAAAATATTACCAGAAATAGATTTTTTGAAGGAAAAAAATATTACCAGAAATAGATTTTTTGAAGGAAAAAAATATTACCAGAAATAGATTTTTTGAAGGAAAAAAATATTACCAGAAATAGATTTTTTGAAGGAAAAAAATATTACCAACAATTAAAATTTTGTTGGCATTAAATAACCCATTGAGGCCGATATGCCATAAACCAAACCAAACCAAATCAAATAGCAAGTTAAAATGCTATCTAAAGAAAATTTTAGAAAATTTGTTCAAGCCTAGTATATTTAATAAAATTCATTTGATGTAGAGAAGATTTGTTCTTGCCATAGATCTGAGCAACTTTCACCATTTCACTTGATCTCCTTGAAAATATCCAATTATTCTTGCATATTGAGATTGTTATTAAGTAAAACTAATGAATTGTTTATTTCTGGAGTGGACTGAAAATAATACTGAAACAAGGGAAACAAAATCTATAGATACAAGTTGCAGCTGTAGAAGCAGCCCTGTACTACTTAACAAAGTAGGAAATGTGCATGCCTTACTGTATGTTGTTAAATTAAAAAAAAAAACTGAAAAAAAATTGATATTAATTAATTTTGATTTAATCTGGCCTACTTAGAAGTAATACAATATTTATGAGAATTCTAATCTGATAAATAAAAGTACTAAGAGTGCCAAGAAAATGAATGTGTTATTTAATAAGAACAACTTAGTCTCTCTTGGGTCTGAAGTAAAGCTTAGGTCTCTTGTCAGTTAATGTTCAACCAATTATAGACTACAATTAATTGTACTTAGCTTCACTCTTTAATACTATAATTTTAAGTAAAGATATTTTACATGACATTGTAGTGTATCCTGATGAAAATAAAATATAAAATATATAGACAAAATAATAAAAAGAATTCAAATTAAAAAAATAGGCATTTGTACTTTTCTTTAAAAATCCTTATCTCTTTCTTTCTCTAAACTTCTCTTTCTATAGTTCTCTTAAGTAATGAGAAAGTAATCCTCAAATAAAAAGAGGAAGAAGATAAGACTGAACCCAGCCAATAAAATCTCCAAGAACAGAGCTTACTTATTTGAGACTTAAAAATACCAAAAATCATTAAGGCTCCACACATAGCTTCCATTATAAAAAAAATAAAAAATAAATGCCAGAAAATAAAATAATTTGGCCAATCAAAAAAAAAAAACACACACAGATACTTTTTGATGTTTGCACCAAATTCTCAAGCCTATTTAAAGGATATAAAACCTGACTCCTCTAGGCCAGAGTCAGAGAGAGATGGGATGCAGAGATGGAGACTAGAATGAAACCAGAAGAGTAAAGAGCAAAAGAACACAGCCATGCATGTTATGTGAAGAAGCTGTTAAGAAGTCATTGGCTGCTGACATTTCTGCCCTGTTTCTCTGCTGAAAAGAACACAGTAGATTGACACTGACTTAATTTCTCATATTACTATTACCCCTATTTTAGTTTGACTTCAAAAACTCTTGAAACAAACATTTCTCCAGACTACTATCAATATTCGCCTTGCTCACAAACTTTTTGACACTCTAGCCCTGCCAAAAACAAAAAATCATTCAAAAGAAAATAAATATGTTATTTATTTTAAATCCTTGAATCAATTCATTTTATTCTCCAAATTTCTGATAAAATAATTATAGTACTATCTATGTACACTGGCAACATTCTGATATGAACGCATATGTCACAACATCAAATACGCTATGTCTGGAAGTAATGATTAGCACTTTTTCTGTATATACCAATTAAATCATAAGATCTTTATTTAATTCATGATAGTTCTTTCCAAAGTAATATCTCAATTTTAAAGAAAAGGTGTACAAAATAGGTTATCAACTGATCTCTTTTATTTTTTTAGTTTGAAATAACTTAAATATAATATCATGGCTTAACTTCATGAATGAACATTAAATATCCTAAGGTTTTCATTGCTTGTTGCAGGTCTTCTCAAAGTTTCCAAAAGATGCATGAGAAAGCTCATGTGACTATCAATCTTAGCATTTGCACTAAAAGTTCACATACTATAACCCAGTAAGGTGAGACATTTGTAGTAAAGTTCAAAGATTATAGATTTTATGCCAGAGTTTCTTTATGAATTTGCTAAAGAAGACAGTCAACCCTTCAAAGGAATTTCTGACAGTACATCTGACTTGAGTATATTAAGGATCTTGTCCTGAAATCCATACAAATGTTTATGGAAAATTTGTTTTTGAATAATTTTAATCCAGTTTCTACAATCTATCCTGTGTTTTATTAGCAGGGATCTTTCTTACACACCACCTCATTCTTTCCTTTTTGCACATTTACCAGTAGATTTAAAGGCATCATTGGAAAATGAAGGCAAGTTAATAGTTAATTTTTATTTGATTTTTGGGATGTGGACTTGTCAATATACTTCGATATTGGATTCATATTAACTATTGTTCAACATCTGTTGATTGTTAGAGTTGTTATTGTAGACACAATATTTTAACCTAGTGGCCTCTGATTATCTGAAGTGTCCATCATTTTGGCAAGGTTGGAGTTCTACTATACATTAGAAAGTAGTTGAATAATATTTAAAGCTTTGGTGTTTGAGTGATTGTCTCAGTTATTCTACATTATAATACGATAATGAATTTTGGGATTAACTACTTCCTTATCTCAAAAAACGGCCAAGCAATGACTGAAAGGCAATAAAAAAAAAGTACTAGTGATTGTATATGGATGGAAAAATAATATATAGGGAGTATTTTAGCAGAAATTTTCAATTTTTGCAGTGAAAGTTATCTTGAAAATTTTCTTAATGAATTTTTCTATGGTTGGCACCATTTTCTGGTACCCAGGGGGAATTTAATGTCTTCTGAGTGCTATCAAGTTTCAAAGTGTTTTTTTGTTTTTTTTTGTATCTTTGTTGATTATGTTGTCTCTAAAGCACAATATGAATTGTGCTTCTTTCTCCATTTACAAGTGACATGTCTTCATGTGTCAGTTGATGGTGTCTTTTGTTTGTTTTCCTAAACAGGAAACGAGGAATAAACATTTACTCCTGTCCAAAAAACTGGGGAAGAATGTGAACTGGACAATAGCTGAACATATCTACAATTTTTTTTTAAACAAATGACACAAGTCTGAACACTGGAAAATAAAAATAAATAATTCGACATAAATAAAATTGGATTCCATTTAGGAACAAGTATACAAAATATCTTCCACAATTTAAAAAAAAAAACAAAAAAACACAACACCTCAAATTGATATGTGAAGATGTGATTCTTGGGAAAAAATTGAACATGATATTCACTGACATGAAGACATGATGCTCAAAAATCTCAATGCATGTCTATAGACATAACTACATCAACTCAATATAAGATACCTAAAATACTCAGAAGACAATGGAAAATTTATGTTCAAATTTACTGTTTTTGAGCTTCATCCAAACTTTCTCACAGACATATATATGATAAAAATATAGGTTTTAGATTTGCTATCTTTATGGGTAAAAGTGCTTAATATCAGAGATAGAGCATGTGCAAATATAAAAGTAGACATTGAAGTCAACAGTGAGTGGGAACAGCCTGTCTCATGCTCAAACACAATCTTCAGGATATTTGAGTTGTGTGGTGGCTCAACTATAGATACTGGTCAATGGTGCATTATGGGTAGCAAGGTGTATTGTATTATCCTAACCATTATTCAGTAGCAGCAACAGTAGTATTTCAAATTATTCTAGAGGTTATTGAGTAGAAATAGTCATGGGCCAAAATGAAGTTGTTTGTTAACATTTTACTCATTATTTATTATTAATCACTTTTGTAATTTTGTATTCATTAATTACTTGCCGTTGATTACTATTATTAAATTTACTTAGTTGTTGATTATTATCAAAGCACAGTATTTGTGTGCATATATACAGACACACACACACACATATACATACATATATATATATATATATATATATATATATATATATATATATATATATATATATTTTTATTATGTGTGTGCGTATATATATATATATGGCAAGTGAATCTTGTTCTAGAGTTCAAAACGTATCAAACAGTGTCCACTTATATAGATTTGATATATATATATATATATATATATATATATATATATATATATATATATATATGTGGCACGGTGTAGTAATGGATAGTGGCTCAGATTGAGGAAACAGGGATCTGAGTTTGAATTCCAGGTGAATCCATTACATTCACTTACATGCTAATACCTTTGGAAAAGGTATGAATCCTCCTCTTCTCCCTCCAGCTATGGGTACCAGGACAGACTGGGTTCTATAACCTTGGATGGCAACTGGTCTACTGCAGAAAGAAATGGCAACCTACTGCAGGAAAAATCTGCCTAGTCAGTTATATATCAAAAGATACATAATCACCCAAGTGTGTATCATGCATAGCACATAACTGACTGACAAATATAAAATGGACACTCTCGTTGGTTTCAACGTATGAGGATCTGACAGCTTAATTGATTCAGTTATGAAATTTTGTGCGATAATCTTAAGTGACACTTAAAGACCCACTAGTGATTTAGAAAGGAGGTCACATATGAAGCAAGAGTAAGGATTGTGGGATGAGATCACTGCTAGATTGGCTGACCTTTTAGATCTTGCTCTCGCTTCTTGAAGACAATTCAGATTGAAAACTGCTGAGTCCACTAAAACACGTTGATCTCCATTCTACCCACTCCAATGCTAAGCGCTTGAGGATGTTATGAGGTATATTGACAGCTGACAAGTTGCTCTTCAGCTTGTCTTTGTATCTTAGCCATCGGTGTCCTACACTCCTGTAGCTCTGTTCTAACATTAGGATCTTGGGTATCCTGTCATCAGACATTCTCAAGACATGACTAGTCCACCATAACTGAGACTGATAAAAGTCACGATTCCTCGAATATTACACCTGTTAAAAAGGTCTATGTTCAATGTCCTATCTTGAAGTTTAACTCCACAGTTGGCACACACAGGTTTTATGGAAAACATCCAGCTGACATATATGGCACCTGTATGGAGTCCACAACTCTGAGCTGTACAAAAAGATGGCAAGTACAACACCTCTGTAAACCTGAATTTTCATATCCAGTCCAGTACCCTAATCATTCCACAAGCGATTGTAATATATCACACATAGTGTTGGTGTTAATAAAACAGTGCTTGTTGTAATATAACAGAGCTATTAAGTATATATTAATAAATATATTATCCTTCACTCCTAGTATGACTCAGAGTTTAATGTACAACATAATCTTCATACTCAGCACCTGAATATTGCATTTTGCATGAAATTTTAAGTCATGTTAGCAGTGAGGGATAATGTTTGTGCTTAAATATATATATATATATATATGGCAAACGAATCCTGTTCTAGAGGTCAAAATGCATCAAACAGATTTTTGCCAATCCATTTGCCTTGTTGCTGCTGGATTTGGTGTCCACTTACATAGCAACAGTCAGAGATTTTTCTTCTAGGCTATTGGTTCTCAGCAGAGAGGAAGGTGAATTTTTACATATTTATTTTGAATAAATATGACAGTGACTCAGAGTGCACAATTCGTAGAAGAGCTTTGCATTATCTGCAGTAGCAGTCACTGTTTATAAATTCACGCTTTCTCTCTAAAGTGCTTGACCAAATTTTATTTTTTCAGGGGCCTAATATATATATGAGAGCTTCAGCTTGGTTTCAAGGAATATCTATCACTTGATCCATCCTTGAATGCGGGCAGTGCTTTTTAGTCCTTCTAGTGTCATATGTTGTCTTTCACAGATGTGGCAACATTAAGCATCTTTTGCAGTAGTAGTTTCATAAACACCACATAATGTGTAATAAATTACTTCTCTCTGTTCATGGTGGCTTCAGTGATTTTTGAGGCCTGCCCTACTAAAACCACCATCTCTATATTCATTATATGTTAAATCAAATTCCGTGACAACATTTTCAAGGAAATTAACATCAAGACCCTTACAAATATCTCTTTTTGCATTTTTCATGCTCAACATGATTCTGGTCAAAATCACTCCTAAAATTTTCCCTTCTTCCCTCCAACATAAACAATCTTGAGCAAGGTTTTCCCAGTTACTTTCCATGATGTTGGCCTTCTTCTATGTGTTCCTAATGTAATTTTATATCTTAATTTCAACATGTGTGCTGCTCTTTTTCATTTTGCCAATTCACCATATAGAAACTGCTTGGGGTTACTGTTGTCTTTCATCCTGGTCACATGACCACTCCATCACAACCAGCACTGAAATATCAGTTATTGTATATCCACTGCATTGAAGATGTCTGTCACTCATGTACATTTGCCACTAGATATCCAGTACATGGTGGAGACAATGTTGGTGAAATCGTGCCACACCTTTCCAGTGTCTCCAGTCAATAACTCAGGTTTCACATACATACAACAATAACTGATTTCCTATCCCTTTTGAGTTAGAATGAATCATTTACACATTCTGAATGAGAATCTATATTATTATATTTGTCTGTAGAGTTAAATTTTACGGTCTTGTCTCAATTCTTTCATGCCAACATCAGTTGAGAGGAAAATTCACATAGAGTAAATGGTAATGGTGAAATTAACTGTTTCCATTCAGGAAAAACATTTGGCATTCATTGACTGGAGAGTTAGTGTTTCTGTTGGTTGACTTTCTCATAAAACAGTTTTTCAGGAAATTAGTTTTCTCAAGTCCACTAAATTTTGTAGCTCTTTCTTTCTAATACTGATGAAAATTTACTTCAAGCCTTTTGCTTTTAGTAGTCTGGAAAGTTAACAACTTGATTATAGCTTACTCAATGATTGTAATGGGTAACCTGAAAGTTGATTTGAAAATGTACATACATACATACATACATATATATATATATATATATATATATATATATATATGCTCAGGTATAAAGATAAACTGAAAAGCAACCTTTCTTGCATCAAAATTCCATTTAAGAACTTTGAAGAGGTATCTATGAAGAGATAAGAGTAATGTTCTAGTTGCCATTCAAGAATAGTGCGCCATCAAGAAGTAAGCATCAGTCGACTGCATGAAACACGAAAGCAAAATAAGACAGCTAACAGTGTTCCTGCTGCTCTTGGATACAAATCATTCTTCTGTACTGTTTGTGGTCTTTTGTGCAATTCTCAAGCCGGTCTCAAAAGTCATGCCCGTCATTGCATGCAGATAATTAGTTTATGGTTGTCAGAACCTCATACATCGAACTCAATGGATGAGTCCATTATATATATATATATATATATATATAAAATCAAGAAAATAATGAGGTATTATGTACATTTATTAACACACACATATATATATATATATATATATATATATATGGGCATGTGGCCAAGTGGTTAGTATGCTTGCTTTCTGATCATGAGACCCAGGTTTGAATCTCACTATGGTCGATTTGTCAGGAAGGAGACATCCTGATGTTATCAGGGTTGATCTCACCTTTTGGAAAGTGCCTGAAAATCATACTATGGGTTAACCCAAGCCTTGTGAGTGAAACTGGGTAGACAGAGCTCTTAGGGTCCATCGATAGCAGTGCTAGCATGAATCCCCAAGTCATCGTAGCGTGTTGGCCTTGTTTGAATTATTGATCATGCTAGATAACATGATCTCCAGGAAACTGTAACTAAGGTCTGCTCAGTGTAGTTGCAGTATTAACTACAGGTTAGCTCTGTCGATGTTGAGCAAACACAAAAATGTGCCTGAACAAAACCTGTTAATTATTACAAATCATTTTTCTATATATTTTGTATTCTATAGATCTTTGATTCATATTTGATATAATGTGAAGAAAATGTTGGTTCATTTTTCAAGCTTCAGTTTTATTTATTTTTAATTAATAAACCAAATGAACTTGTTTGCTACTGAATGCAATTTTCTTAGATGTCAAAAATCTTGATAATTATCATAAATGATCTTCCTTTCAAAACATTGAAAAAGGTATGCCAAACTAAACATTTAAAAATATCTCCTACTCCCCTAAAAATTTATTGTTAAAACTATTGTTAAGATATTTGATTATAAATTTATTTTTATTTTTTTAATATTTTAATTAATCATATTAAATATTAACCTCAAAAAGTTCCATACTAACGAGATGTTCTTCAGTAAAAGCTGATTTTAACTTAAAATAAAATTCATCAAAATATCACAATAATTTTATAGCTAACTGAGAAAATTTTTGACTCTAATGAACTTACTTTATTTGAGCCTTATTCCTTACCATTATTAAAAATCCTTGTTATTTTAAAGAGATTGAAAGTTTTTTTGTTTTCTTTTACATTAGAAGCCACTTTTAAAAGATTGAAAGTTTTATTCAAATAACATCTTTTGTGTTTGCCAAGATATTGTAAATGTTTTTTACTTGTTAATTTTTATTTAAATTAACCATATAATAATATACTGATCCTTATAAAAACAGCAGAAGGAATGTAACCTTTGTTGTCTTCCTTTGAAGCGCTTCCACAATTATCCTATTTTGACTTGTTTATTTTTATAGCGTCTTTTTCATCTTGTTTTATTAAATTTAAATTAACTTTTTCCTTTTCTGAAGTTAAAATAACAGAAGTTAAACTTGCAAATACTGTTTGGAAAAAAGTGGATGTCTACAAATTACAATATACACTTGCTTAAGAATACAATTGTAAAATAAAATTTAATTTTCAACATTTTTTTTATAATCATTTCACTTCAAGCAAGGCAACAATGCTACTAAGACACAAGGGGTTACTTGGTGTTAAAGAGTATAGAAGACTTTACTGAGGAGAAAGGACAATAAAAGAATAGGTTTTTTTGGAAGACACAATTACAATTGGCATTGCATTTAAATCTCTGAAGATTGTAGAAAGCAAGGTAACAAGAAAGCAGAAGAGTTCCACAGGTGAGAAGTGTGAGTAAGGAAACCATTAGAATAGAAGTTATGGTTGCATCTAGCTATTTCAACAGTAAAATGGTGAAGACTACTTTCTCAGGTAGTAGTAGAAAGATCATTTATCCCATAAGTTGGTATATATATATACATATACAAATATATATATATATATATATATATATATATATATATATATATATATATATATAATAGATGGCCACTTGTATTTGAGGATAACTCCTTATTAGGGAGGCTAGCCAATCCTTATTGCAGATGCTTGCTCAGGCATATTTGTGTTTGTTCAGCACCCACAGAGCCACCCTGTGTTTTATACTGTGACTAGCATATTTTTTTTTACTAATGAAGTTGTATTTTGTTTTTTACATGAATAATTGATATTTTATATATAATATATATGATACTATTGATATTAATGCTTAAATGGTAAAATGCACACATACGCACACATAAATAGACATCTATATGTGGTATGCCCTTCCATTAATTTCAGTGTATGAGAGCATATACTGGCATGAGACTGGGATGCATACTTTCACCCACACTGTTCAACCTATTCCTAGAGAGAATCATGCAAGAAAATTTGAATGACCATGATCCTTCAATCTCTATTGGTGGCTGACCCATCTGTAATCAACATTTTGCAGATGACATTGACCTCATAGCAGGTAGTACCAGTGAGCTCCAGGACTTGGCAAATAAACTTTTTGAAAGAGCAGGAGCATATAGAATAGCGGTCAGCTCCAAGAAATCCAAAGTAATGGTGAATAGCGCAAACAGTAAAACATGTGTCAACATTACCATGAATGAGAATGCACATGAGGAAGTGTCCAGTTTCAAATACCTAGGAGCAATCTTGTCTAAAGATGGTACCTGCAACTGAAAATCTGCTCATGGAGTGTCACAGCCATGGCAGCAATGGCCAAATTAGCAAGAATATGTAGAAGCAAAATCAGCTTTTAAACAAAGTGAAGACTACAAATCGTTGTAGTCTCTGTTTTCCTATATGTTTGTTAAATGTGGACACTGTTGGCAGAAAGAGAGAGAATGATCCAATGATTTGAAAACAAATTCATGAGAAAATTCCTTGACATCTTCTATTGCTAACATAAAACCAATGACTGTGCAGAAAAGGGTTGAAATTTGGGCCACCAGGAACCTCTTCTCACCATTGTCAAATAGAGAAAAATGGTATGGTTTAGATACATTACAAAGCATGACAGCCTGTGCAAGACCATCATGCAAGGCATCATTGAAGGTGGACATAGCAGAGGATGCCAACATAAAAAAAGTAGCTGGACAGTGTCAAACAATGTACAGGTGTGACTATACCAGAATTGGTGATGACTGTCGTTGATAGACCATTGTGGAGATTTAGTGTGGCTTCTGTATTCAGATCCCCCTACGATTACAAAAGTCAAGGAGGTGATGATGAAAGCTCAACACTATACAACCTGCTCAAATGATTTCATTATAGCAATAAAGACTTGTGCCGAACCAACCATACATTTTAGAAGAACTTAGAAGAATTCAGTTTTCATTCTCTTAGACTGGCTGTTACACAAAGTAAGAGAATACAGTCTATCTTACTATTTAGTCTATAGCTGAAGGAAGATGGATTCAATTTTCTTTTTAAGTACCTTTGCATGAAGTGAATGTAATTTAAACTTTGCTCAACAATTCTGATTTCCATGCTAATAACTGTTACATTATCCATACATTCCAGTGTGTGTCTGTGTATATATATATATATATATATATATATATAGGTTTGAGTGTGCTGGTCTTGTTCAGATTGTTGATCATGCTAGATAACATGCTCTCTCCCAGAAACTGTAACTAAGGTCCGCTCAGTATAGTTGCAGTATAAACCACAGGTAAGCTCTGTGGGTGTTGAACAAATATAAATATGCTTGAGTGAGCATCTGCAATAAGGATTGGCTAGCCTCCCTTATAAGAAGTCATCCTTAAATACAATTGGGCATCTACTATATATATAATGTGTGTGTGTGTGTGTGCATATATATACAAAATAATGATAAACGCTCTTTCTGATTCTACCTGATAAAGTATAATATTTGTGAAGTAAGTAATTCTTCAAATTTTTCTCTCACACCTGTCATGGTTTGCCAGTGACAGTTTGTCAAAGTATCTAGTGCTTAAACAGTACAGGAAAATTGGATTTATGCCTTTCCCAATGGCATTAGTGCATAAGGAAATTTGTCTAAGCCGGAATTCAAACTCAACTCACTGAGTACTGAAGTGTTACATAGTATCAGTCAGTCATCTCATATAGATAAATTATATCATCTTATGTATATATTATATAGCAGTGGATTCTGGACCATCTCTTCACTGATCAAGAAGAGACTTGAAGCAACAGAAATATGGTTCTATGGAAGGATTCTATGGACAGTACATGTGAGCATTGACACTGTTTTAGAGAAAATGGAAGCAAAACAGGCATGTAGCATCAGGGAGACACAGTTGAAATTTCTTGGACATATAATGAGGAAAGGGGGTTTGGAAAATTAGACACTAACAGGACATATTGAAGGCAAATGGGATAGAGAAAATCATTTCATAACCTACCTAACCAGCCCTTGTAAATGGTGGAAAGATAAAATTTAATCAATGCTACAAAAGACAGGAAGTTCAGGAGAGCCATTATCATCTTCCCTTTTAAAGGGACAGAGCACAGAGAAGAAGTGTCATTGCATTTATATTTAATCTTAAATTGACTGAAATATATACTCAAGGCTTTTTAATTTTATTTTCCATAGATGTGTGTTGTGATATTCTTGAATATATGCAAAGAAAGACAAAAGGACACTTATCTTAGCTACGTGTTTCATCCTCTGAGTACAAAATACATAACCTAAGATAAGTTTTCCTTTTTTTCTTTATTCATATTGTCCTTTTACAGATATACTTTGAAAATTTTGCATATATATATATATATATATATATATATACAAGTGAATATACATAATATCCAACATCAGTAGCACAACTCATGAGTTTCATGTAGTTTTGCAATCTTCAGATAATCAGCACTTGAAAATTGCAAAACTGCATGAAACTCTGAGTCATGTGACCAAAATAGGATATTATGTATATACACTAATATATATATATATATTTTCACAAACATATACTTATAGCTCACTTAAATAATATTGATCACTGTATTTATAACACCTGAGGAAGAAATATATTTATATGCTCATGCAAGTATATATGTGTATATGTATATTTTTGTCATACCCATATATATATATATATATATATATATATATATATATATATATATATGAAATAGATAGACATTACCAGTGAGATTACAATTTACCTGGCTCGCAATCAGCAATTTTCTTTTCTATGTGACTTTTATGGTAAGAAGCCTCAAAGGACATCTGGAATGAATGGGCATCTGGATATCTGGAATGGAACCAATATCTTCTTTGTCTCTATATTTATGTGTTGTCTCTTCAGTCAAATCTCCAAGATAAAAAGAAAATGATCCTGATGGCTTTGACAGATTTTATCCAATGTCTTCTGGTTAATCACCTGAAAGAATCGATAGTTATTCATCCCAAATATACCAAAACAATCAATTTGCATGTCTGCAAGGAAAAACTTAGGAGAAATGCCAGATTAAATAGACTAGCCAAGCAAGATTGTTGGCATTAGCATTTTTATTATGTTTTTTTTTTATTTTAAAATAATTTCACCGCAAGAAACACAATAATACCAATAAAACACCAAGGGTTACAGAGACTGAAAGACAATGAGAAGGCTTCAATAAAATAGGATTCAGGAAGACAAAAGACTTTGATTGAAATTGAACTTAAATTTTTAACCCCCTCTCTAGTGCAGCTGTGTATATACATTTTTACTGAAAGTGTCCTTTTAAAACACAGTTGAATAAGCACATCCAAAACATGATGTTCAGCTTCAGACATGTTTATACATCAATCTTGATTCTTTTTATTCTTTTCTGAGCTGGAAATAAATCCAATTGTTAACTCATATGTCTGGTCGAGGTGTTAGCTACTGCTCTGGTACTTCAAAATGCCTCAGTTTCTTAGTTACTATATTAAATACAAATAAATACAATTGTGTGAAAATTAAATTTTTTTTTCCAGAATAATTGGCGGGGAAGGGGTTAAAATCTCATCCGACCAATTGTAAATATTTCTAATAATAGGAGATATTATAAAGATACTATTTTTCAATCTAATGTCTCATTATAACTGAGCCTTTCACCAACTCGCTCCATATATCTTGGTCAAATGACAATGTGTGAGTCTCTGTGAATGACCTAGTCAATTTTGTGACGTTGTCAACACATTTTTCCTCTGCCTCTTCTTTTGCCTATGGTAGTACCTAGTAGGATGACAGTGAAAAAATTGTTGGCTCTTATGATGAGTCCATGACATTTTAATTTTATCTTCAAGGTATTTATGTGGTTTTCCAATAGGCCTGTTTTTTTTGTGATGCTGACTATATAGGAAATACCAAGGATGGCCCTGTAGCTTTTCTGATGTTGGGATTCTACGCTGTAATTCTACTATTAATGATTTGCAGGAATACAGAAAGATTAAGAAGACCAATTAAGAAAACAGTCTGATCTTTGATTTCAAGCAAAAGTTGTCTTTCCAGAGGGTTTTTAGTTTTACAGTTGTTAGTGTTTGTGCCGCTTTTGGAATTGTGTGTGTATATATATATATATATATATATATATATATATATATATATATATATACACACACACACACACAGTAGAGTGGTAAAAGAAATTTAAGAGATAAAGAAAGAAAAAACAAAAATAATAATATTGATAATAAGTCTAATATTTATTGTATATTAGTTGGCTTTTTCACCAAATGGAAGCATGATGACAAAAAAGTTAAAAATTGATATTTTTTGACATGTCTGTCTCTTTTCTAAATGAGAAATAAAAAAAAAATTGCGGATAATTTTTTTTTTTACACATGTTATATTATTGCTGAGATCTAGTAGTTTTGGGCTAGTTGTTTTCCATGATTAAGTTTGTTGGGTGCTTTACTATTTTATATAAATATATATATATATATATATATATATATATATAATGTCAATCTTTATCTACTGTCTTCCTGATTACTCTTCTATTGTTCTCACTCTTTCATAATGTTTCTGTTTTCTAATTCTTTCACACACAGTAACCCCTTGTGTCTTAGTGGCTTTACTACCTTACTTGGGGTAAATTTGATTAAAAAAAAACATATCTACATATATACAAGTTTCATTAAAGATGACTCACAAGTGTACATATAAGTATTTATAGTTCTATATACCCAAGTGCTTGATAATGACCAATAGAAGAGCTGAAAGTGCTACTGAACATTTGAACACTTTGTGTCCAGAAAAGAAAACACTTTTATGAACACCAAAAAAATTGAATGAAAAGCTTAATTGCAGTTACTTTATCAGTCTTCTTCAATGAAACTTGATTGAGAGAAGGACCACAACGTTTCAGCCATTGTAAGCTCCGGCCTTCTTCAGGTGATTGGAATGTCGAAATTGAACCCTTTATTTCGCTCGCTGGAGTAGACTGTTCTAGTTCCATGTGCCATGTCTAATGGATGTCAGTTATATGTTATCTCCAGTTAATTTATCTCTCCAAGTTCTCCACTGCCTTAACCAGGTATTGAACTCACACTGTCACTCAATCTAACCAATGCCTTTATCCACTGTGCCATGTGTCCTGAAAAAGGCCGGAGCATACAATGGCCGAAATGTTATGATAAATATGGCAACAATGATAAGGACAATAGTCTGAATAATGTAAATAGTGTACATAATACCTCATCTCAGAAATATAGACAGATATATAATTTTGATTTATTAGGTTGGTGCAAAAATAATGACGTAATAATGTCGTTTTTTGACGTATTTTTTAACGTCAAAAAACGACATTATTACGTCATTATTTTTGCACCAACCTAATATATTTATATCAGCCATTGGCAGAGGGTCTGCATTGGCAACTGATTCCCTCTACAAAGGCTAAAGAACACTGTTAACAGTAGCACTACTATTTCTTCACCACAGATAGGAAGAGAAGAGATAAACTCATGCATTTTCCAAAGGCATTGGTGTGAAGGGAAGATAACAACTTGGGCTGCAATTTGAACTTCCCCCAGCAAATTCTGTTTTCAGTTGCAAAAGAGAGATATGCAAGTGTATATTATTGTATTGCGAAAGTTTAATAAACTTATTAGATAAATTATGTATCATAATTATTGGCATCTGATTATTTTTTGATAGCTTGGCTATCACCATCAAACATGATAATCTTATTGATGCTAATAAAGGCAATCAAATTGAATCAGCTGTGATGGAATCAGAAAGTTGTACTTCACAACCAATATGCAGCTCTTGATCTAATTTGTTTTGTTGCTTTATGAATGTAGTCGTTGCTAATTATATTATCTGATCTTCTGTGACTTGACCAAATTGGTGCTTTTTAAAGGCCAGAGAATTAAGCTTACTGTTATAAAATTAGGTTAAAAATTCAAAATATCCTCTTCATTTTTATCAGCATTTTACAGAATTATTTTTTCAGAATTGTCATAAATTATTATTAACACATTATTTTTTTTTAAGACATTTTTATGTTTATACATTCTTTTTATAGATACAAATATTTAAGTAAATGCTCTGTTTATAATACACTGTATTAAACAACATTTACCAGCCTGAATGTCCGAGAAATTTTCACAGAAAATATTTGTCCTTCGACAGGATTCAAACCTGTATCCTATACGGAACCGTCATTTTTAGCTTCACATGCCTTTACTGATTTGGCCACAGAGGAACATTCTGTTATCAAGGTTGAATTTACTGTATTTAAACTTCAATCTTCTATGAATTTCTCACGTACATTCATATCTGCTCATGGCGTATCAAATGTAAACAAATGACGTCACACATTATGAAATGGAAAAAGTCCGACAATTATTTTAAGACATTTTTATGTTTATACATTCTTTTTAAATATTTTTTCTTTCACATCTTGGCTATTGTCTTCATGCATGTACGTCATTATTTTTCATTAATTTACCTTTAACCTTTTCAGTTATTTCTGTTTATTTGTCATTGATGATTAAAAGAGTAATCGTATTTTCAACTAAATCTAAAATCTTTCTTTTTTTTCTTTCTCCCTCCCTCCCACTTTCTCAGTTCTTCTTACCATCTCTTTATCTTTTTACTTCCCTTATCTTTCTCTTCCCATCTTCACTTTCCTCTTCTTTTTCTCAATTTACCTCTTTTTTGCTCGCCACTTTTCAGTGATTTTTTTTTATCTCACATTATTCAATGAAATCATTTACAATGACTTTTTCTTTTTTTTTTTTTTTTTTTTTTTTACTCAAACTGGATTCTTTAAATACTAAAATCCATCAACATCCTCACAACAGCTTTCTTCTACTCAAAATCTGTTTTCTAATTGCCATAAAGAATAATTCATTTTAAGAATAGAACACAGTTATTCTGGGTATAACTTTAAACTTTATAAAGTTTAAAAAGACTTTCTTTAAAAACCTTAGACTTTATCAAAAGATTTTTCATTTTTGTCCCTGTTGCTTTTTAGTACTCTCTATGGCATCTTCAGAACTCCTGTATTTTCATTTCCACTGTCCATATTGTATCTATTTTTGGTCATAGGGACCTCTCTAAAATTCCTGTAATTTTATTATTGCATATAAGATATATTTTCATTATTCTGGTTCTGAAAGTTTTCATATGCTGATCATTGTTTTGCCCTTCAAGAGACTTAAAGCAGCACAATCAGAACCTGGTGCTCATCTGCTTCTGTGCTTTATTTTAAAAAAACAATTTTAACTTAAAAATTCTGAAACTTCTTTTAGGCAGTATAGTCAATAGTGTTTCATATTGTTTCAATTCCTGATTTAAAATAAAACCTGTAACTGCAAGTATCTCAAAACTTGTATACAACATTACAACATCGGAAACAAAATGTACAGCTTAACTGAACTGACAATTATATATATTAAAATAATAATATAGTGAAATTGTAGATTTTGTATTGAGAAGTTACCAAACTGTACAACTATTATGCTCAATTAATTTTTTAAAATCATTTTATACCAAGCAAAGCAGTGATGCCACAAGGATGTGGGGAGTTATTGGGAGTGAAAGAGAATGAGAAGACTTTAGTGAGGAAAAGGACAGTAAAAGAAAAGGTTTCAGGAAAAAGAACGTATCAACTGATGTTGCATGTAAATTTTTATTATAGGTGGCAGGGAAGCAATAAAGTTGAAGGGAGTTCCTCAAGTGAAAAATGCGGGGGAAAAAGAAACTATCAGAATATAAGTAACTGTTGCATCTAGGTTTTTTCAACTGTAAAACACACCAAGTTACTAATCTAGTAGCATACCTACTCATGTCGTTGAGGCATTAAAGAGAACAGTTAATGAGATTAAATGACATTAAAATATTTGCAGAAAAATCAGATGAAAACCGCATCAAATCAGTAAGAAATTGACTGGTAAAGACGCCACATCAGGACCCTTCTTTGAATTTTGTCAGTAATCTTAGTATATATAATAGGGGCACCTGACCATATATGACAGAAGAGTAATTATTGCCTGGATGAATGGTACATTTATAAATGTGCAAGAATGATTCTAACATGAAGAATTGTCTGACACAACACCGTGAACCAACTTTTCGTGTAGTAGACCTAGCAATTGATTCAATATAATCACTCCTTTTCATGTCAGTGGAAAACATGAGCCAAAGAAGGTGCTTTATTTATCAAATATTTTGGTGTAATAACAATTAATCTCTTTGAATAATTTTATAATTCTTAACAGTCGAAACTTGGTATATGTCAAATTTCATTCTTTTGAGCTAAATTTAAATGCATTTATTTGATGAAATAATAAATATTTTGTATATTAGTGATATTTAATCTATTCTCTGTGTGTATGTATGTACATGTTATATATAAATATTTGTAAGTGTATGTATGTATGTGTGTGCGTATATATATATATATATATATATATATATATATAATATGCATTTCACCCCAAGCAAGGCAGGAGTGCTACTAGCACACAAGAGCTTACAGTGGATGGGAGCAAGAGTAAAGAGATATGATAGAGGAAAGGATGAAGAGAAGGACATGGAAATTAGATCACGGTATCTGAAGATGTCAAGTGATATTGCATTTCAGTAATTGAAGATTATAGCTATCAGGGAAGCAAGTAAGAGGAATGGAGTTCCACACATCGGAAGTGCAAGTCATTAAGCTATTGGAGTAGAAGAGATAGTTACATTTAATTTTAAACAGTGAAAGGGTGAGACTGAGATAACAACCTAGTAGCATGCTTAAATTCATGCAGTTGGGGTACCAGTGAAAGTAGCTTGTCGGAGCAGTTAGTTTCAAAGTATTTGTAGAAAAGGCAGAGGGAAGCGATGGCACATCTGTGAGAAAGACTGTAGATGAGATGCCAGGTCAAAATCAACCACATTGCATACCAAGGGTGAATGGTTGATTTATAGAATTGAAGGATGGACTCAAGCAAGAAAAACTTTCTGGCACAACACATAGAACAGACTTTCCATGTAGTAGATGAAGCTATTGATTCAATTTGCGTGAGTGTATGTGTGCGCGCGCACACACACACACACACACACACATACATACATACATATATATATATATATATATATATATATAATTTTTTTTTTGTATATATATATATTTTTTGTTTGTATATATATATATATATTTTTTTTTTTGTGTGTGTATATATATATATATATATATATTTTTGTGTGTGTGTATATATATATATATATATATATATTTTTGTGTGTGTATATATATATATATATATATATATATTATATATATATATATATATATATATGAATATTATTGTATAACAATATAACAAACTTAACAAGCCACTACAGTTTCATACTTATTGAGTACTTTCTAAAATCTACTGAAATTGATTGAATTTGCAGTATTACTTTATCAAGTAGTTGACTTATTCAAGAACAAATTATATGTAGCCATGTGCCTCTGCAAGGTGGCAATGATTTTTTGATTTTGTCAACTGCTCTGTCTGTGAGAAAATGAGCAACATGACATTCTCTCTGTAGAATAACAATACAATAAACAGCACTTACCGGCATAAGGGTCCCAGCTAGCATCCAGCTGGCAGACAAAAATAAAGCAGGTTGTAACTCAATACAAACCCTGCAAACTAACTGACAGGAATCAAGCTGGTATTTATACAGAAATATCTCCGCTCATGTACCATCAGCCAATCATAGTCCAAACAATGGACTATCCCACTTTAGCACAATGAGATGCTCTATGGTACTATAAATAGCTCTCTTTCTCAAGGTTGAATTACTATTCACTTAGCTTGCTCCACAATTGAGTGTTTATCTTGACCGCGTGATTTCTCTACATGGCACTGCGAACAGGATTCGAACCTGCACGGGCAATGCCAGCTAGTACTACAAGTGCCACCTAAGCAAAAGAAAATGGTGTTGGATGCTGTTGATGGATATCATTCCATCCCCTTAGATAAAGAGTCCCAGCCACTCACCACCTTCATCACAGAATGGGGAAGGTTCATGTACCTGAGGATGCCACAAGGTTACCTAACATCTGGTGATGCCTCCACCTGAAGGTATGATGAAGTAATAAAAGACATCCCCCGCAAAGTAAAATTCGTAGATGACACACTACTCTACGACGCTGACATCGAAGGAGCCTTTTTTCACACCTTCAATTTCCTATTCCATTGCTCAAAAAACGGCATCGTACTCAATAGAGTAAAATTCCAATTTTGCCAAGGCACTGTGCAGTTTGGAGGCCTCCAGATAACATCCTCTGGTGTAACCCCTTCTAAATCCATGCTTGAGGCGATATTAAGCTTTCCAATACCAAAAACACTCACCGTTGCCAGATCATGGTTTGGTCTGGTCAACCAAGTCGCTTGGGCATATTCACTGAGTCCAGTCATGCTTCCATTTCGTGATCTCGTCAAACGAGACTCACACTTTATATGGAATAAAAGCCTTGAGGATGCATTCCAGCATTCAAAGAAGGTCATAGTTGACTTAGTTCGAAAAGGCATTGCAACATTTGAAAAAGAACGAATAACCTGCCTCGCCCCAGATTGGAGCAAAGACGAAATGGGCTTCCTACTTCTGCTCATGTACCACCGACAAAGCCCCAGTTTGCTGCCCTGAAGGTTGGCGCCTGATATTTGCTGGTAGCAGATTCTGCATTGATGCTGAACGCAGATATGCACCTATTGAAGGCGAGGCAGCAGCAATTGCGTGGGCATTGGAAAAATGTCGCATTTTTGTAATGGGTTGTCCGAATCTCATAGTGGTTACAGATCATGAACCGCTAAAAGGATTATTCGGAGATAGAGACCTTAGTAAAATCCAAAACCCCTGATTATTCAGGTTAAAGGAAAAAACCCTCAGGTACAGATTCACCATTCAGCACTGCCCTGGAAAATGGCACAGAGCCTCCGATGCTGTCTCTCGTAACCCAGCAGACATCTCACAGGCACTCCTAAATGTATTCACTGCTGAACCCTCTCAATCAGACATCATTGAGACTGACAACATGGATGACTGGGTCAAATCAACAACCCTATTAGCAACATTTGGTGCAAATGACAACCTGGAGCTCATCTCACCAGACGTTATCCGTGCGGCGGGACGCAGCAACTCGCAATACAAAAAATTAATTGAAGTAATACAAAATGGATTCCAAAGGACGCGCAGCCTCACTGCCCCCGAAATACATGAATACTGGGAAGTGAGGCACCGCCTAAGTGTTGACGACGGATTAGTGCTCTTAGATCAAAGAATCGTTATCCCCACCTCTCAACGCGCAAAAGTCTTACATAGCCTACATTCTGCACACCAAGGCGAAGTTGGCTTGAAAGCACGTGCAAATGAATCTGTTTATTGGCCCGGGATGAATGCTTCGATACGTAACATTAGAGCAGGGTGTATGTTCTGCTCAAAAATTGCCCCGAGTCAACCAAAAGAGCCAATCAATTTGACACCATCTCCTGACTGGCCATTTCAGCAAATCGTCATGGACATCTTAACAGGCTGGCTGAATCTAACCAATTGAGCCACAGAGAAGCTAATGCGTCAAGGATTATTTCAATTTGCCGAGACATATTTCAAGGCTACGGCGCTCCCGAAGAACTCAGCACTGATGGTGGGCCACCCTTCACATCCCTTACGTTCAAGCAATTTTTACAAGACTGGGCTGTTAAACACAGGTTATCATCTGCTGGTTACCCACAATCCAATGGTCGAGCAGAGCTTGCTGTCAAAACGGCCAAGAGAATCGTAAATGGCAACACAGGAGCCCAAGGATCGTTGGACAATAATCGTGCAGCAAGAGCCAATCCTCCAATACAGGCATACGCCCATTCAAAACATTGGGCTATCCCCTGCTCAACTACTACTCCACCGCCGACTACGTGACTACATACCATCCCACCCCACACTCTATAAGCCACACGCGAATTGGATAATTGCTGCCCAAAATCGCGAGATAAGTCTGTCTCGGCAGAATGCTCATCTCATAGAGCGGTACAATAGAACAGCACACACATTAAACCCCCTTCAAAAAGGACAAATAGTAGCCGTCAACCCGCCTATGGGACACAACAGGTCAGGTCATTGAAACCCTCCCCAACCACTAATACCGTATCAGAGTTGACGGATCAGGTAGAATTACCTTACGAAATCGCCGATTCCTCAGGAAACTGGATACACCAACAATTCCAGTTCCAAGACCTAGTGCCTTACCCGAGACCCCTACACCAGTGCAACAGACATTCGACGCTGGAATAACATCAAACACTGCTCAGCCGTCTACAATAACACGGACAAAACCCCCTCGGGCATTGTCCAGACTACTTCCGCACAACCAGCCAGGTTTAAAGGAACTCATCCCTCCCCAAAGGCCACTACCCACACGCGATGGGGGGAAGGGAGATGTAGAATAACAATACAATAGCTTGCTCCACAATTGAGTGTTTATCTCAACCACGTGATTTCTCTACACTCTTCACCAGTAATTTTGAAATCGAACGCTGTTACTGCATGGCATTCATGGGGGAATCTCTAATATGAACATTTCAGAATGTTTGGGTGTCAATCTGAGCAGAGGATTCGAAAAGTGTTGGATGAGTCTGATGATGATGATTACAAAAGTATTTGGTTATGATCACTAGTGATGGCGACATCATGCCTCCATTCATCTTCCCACGGGGTTTCAGATTCAATATGCAGGCCTACATCAAGTACCTTGAGAAGGTAGTGCTGCCCTGGGTCAAGAGAGTAGTTGTTAAAAGACCCTATGTCTGTCAACAGAACTCTGCACCATGCCACACAAGAAGGAGAACCCAGTCATGGCTGTTAGACAATTTCTCCAGCCACATCACCTCTTACGTCTGGTCACCTAACTCCCCAGACTGCAATTATTATGTGTGGGGCACAGTTGAGCAAGAGACCAACAAAACTTCTTGTAATACCAAAGATGAACTGAAGGCAAGGATTATGGCAGCATTCACCAACTTAAACAAGGAGACCATCCAGAAGAGTTGCAGGAGATTCTGAAGTCTACCGGAGGGTGTGGTTTAAACCAATGGCAATTTTATTGAATAAATTTACTCTTTAGTATTTCAGGATATTTTTGTGGAATTTTGGTAAATATATCTGTTAAAATGAGATGTCAGTGTTATTTTCATTTTTGCATCATTTAGACAACAATTTATCCATCGCACACTGCACATCTGTAAAAATGAGATGTCAGTGTTATTTTCATTCTTGCGACATTTAGACGACAATTTATCCATCGCACTCTGTATACATAGTAATAAGCAAATTATATCTATATTGTTAAATTTTACTACATAAAGGGCTGAATAACAGAGATAGGTCATTTATAGACATAGTATGGACATAAGAATCAATACTGGATGCAAAGTTAATTTCTATCTTCACTCTCCCTCTCTCTGACATTGGAGCAGGTAGAATGGAGATCAACATGTTTTAGTGGACTCAGCAGTTTTCAATCAGCTTGTCTGAATTGTCTTCAAGAAGCGAGAGCAAGATCTAAAAGATCAGCCAATCTAACAGTGATCTCATCCCACAATCCTTACTCTTGCTCCATATGTGGCCTCCTTTGTAAATCGCTAGTGGGTCTTTAAGTGCCACTTAAGATTATCGCACAAAATTTTATAACTGAATCAATTAAGCTGTCAGATCCTCATACGACGAAACTGACAGGAGTCAATTATTATTATATATAATAAGATATCAAATAGGAAATGTTTGTCAATCTAACATGTTTCATATGCTTTGTCAGAGATTAAGAGAAAGCAGACAAAAAGACAGAACTTTGGTATTTTCCATTTTGTTTTGGTCAATTCTCTTTGGTCAATCATGTGTCACATGCATTAAAACCATAGATAATTCTATATGTATAATAAGTTTGTAAAAATGCTAATATATCTAAGCAGGCATCAGATGATAATGTCTATTCATAACTGTGCATGTATGTCTAGTAGGAGGAGCATTCTAATATTTTCACTTTTGTATGGTCAGTCAGCATAGTAGGGTGATATTCTATTAATGTGGGGCAGTTTTTTTAATGTACAAACTGTTTGTATTAGATAGAAGTTAAATTCTTTAATGTTCTAGAATTTTTAGAATGGACTTAAATAGAATGGGCATCATTTTTTGGGGGGGTGGGTACCTTTAGGGGACATTTTCAGCCAACACTTTCTCAAAAGGTTAACATTGGCGAGCAGCAGGAAACAAAGACACATTAGCAAATAGCGAATGAGGAGGGAAAATTGGAACACAATTAAAATAGATTTTAATTATAAATAAATTAACGAGTGAAAACAAAAAATGAAATTCTGAAAAGAGTATAAAATGGAAAAAAGTGTTCATTTAAACACCTTATACAAAGAAGGTTCAATAAAAGATAGACACCTACCTAAAAAAAAAATCTAAAGTGCCCAATATCTCTATGAATTAAACTAACACAGTGAAGTAATATTAACATCATCTCCAAAACATACTTGGGTCCTATTATCTGATGATAGCATAATGTTAAGCTCAGAATTGATTTGGGTTGCAGTGTGTGTGTTGTTTGGCTATTCATAGACATACATATGTAGATACATTCATATATATATATATATATATA
This sequence comes from Acanthosepion lycidas, assembly GCA_963932145.1. NCBI lineage: Eukaryota > Metazoa > Mollusca > Cephalopoda > Sepiida > Sepiidae > Acanthosepion > Acanthosepion lycidas. Next base: position 94,143,211 of record OZ010584.1, on the reverse strand, counting down.
TATATATATATATATATATATATATATATGTGTGTGTGTGTATATACATCTATTTATATATATATCTATGTGTGTGTGTATATATATATATATATATATATATATATATATATATATATATATATATATATGTGTGTGTATATATATATATATAAATAAAATTATGAAATTTTACTGAATTTTTTAATTATAGTTTTGAAATTGTACACACCCTTGATCCAAAGAAGGTTCAATAAAAGATAGACACCTACCTAAAAAAAAAATCTAAAGTGCCCAATATCTCTATGAATTAAACTAACACAGTGAAGTAATATTAACATCATCTCCAAAACATACTTGGGTCCTATTATCTGATGATAGCATAATGTTAAGCTCAGAATTGATTTGGGTTGCAGTGTGTGTGTTGTTTGGCTATTCATAGACATACATATGTAGATACATTCATATATATATATATATATATATATATATATATATATATATATGTGTGTGTGTGTATATACATCTATTTATATATATATCTATGTGTGTGTGTATATATATATATATATATATATATATATATATATATATATATATATATGTGTGTGTATATATATATATATAAATAAAATTATGAAATTTTACTGAATTTTTTAATTATAGTTTTGAAATTGTACACACCCTTGATCCATATTTCATATATTGCCAGTAAAATATTGACTCCTTCTTTGATTCCCATTGATATTCTCTGAAAGTGTCCAACAAGAATCTGTTGCAGGCTTTTATTTTCCTGGATGCTTAAAGATGCAATAAAAAAAAAATGAAGCAAGATAGAAATATCAATTCTTTATAAAGGGCAGGAAATGAATACTTAGCAAAATGAGAAGGTTGGAAATGAGGAATTTCAGAATCAATTCACTTCCTATTTAAAGAGCGGAGAAGAAACCCTTTCAAAGAAGTTATCTTTAGTTATTTAAATCTATCACAAAATGTAAGACACTACATGGCATTTCATGGACATTGAATATCAAAATCAATTGCCTTTATTCTTAAAGCCAGCAAAAGGCTTTCAAAGTGAAAGTCTTCAGACATTTAAATTACACTCAGAATTCACCTTCTCTTTTTTTCCCCCGCTTTTCTTTCTCTGACTTTATATCTATTTTTCTCTCTGTATCATTATCTTTCTTTGGCAACAGACAAGGATTGCCAGAATGATCACCTTCAAGCTAGAATTTCTTGAGGTTAAAATCAGTTAATGGATATATTTAAAGAAAATTTTATTAATTTTATGAATCTCTCTTTTCAGATTCATGTTATTTCTGAAAGACTAACTAATAATTGTGACTTACATTGAATTTTTATGAAATTTCCTAAAATCTGCATTTATTGGTTTTCTATTCAGAGTTTTCTACATTTACAAAAGCTTTAGACTGACTTGCCAAGATCTTTGTTGTTGGAAATATTTTACAGTCAAGTGTTTCAGATTTTGAATTAATTCCTTCAGAGATTTTGGCATTTCCACTTAATCCTTTTGAGCTAGATTTCCTGGAAAGAGTGCCTCTGTATCATAAACTTGTTTCTACCTACCGACATTGACTTATTCTCTTACAGTCTGCATAATTCTTTCTTTATTCCTATGAGAAAACTTTCTCCAGAGAAAATGTAAATGCATACAGATTTTATTCAACTCCTCCAGAACTCATTCACTTAGCTATTGCAAGCTGCCTTACTACTCCCAGATCTATTAATAGACTAATAATTATCATGAAAAAATATTGCAGATATATCTAAATTTTTTTAAGACAACGAATGGTACCGGGCCTGGTTTAAATCATCCAATCAATGAATTTTATTATTTTCTTATTTCTATTTTTACACATTTTTATTTTTACAATTTTGTACTATTTAATTTTTTTAAATTCAGTTCAGAAAACTAACATGTTGATTTTGAGTTGTGCTAAGTAAGCATCATTTTACTGTAACAATGAGTATTCTTATAATTTAGTAGTAGTGTAACCAGGTTGCTGTATATTTCCTGACAGCTGATTCTCTTGTTACAGAAAAGGAAACAATAAAAAGTTCATAAGTTCATTTTATATTATACATACATACATACATGCATAAATACACGCACACAAAATATACATATATAAAAATAATAAGAAAGAACAATAAGATTTATAACCCAATGTTCTTTAACAGTTATTTTTATTTTTAAAAAAACAGTACTTGATACAAAACAGTAGAGCAAAATAATGGAAGTATATGTTTGCTAGTAGACACCCTCACCCCACCTAAATTAACCTAACTTTGTAATTAACATATATTGGATACTTAAGCTGTCTAGGAAAATTAAAACCCAGCCACCCCTAAATTAAAATAGATTTTCCTTAACCATAACAATTCATAATATCAGTATTGTATACACTTACAAATTAAGTAGATTATTTTAAAAGTTTATTCCTATCATCGCTCAACAATGGAATGAGACTATGGATTTTGAATTTAATTTTAATAATTAAATTTATAAATTTAATTTCAGTTTTGAAACATGGAAATTTTCTGTGTTGTGATGGAATCATGTTTTTAAAAAGAAAATAATTACAATGCGACAATAAATGGCAGAGCTTTAATATTTTTTTAAGTCAAATCTCATGCAATCATGTGACAGTTGGTAACTGTATCACATGAAAATAGAAATTCTTATACTCCCAGGCAAGTTCAAGATGGTAAGCCTACCAAATTCACCAGGTGGAGGTTAACCTATCCAGCCAAGATCTAAAATAACCAAAAAGAAAAAAACGCAACTAGAAAAGGTTTACTGGTGTGACAAAAAAAATGCTCAATGTGATGAGAAACAATAGCACCACAGTGACTTTAAATATATATATATATATATATATATATATATTAAAGACATTTTTATGTTTAACGTTCTTTTTATAGATACAAGTATTTAAGTAAATGCTCTGTTTATAATAAACAGTATTAAATAACATTTACCGGCCTGAATGTCCGAGAAATTTGCATAGAAAATATTCGTCCTTTGACAGGATTCAAACCTGCATCCTATACGAAACCGTCATTTTTAGGATGCAGGTTCGAATCTATGAAAATTTCTCGGACATTCAGGCCGGTAAATGTTATTTAATACTGTTTATTATAAAAAGAACGTTAAACATAAAAATGTCTTTAATAAATAAATTGTCGGACTTTGTCCATTTCTTAATATATATAAATATATATATATATATATATATATATATATGTAACTTACATGAGAAACAATATATTACTAGGTTTATATTAGGTTGGTGCAAAAATAATGACGGTTTTTGACGTTAAAAAATACGTCAAAAACAGTCATTATTTTTGCACCAACCTAATATAAAAAAATAAAAGTTTATTAAATCAGTGAAATTAAGTAGCTAATTTTGCCATCATTGTCATAAATTTTACTTAAATAATATTTAAATACAAAAAAATTTGTAACTTAATAATTTACATACTTATACTTGATGTGATAATAATTGTACATACTGTAAGGGATTCTAATTACATTTAATTGTTCTTAAAAGAAATATAGTATATTAAAGATTAAAAATTAAAAGTGAAAATATTTCAAATCGTAGTTAAATAAAAAGTATTCTAATCTAAACACCCCCAAAAATCTTTAAATATACAAATAGAAAAAAATGTCGTAAGAATTTTTTGCCATTAACAATAAAATTAAAAAAAAAAAAAAAATCCAGACGACATGCTTTTAACGGATGTCAGATTTTATTGAAAAATACATCCCTACCCCCTACCAAAATGTAGCTAATAACTGATACATTAAAATACAGACATAATGAACACACAAACACCCCTTGTCTAGTCAAAGTGGATTTATCTGTAACCTTGGAAACATGAATTATGATTTTAGCTGTCTTTAAAACCCAGTAATTTTAAAAGTTACTCCAAAATTCGCTTGGGGATGAAATGGAATTAATATCTTTAATTTAATTACAAAATTAAATTCGGGGCTTTTAGCTTCCATTTTTTGAAACATGGTTAGAACTGTGTAGTGAAAAAGACCATATTTTAAATCAATTAATTTATAATATTAATGCTCTGTAAATTTACATTGAGCACTATTTTGTAAAAATAAAAATATCTATAAGAACAACGGATTATATATCTTACAGTTCTTTCTTTTTATTTATATATATATATATATATATATATATAAAGGTGAGAACATTAAACGTTGTTTGATTCTGTGAAGAATTAAATGACGTATTAGGAAAATTGATATTATTGCTTTTCTTCTTTAAGTAAATGTAAAAGAAAAAGACTTACCATAATGTTGGCACAAAACTAGAAAGTTACACCTTTGTTGTTATACCTCTAGACAGCAGACAAGCAAATTCTGATTGGCTATTGCAAGTCTCATCTCATTGCCATTATAAAAGAAAGATCTACCTCCTGATTATTAATACATTTTCTGTTGTTTAAATCACATCATGTAGCGAATTATGTGGAGAGGTGAACTGTTAACCTATTGGGGTACCTGGCAGAATGGAACTGGTGTTGCAATGCCTGAAATCTGTAATGAAGCCAGGATAACATCACTGATAACCTCTACCATTGCATTTTATTAATGTATTTTAAGAAGAGTGTACCTATATATATATATATGCATGCATGCATACACATAAACAAGTTGGCAATAAATTCACTATACAGTTACTTACAATAACAATTAAGACAAAGCAATTAATCAACAGTCTAGAAATTTAATATTAAAATGGTTCTGATTAATAACAATAAAATGCTATGGTAAACAATAATAAATTAATTAACGATAGTGTTCAAACTGCAAGCCGCCTGCTTCAATGCATTCCCTACAATGTGAGAGAACACTTCAACAAATGTCATAACAGCTTAAGTCTGCAAATGCATCTTGAATAAATTGCTTGTGGTCATTAATATTTCTCATCTTTTTGCAAAAATGGAATCTTTGATAATTCCCCATGTAGCAAAATTCAATAAGCTACAATTGTAAACCAAGTAAATGTATAGTGACTTTATTGCCAGCATATATATATATATATATATATATATATATCAGTTCGTCATTACTTGGAAATTTTCATGCAGCAAGGGCAGACTATCATTGTTGTTTCTTCCGTGTGCTGTTTGATTTATTGAAATTGTCGTCTTTGATAATGGCTTGTGTAAGCCGAAAGCTTAGATTTGATTTAAACATGTATCAATATGGTGATTTCCTTTCATCTTTCAATGATAATGTGATTAAGCTTATCAGACAATATGAAAGGAACTTACTTAAAATAAATAGACAAACTTGTCTATATTATTTAATGAAACCTGCATTAATGAAAAATTGCTGCCTAAATATACACAATATATATATATATATATATATTATCAGGAATGCATTGAAGCAGGAAGCATGGTAGAGTAGTGGATGTCAGCTCGGATTGAGAAACTGGAGAGCAGTGTTCGAATTCCAGTTGAATCCATTACATTGACTTATGTGCTAATACTCTTGAGAAAGGTATTAATCATCTTCTTCCTCCAGCTATGGGTAAATAGCAGGACAGACTGGGATAGCAACTGGTCTAGGAGAAGGATAACTCTGAATTCAAACCTGCAGAAGGTCGTTTGGGGACCTTATGGCACGTAGTGCACCAAGTCTCTGTATTTGGTCCTTCAAAAAGTGAGGCTGGTTCTGCACAAAGCCTTCACCATGATAATCAAATCATATGTGCTGGTGTCTGGGCAGTTGGTTCTTAGGAACTGAGCTGTTTGAACCTCATGCATCGAATACAATGGGTAGTCCACCATATATATATATATATATATATATATATATACACACACACACACAGGGATAGATAGATAGATAGATAGATAGATAGATAGATAGATAGATAGTAATGGTAATATTAGCCATTTTCATACAAGAAAGCATTTGACATTCATTGACTGAGCAGTCAGTTCTGCTTTTGGTTGAAATTTAAATAATCTTTCTCTTTAAACAGTTTTTTCAGGAATATAGGTTTCTCAAGTCCAGTAGCTGTTATTGCTCTTTCCAGTTTGACGGAGGTTTCCTTCCTTACCTTTTATTTGAAATAGTGTGGAATGTTAACATCTTCATTATGCCATTATTTTCTCTTTGAGTTACATATGCTATCCTTTTTAGTTGTTGCTGCTGTTGGTAGTCCTCAAGTGATGTGGTTTCTGATACTTGGTACAGTTCTTTGTTTGTATATTCTGTAGCACCAGTCCACAATGGTTGAAGAAGTGTGATCTTTGCCAGGAACCACAGGCTTCACTTGCTCAAAACTATTTTTAACCATTAATCTTAGAAAGTGGATACATACAGCTGGTTGTTTAGATGTTTCTGAACAGATTTGGCATCATGCAAGACATCCATATGAAAGTCTCAATCTGATGGCGCTATTTAAGAACATGACTGATTTTCAGTATGCAACTGAAGTATTCAAAATACAATCAATATTTAGCCAGGTATCATTTATTTTGATGATTTTAGCATCAAATAATTAAATGAAAAAATGGTGAATGAAATCGTTTTAACAAAGAAATGTAATTTTTTTTCACAAGGAGCATGGTCTTTCATGAATTTTTTGAAAAAGACGAAACGGTAGGAGATTCAGTCATCCATTTATATTAAAAAACTGCACATTCATATTCCAAACAATAATAAAAATAAAGAAAACATGGGTATACCTGTTAAATAAATCGTTTTTACTTAAAAGCACATGTACATGAATTCAAAAGAGTTAAAATGAAGTAAAAATAACCTCAAGTTCAGTTAAAACTTTTCAGTAGTTTGTACACAGAAAAATCTGTTTAAAAAATACTTTATTGTTAGCTAAGAATCATTGAACATCTTTCTTGTTGGAGAGGATTCATTTGAAGTCGCCAACTGGTTTGACCATACTGTTGTTAGAGATGATTTGTTTGAAGTTGCCAGCACATTTCTTCCAGCCAAAGCTGGTGCGGGAAAGAAGAGGTTATGTAGCCATATCTTGAACATGACCACGTCTCTGATCTCTGAAAGTCAAAATCTGTAAGTCTTTATGAGAAATTTTTTTGAAATATGGCTCAAGAAAAATAGTTTTTGTTTTTTCTGTGTTGTAATGTCCTCCCTCTAAAGATTCTATGTTGGACTCTTCTGACTACTATAAAATTAGTAGGAGAAAAAGCCTTGGAGGAACAGTCAAATAGATTGAACGCTGGTGAACCGACACACACTCACTAGTCATGTAATACTTTTCTGTTGTACTTACTGTTTAATATATGATATATTTGCAACATTTGGTTTGTTATTTCTTAACCATTTACTTGGTCAAAACACTGATTGGTCAAATGTTTTGCATGGTGATGTTAATTTTTAACCAATAGACAATTTGATTTAAACAATGTGTGTTGCATTGTGAAATCTTTTTTGGTATGTTTGTAATATAGTCTGTTATTGAGTAAAAAAAATGAAATTTGGGCATGTTTTGATATGGTATGTATGTGCGTATGCAATTGTGTTGGAAATAAGGTTTATTTCCTATAAAGATTTTTTTCCTTTTATGAAACAAATTGATAAATTAATAATTCATGATTTTAGTTTTAACTCTCAACATTATTCCCAAATCTTACTTCACTTTCTCTATATATGGCAGACCCTCAACTGCAGTTGCCCACTCTTTCATTTCAGTCAAAATTATTTAAACTGTTCCCATAGCAGAACATGATAATATCAGAATGAAATATAAACAATTATTTGGTGATCAGATATGCCTGCAGATATAGGACATACATTTTATTCAGTAAATTGAAATTGCTTACAAATTACCTAAAGTTAAAACTTAACATAATCATCTTTTTCAATATTAAAATAGTTTTTCTATTTGAAATATCCACTGATATTGCTGAAGTTTACAAATCTTTATTTAAAATACAGAAGGAGTCTAAATGATCATAGTTACAAAATTTAATTGCTAAAATATTTTGTTTTCCTAAAGTTTAAATCTCTAATTTCAATAGATACTTTTGAGTTAACAAAAGTTCATGAGAAAGTTTAATTAAAAAATAAACTGTGTTATTAGTTTCTGCAGTCATTTGCTATGGTAACCTCTACGTAAGCGGATATTGTAATTCATATTTATGAAAAACTTAGAGAGACATGCAAAAAAGAAACAACAAATAATGCTTTCCTTTTATATGGTCCATATTAGAAGATTGTTTACCTTTTACCATTATGTCGGTTTCTAGTTCTGTCATGTTTTGGATTACTTGGTTATTATATAACTCATCAAAGACTCTACCTTTGAAAGTCATGTCTGAAGAAACCGTCAGTTTGCCGAATGTCCAAGGATTGGCCACAAGTCAGACAACAATCAATAAAATGCTTTCTTTCAAGTTTTCTTAATATCACTACAAGCCTGCATTTCATCTGAGAAAACTGAATTATACATTGTTCTTTGGCCTACTTAGTTGACAATTCAAATATGAAATGTTTCTTCCCACTTCTTGCTTCTAGGAGATGAGGTAATATTTATTCAGAAATACATAGCACTCTGTTGAATTTTCAAGTGCCATTGATTTCTGTAATTTTTAGTGCGATCTGAACTTTGTCTGATGACAAGAATTTTTTTTAAAAACTTTGCAGACTGGGTTTCTTGTGTTCTTTACTTTCTTCATTGATTTCCAGATGTTATATTGCTTCTCTCTTAGTTCCATTAGTTGAGTGACATTTTTTCAAAATAACCTGAAGTTTAGCAAGAGTGTTTATTTAGACACAAAGATGCTAGCATCAACTGTCATCACTTAGTAAACAGTTGTCACTGTATATCTCCTATAATCTGTTTTTTGTTCTTTAATTTTTTTGTTCTTCAATTTTTTGATAAATTCTTTTTTAACCAATTTTTGGATCATCAAAATAGTTTAAATAATTAGAGCATTTGTAGTTACTTTCTCTTATTAGATGAGTATTTGAAATCCTTTTTCTTCTTCTGTGTACTATATCCCTTTATTGATGATCATGGTTTATCATAATTTTCTGTCCTTTGTAGCTTTCAATGAATTTTGTCTTTTTATTATCTTTCCTTAAACATCTTCTGCTGTTCATTTATTCAAACTCTCCACATAGGTTATGCATTGATTTCTTCTGCCCTTCTCAGAAATTTCAATATCCTCTTTTTGATGTTAAATATGTATCCTTTCTGTCCATTTGTCTCTAAAACTTTGTCATTGCTCATGTTTGGTCCATGATATTCTGTAGAACCATATTTCCGTTGCCTCAAGTCTCATCTTCATCTATGAGGAGATTTTCCAGCATTCACTGTCATATAGGAGGACTGATATTATGTTACAGTTCAATATTCTTTTTTGTTGTTTCTAATGAAATTTCCCCGATTCCTAATAATTTGCTTAGCTTTTGGAAGGCATCTTTGACTATCTCAATATACCTTCAAGTCTTCTTTCTTACTTTCATCAGTTTCTTTTAATTTTATCTGCTGTGAATGCAGTTGTCTCATTTTCTTTGTTAATAATGACTAAATTCTATTTATACAGGGTCTCAAAATCCATTTGAAAGGATATAAAATAAATCTTTTTTGGAAATCCCTTTGTTGATGTAATGCACCCATTCATGCATAAGTCACTAGGATGAGACTTGTGTTTCAAAAAGTCTTTGTACAGCAATACTTCAATTACTGTGTTATTGTTTTCAAAATCATTTCCATTAGAAGCTTAACACCATTCCATGCAACTCATTTGGGCTTCAGTGCATTCCTTCAAGACATTTTTGCAAGAGCACTTAAAGAATTTTTGTCATTTGTTTAATGGATGCTTCAGATTGACTTAAAATGTTTCTTTTAATTGAAGTGAAGGTTTGCTTGAAAAATAATAAACATGTTGTAGAAAAAAGGATCTGTTGGGTACAATGTGTGCTCAAATAAGATTATTCCATTCAGTTTTATTGGTTTTGCTAAGGGTGAATGTTTGAGGGAAATTTCAAAAACAAATTAAAAACCAATATTGGTGTCAAAGAAGACTAAAATCAGGTGTGTTCTGTCACCATTGGCAACTATTCTTTTGGGAGATGTTTACTTTGACTTTTTTATATAAATAACACATGGGGTTTAAGAAAAGAAAACAGTGACTATCACAGGGCTTTACTCTTGTTTTCCAACACAATTTGCGCAAACAGTTTTATTCTCTCATTTGTTTTGTACGCTCGCTAAACATACACACACACAGTGATGACTTTAAGATCAACACTGCATGGGAATTGTTAATTTCATGCTGCAATGTCTCAAGATCACATTGAGGTATGAAACTGACAATCACCATGCAGTGTTTATTTCTATGGCGACATAGTGTAAACCTATAAACATGCTCCCTCTCTCTCTCTCTCTCTGATATTAAGTACTCTTTCTCTATAAATACAGCAAAGGAATATATAAGTTCCTAGACTAATAATGAAAATAAAGCACTTATTTTCTACACTTTTGGCTCTCTGTGCTACGCCAGTAAATTTTTCTCCCCGGAATTGATACTTCAAATATACAAAACAACCATTTGCCCTTGCATGGAGTATTGCTGCCATATATGGTCTGGGGCACCTTCTGTTTACCTCGGAGTTTATGACAAGATCCAGAGGCGGATATGTAATGTAATTGGCCCTGATCTGGCATCCCATCTGCAGTCAATATCTCAAAGACGCGCCGTCAGCTCTCTCTGTCTTTTCTACAAATACTTTCATGGTAATTGCTCCACTGAGCTACTTTCACTGGTTCCCAGACTCCATGAATTCAAGAGCCCTACGAGGCTGGCATCCCACTCCCACCCTTACACTGTAGAAACTTTTAAATGTAGCCGTCTCTTCTACTCCAATAGCTTCATACCTCGCACCTCTCGCCTGTGGAACACCCATCCCAATTACTGTTTCCCTGAAAGCTATAATCTCCAACTATTCAAATGTAATGTCAATCGACACCTCCAGTTACCTTGATCTACCCACTATCCCTCTCCTCATCCTTTCTTCTATCACTCCTATCTGCTCTCGCTCCAAATCTTCTGCAAACCCCTGCATCCTAGTGGCTTCACGCCTTGCTCAGGGTGTAATGCTTAAAAAAAAAAAATAAATAAATAAAAAATAATCTTTTTCTTTGACATTGCACTTAACCCAGTGCTTTTCCATTAATTTCATAACTCAAATATTATGTAGTGAAAGATTCAGCTCAGAATTAAGCTAATAAGTTATTAATCTATCTTAACATAGACATATATATATATATATATATATATATATATATATATATATATATATATATATATATAATAAACACTCTCATTCATATATATATATATATATATATATATATATATATAAAATACAGTAATAAAGGAAACTAAATGTTCACTTATCTTGGCGCATAAAGTTTGTGGAGATTGCATCCACTCATCAGGAGATTTGATTGTAAGATTTACATAAGTGAACATTTAATTTTTATCACTATTACTGCTCTCTCTATAGATATCAGTCACTATATTTATGACGACTTGCTTTAAAAAAATTATTTGAGAAATACCTTCATTACATATTTTAGAACACTTTGTTATTATGAAACACACATTTGCACTTCCATATATATATATATATATATATATATATATTATTTTTCGTGTCCAAATTATGTATCTAAGAAATTTCAGCTGCCTTTCATTCTGTGTATAAGTGTGCTTTTTTATCAGACTTTTGTTGTTGCTTTCACATGCCATGGAATTCTCAGCATCCTTCTGTAGGACCACATTTCTTTTGCCTCCAGTTTTATCCTCGTCCATTGGGAGATTGTCCAGAATTCACTGCCATGCAATAGGATTGATGCTACATAGCAATCAAGCACTCTTTTCTTTGTTTCTTATGAAATTTTCCTTAGTATTTTTCTTTGGAATGCATCTTTTGCACATGCAAGGAGGCACATTCAGATTTCAGTGCCACATTTCTCATCTTACGTCACTCACCTCAAATATCAAGTGGAACTGTTTTTCATCAGATATTTAAAAATGGAGAAAAAGAGGAAAAGAATCCAGCAATTCGATGAATTAAACTTCTATACTTCAGTTTCTCTTCAATCAGCTAATATAACAGACATTCATTTTTCTGATCAAAATGATGCCACAAAATTATGTCACAAGGGACTAATGTGATCACCTCAATGAAACAAAGATGATAGCTATGATCTGAGATGAAAGAGAATGTTATGATGGCATATTTGATAAACTGAAATTACTTACTGATAGGATAATTTACACAAAAGTTTATCACACATCAAAGTTTTCATTGAACTGCAAAATATCACTAAAGATCAATTCTGTTTATACAAGATACATTTTTTTGTATTCATCTCTATTTAACTAATAAAGATAGCATTTATTTAATTTTACATTCTTGTTGAGTTAAAGTTATTACTGATCAGACTTTATCATTGGGTAAAATATAGAAGCATTTAGAGTCACCATGCACTTTAAAAAGGTTGCATTATGTTTTGCATTGTTTTGCATTAAGTTCATATCACTTGAGGACTATCAACAGCAGCAACAACTAAAATGAATTGCACATGTAACTCAAAGAGAAAATTATAACATAATCAAGATATTAACTTTCCACACAACTTCAAATAAGAGGTTAGGAAGGAAACCCCATCAACACTGGAAAGAGATAGCAGCTTGAGAAACCTATTTTTCTGAAAAAATTTTCAATAAAAAACATATAAACATTGATTAGTTTTGGATTATACATAGAGTTGCACAGAAGTTCTTTATCAATAGTTTCACTTGGTGACAAACCCGTTCACAAATATTTAAACTGCCTAATATATACAACTGCTTTCCCTGATCAGTGTTTATAAATGATTTTGAGAGAGAGAAGCCAATGGATGCTGGCAAAGATCATCTTTCTTCAAACATTGTGGACTGGTGCTACAGAATCAAAAACAAAGAACTGTACCAAATAACTGAAACAACACCATTTCAACAGCAATAAAAGTTAAAATGGATATCACATGTAGCGCTAAGAGAAAATAATCACATAATGAAGATATTAACATTCCATACCACTTCAAATAAGGAAGAAACCCCCCCCCCATCAATACTGGAAAGAGTGATAAAAGCTACTGGACTTAAGAAGCCTGATTTCCTAAAAAACTGTTTTAAGAGAAAGACTATAAATTTCAACCAAAAGTAGTCCTGGCTAATCGGTCAATGAATTCTAAATGCTTCCATATAGGGAAATGGCTAATATTACCATTACCACTGAACTTTTACGGTCATTTGCACTACTGCTATCATTTAACTTCTTCACACACACACACATACATGCACATATTGAGGGTGGATATTTTTCTATACATAATCATACATTTACTACACTTTAAGCTATTTTTAACAACAAGCACATATCTTTTACAACTCTAATGATCAAAGCAAACAGCAAAATATTATGGAGTGTCAACGTCTTGATTATGCAATTATTTTCTTTTTGGGTCACATGTGATATCCGTTTTAGTTGTTGGCATTATGAAAATCCAGAATTGATGTAGTTTTGTTATTTGTTACAGTTCTTTGTTTGTGATTCAGGAGTTCCAGTCCGTGAGGTTTAAAGAAGGCTGTTCCTCACTAAGAACTGCAGACTTCATTCACTGGAAGTAGGAGTGAATGTTTGAACTCTCTAAAACCTCCAAAAATGAGGGACAAGCGACAGAGAGAAAGACAGAGGGAGTAATCTGCATCCTTCATCTAATCCAGCTGATAGTTTCCCATTCTGTTGCCATTCCGGCCATATCCTGGGCATAAATGTGGTTTTACTAGTATTTCTATCTGGTTTGTTCTTCACTAAGTGCTACAGTCTTCATTTTCTTGAAGCCATTTTAATCCTTCATCTGAGAACAGATACAGCTGAATGCTTAGATATTTCTTAACAAGTTTGGTGTCATGCGTAGCATTCCTGTGAAAGTCTCAATCTGACGAATTGAATAAAATTTATATTTTCTGAAGAAAATAGTTTTTGGCTTTTGTCTTTTGGGATATTGAAAGCCTTTATAATTTTTTTAATAAGTTGGTGCTTATTTGTGAGTTTGGATATTTGCCAGAAAATTCTATGAAGTCATCAAATTTCATTCTTCTTGGAAGTGGAGACAAAATCTTTCTTTTTTTTATCCATAATTTTATCAGTTAATTCAATTAATTTAAAATTTTTTTCTCATATTCTTTATTTTAATTTCATTGGAGTAAATCAATTCCATCACTTTCAAATCTGTCAGTATTTTAGTTTTCTTTCTCATCACTCAAAATGTCTTTACTTTTAACTGATCCCTGACAGCCAAATATTCACCATCTTTTACTGCAAATATAATAATGAGAAATTGGAGGATATAGTTAATTTTGAACAGAGAATCTATATTTTTCTTTTATTTTTGTTGGAAATGAGTTTAATTTTCTTTTGCATTTTCTTTAATGCTTTGTTGAATTATTCAGCCATTTTTCTTTTATCTTTGTTCATGGGAACCTTCCTGAATACAGTTATGAACAATGAGAAAATTACTAATATTTAAGAGTCGATTAAAAATAAATTGTATTAGGTCAGGCATTGCAGAACAATTTATTAAAAGCTGGTTTCCACAAATGTTAAAAAGTTTTAATTCTGTTTCAGTGGATTATATAACTTTTCATGCAAATAACTACAGTATTATTATTTTAAATAAATTACTTTTACTAAGTCTAGAAATAAAAATGGCATTGTTTCCAGTGAATAACAAATGAAAATAACTTTTACAAGTTCTTATTCTGCCTTTATAATAGGCTCATTGCTGTTGGATTACTGCACCCTGACAATACTCACAGGTGGTGCTAGGTTTGAAAGCTTCTTCCACTTTCTGTTTTGGTCTTATCTAGCAACAAGACATCTCTTCTCACTCTGTCTGCATCTAAATTGGCACCTCATTTATGGTCACTCTCTCACAGACTTATCTTTTCTACAAGTACTTTCGTGATAACTGCTTCGACAAGCTACTTTTGTTAGTTCCCAAACTGCATGAATTTAAACATGTTACCCTTCCACTGTTGAAACTGTTAAATGTAGCTGTCTCTTTTACTCCAATAGCTTCATGTCTCACACTTCCTATCTGTAGAACTCCTTTCCTCTTACTTGCCTCCCTGATAGCTATAATCTCCAACTATTCAATGTCAGTTGACATCTCCAGATGCCGTGATCTATTCCCCATCCTTCTCTTCATCCTTTCCTATATCACGCCTCTTTACTCTTGCTCCCACTCTCTCTAAACCCTTGCATGGTAGCAACACTTCTACCTTGCTTGGGGTGAAATGCATACAAAAAAAAAAGTGCCTCAAAGACACATACTGAAGGTTGCTTTCAACTATTCACAACTTTATCTTCATTTCTCACTTTCCTTTTTGTAATATGTCCATTTAATATATTTATATATACTTTTTGTTTAAATTTTGTGTTTTTGTACTTATTTTAGCTGGATTCACATGAGTCCACCAATAGTATTTGTGGGACAAATGTACCAGGAGCCAATAAATATTTACTAAAAAATGGCCACACCCCACAACAAAAGTGATGAGTCCCATGAGATTGCTTAAATTTCCTTTTATATGGTTTATTTTTTCTCTATTGTCTCTCCAGTAGACAGGCAATTATGACTCATCAAAGCCTCCTTTTTTTTAATATCTCTAATTGATTTATTCATTTTTTATGGCTTATCAACCCATTGCAAGTTATTTAAAGACAGAAAATATTTTTAGATTGTAAGGATTCATTTTGGAGATAATGATTTAGTGAGACAAGTCTTACTAATTAGCCTTTAGCAGGTGGTCATCCTGGGTAAGACATTAAACTACATCCACATCCTGGGTAAGATGGTAAACTACATCCAGCAGCAAGGCCTCTGATCAGGAGGTTTTGAGGAGCATGGAATCACCACTTAATTGCTGGTGTTCTCAGGTCAACCCTGACCCAGAGTGGTAGCACCTGTTAGGGTCCCAGCTATGGGCAAATAGTTAACTATTACCCGCAATAGTTTTTTGAAAAAAATTATTACCAGCAATACAATTTTGAAGGAAAAATATTACCAGAAACAGATTTTCGACAAAACAAAATATTACCAGCAATAAAAAATGTTGTCGGCATTAAATAACCGTTTGAGGACTCATGTGAATCCGTTTGAGGTTGATCTGCCATAAAATAAAATAAACCAAACCAATCTAAACCAAAGAATACATATTCTATTCATACGAATCGATCCTAAAAAATTTGTCAGCATTAAATAACCCATTGAGATGTTGATATGCCATAAGACAAAATAAACCAAACCAAACCCGTGGGGGAATAGGTTGATTCATGCCTTTCCCAAGGATATTTGTGCAGAAGTGAATATAACAAGCCCAATGGAAATTGGAACTCGGCTCTCTGATTAACAATTCTGAGCCATTATTGATTACCTCAGACACATTCAAGTTTACAGCACTTGGTACTCCCAAGCAGTCACCCATCATGGTAATTACCAAATTTGACATTGCTTAACTGTGATGTGGCTGTAATCCTTAATATCAGCAAACTGTGTTGTTATATTTACGGGGAAGATAGTCCAGTTAGTTATCCATTGCCTTTGCCAAAGTTTTGAATTCTATACTGGTTACCAACCAAGGCTAAAGAGATCATTTCTTTATTTGTTATTTAGGTTATAGCTGTATTTGATTTACATATGCTAAATTAATATATAGGGTGAGCATTTTGCAGCAATATTTTCTTTTTCACACTTCAGAAGCTGTAAATATTTGTAATTTGGAAAATTATAAATTTCTTAAAACAAAATTAATTTTACAGTACATAAAAACACACAAGCAGAGAAATCTCACCTCATATGTAATAAAATGCAAGTAATAGCCATTTTTGTTGCTGTTACTGTTAGAGATTTAATGATAAAAAAAGATTAGTCATATTTTTGTTTATTATGTGTGATAGAATTTATCGTACAACATGCAGAAAACTGCGTTCATTTTTCTCATTAAGTTTCTGCCTCAAGTCATTCTATGACATCATGAATTCTGAGAAAAAAAAATCAATCATTTTGAAGAAATATAAAAATGTTGAAAAATTCCTCAAGGAAATCAATTAATAAGCCTAGAAAGTTTGAGGGCCCTATTAATTTCATATATACAGAAATATTAAAAATTAGCTCACATATTGATCTTTTTCTTTTTTTTCATATATTTATATGTATCTTTTCTTTTTATATATGTTTATGATGGACTTGACCATTGTTTTTGATGTATGATTCAACGATCCATTTGTGTCTGCGCCATCAATGATTTTTAATACTAGCTTGAGATCCACATAACATTCTACAGATAAGACAAGGAACAGCACCCCTTGTGAAGTCTACAGAAATGTTTGAGTGATGTTCAGCATTATGCCATGTGTGACTTCTCAAAAGCAGTAATTCCTTTTATGTACACACTCCTCCACTTGGCACAATCAGAAGCCATTTCCTCAAAGGTCAACAGAAGGATGGCAATAGAATTTAGGTTTTACTTAAGTTTATTATTGTACCTCAACCATCATGCAGTAGACCTTATATAAAGATTATATATAGACATATAGGTGACAAGTTAACCTCTGAGAGATTGTAGTGTTGGTGTGACTAATGTAAGAATTACATGTTGTATTTTGATTATTGGTGTTGGAGGGCATGAGAATTCATATACAGTATTGTTTTTATATCAGGGATATCTTTTGAAATCATTTTTTAAAGTCATTTTTTTTAAATCAGGGGTATTTTTTTGAAGTCCCAATAATGATTAGTTGAATAATTTTAAACTTTTTGTAATAAATGAAAAGTCTAATGTGTTTGTTGTGAACATTAAATGATACATACTGCAAATTATATTTTTTAATATTCATTAAAAATATAATTTGCAGTATGTATCATTTAATGTTCACAACAAACAAATTTTTCCTCTTCTTTATACTTAAGGTGCAATCACTTGATGATTTTATTAAATATCTTAGATTTCTTATTTCATATAAAAAGTTTAAAACTTCCAACTTGATCATTAACATTTATGTCTGAATTTCTGTGATGAGGAAATATCATTATTTACACTATTTATATTTGGACTATTGTCCTCATCTTTGTTGTTTTTATCATAGCATTTAGGCCATTGTGCACTCTGGCCTTCCTCAGGTGTATATCAATCTCGAGAATTGTGAATGGAACCTTTTATTTAATCTATGGTGGGTAGACTGTTCTTGTTTCACTGCTCATGGTTAGGGATATTGTCTAGTTCTTATTTTTATTTAGTACTGTTAAGTTACTGCTCACGCATTTCTACTGAGTGCAAGTACACACTGCCTGACCTAGGGATTGAACTCACATTATGTCACCAAATTCACAAACCAATGATTTAATCCACTAGGCCATTGTCCCATTTGCTGAAGTGAAATTGGAGTCTTAGCCCTTTCCTACTAATTATTTTGGGAAAAACAGTTCATTTTCAGACAAATATTTTATTTGTATCTAATATAGTAACTAAGAAACTAAGGCAGCTTGAAGTATCTGAGCAGTGACTAACACCTCTATTAGATGTATGAATTGACATCTGGCCTCATTTCAAGCTCAGAAGGGTATAAAAAGAATCAATATTGACATATGAACATGTCTGTAGCTGTTTTTTTAACTACATGTTTTAGATTTGTTTGTTCTTCCATATCTTTTGGTAAAAACGTATATACACAAATGTGTACACCAGGGAGGAGGTTAGACCTAACCTGTCTGCTGATTAAACTTGCAATTGCTGCTGCTTCACATGTTTTGACTGCTGCCATCCTGTTTTGCTGCTGCTGTTGAAGACTTGCTGGCATTTGTCTTTCTTTCTTAGCGGCCCTCACATTGTATTTATTTCATCCTATTAAGAACTAGACGATATTAATCATTAACCATTAGCACTCTGTAGGGGACAATTTTTGCCAAGGAATGCAAGTTGAATTTTAATTTCTATGGCAACATCTAAAACAATCTTGATTGAAATTGAAAGCCAGGCTACTGCAATTTCAAATATATAGAACTAATGTATAAAAATGTATATATTTTGAGGGGGATCCATATACAGTACAAGGGGAAGTAATATTTATAAATGATACAGTGCGCTAAATGTCAACAATAATTTAAGACTTAGAAATACCAGTATAATGTTGTTCATAAATTCTTATGCTCTTTGAGATATATCCAACAGTAATTATCAAAAACAAATATATATATATATCCAATTGGGAAGTGTTTTTATTTGTCTGTTTACTCTATAGAAAGATACAATTTCATGCCGATATATACTACAGTTCAAAAGTTTGAAACCACTTCCAGAATTAGCATGGGATGAACTTGACAGAAAAGAAAAAAAAAAAATTCAAAAGAGCTCTTAGAGTTATTGAAAAAAAAGAATGGAATCAATTATCAAACTTTGAGAAACTTTTGCAACAAATGCCAAAAATTTATGCTGCACTAACCAAAGCTAAAGAAGGATATTTTGACATGAGCAAAATTTAATCATAAAACACTTTTTTTGTTTTTGTCAAAATATTTCAAATAAAATATCATGTCTCATTATTTTTAATCATGTATAATAACTTTCTCTTATTTAAAGTACAAAACAACTACTTTTTCAGACAATTTGAAAAATTACTAGGAGTGGCCTTAAACTTTTGAATTATACTGTAATTTGACTGCTTTGATTTACTTCAGCTATTGTTCTACTCTCTGATTTGACTGTTTTTCTTCTAGGCTACATTTCAATCTTCAAGACTACATTATTATTACTATAACAGGACAAACACTTACCAACAGTGCATTAGTATTTAGAAATTCTTTTGTGAGAAGGTCTAAAATTTACTCATTCTCTCCACTATGTATAACTTTGAAGTTAATACTTCACATAAATGTTTAAAGATATTAAATAATTTATATTCACTACATCTGTTCACATCCTAAAAAGGAGCTAATTCTCATTTGGTTGTTTCCTAAAACTATTTTTAGTAAATTTGGTATGATGATAAACATAAATTGTTTCCTAAGATCAATGATGAAAAAAGGCAAAGATTATTGTGCTTTGAACATTATGGACTGAGACTACAGATAATAATTGGTAGAACTGCCAAACAAATGGAATTGATAAAGTTTGTAATAAACAATGACAAGGAAAAGAGAAGAGCAGGGTAAAAATAATATAAAGCAAGCAAACGATATATACAAGGCAAATTAACAGTAATAAGGCAAAGCAACAGTAATATAGCAAAATGTTAACAAAGTAAGAATTGGGTTTGACATACAAGAGCAAATTTAGATAAGTGACCATAACATTTTAACTTCAAAACAAACTAGGACTGAGTTATATAAAACCAAGAACTGGCCTATTTTATTGGATAAGAAGAAATCCCAGCATGCATTTGTGTGCTTTTGTCTCTAAATTGAAGAGAGGAAAGTCTTTTGCAGTCATTCAATTCGATTGGAACCAACATAATTTTTCACACTACTTGATATGAAAGTAAAGAGCAATAACAAGTACTGGACTTGAGAAACTGGTTTTCCTAAAAAAATTGTTTTAAAAGAAAGATTTTATATATTTCAGCTGAAAGTTCTTCTGATTGATCAGTTAATTAAAAATAAATGTTTCCTTTAAGGGAAACAACTAATATTATCGTTACCATTTGAGAGAATGAAGTTTTTGACATATTTGATAAATAAATTCAACCTGTGAAATTGAATTTTTACAAAAAAAAAAATGCTTGTTAAATATTCTACATAAATATTTTTGTATGAATCTTAATATTATGAATTTTGCAGGATGTGTTCCTCATTCAAATTGATGTAAATACAAACATGTATGAATAAGATAAATTGAAAAAAATGTCATCAGAGCTGTAATGGAATTTAGATAATTGATAGTTTTGATAATTGATTTTGAGAAGTGAATGCAAAAGAAAATTTAAATTTATTTTTAAGGACAACTGTGACTGTAATTCAATTCTTTTCATAGAGATGCTCCTCCATATCATTGCCTTCATGTTAAATTTAGTACAATATTTCATACTAAGTTGAAAAAAAAAAACGTATATATTTTCCATCTGAGGGGGCAAGTGGATGAGGAGGGAGTACAAATTGTATGGGAGGGACATGCAACATCTGTGAATATGTCTACCTCTCACATATTGAAATTTGCAGCTCCATGAGAATCTAACTCAATTGTCTTTTGATATTACAGTGCCAAAAATGGCAAAAGAGGAAAAAGAAATGCAATTTTTTGTTTTACTTTAAACAATACAGATGTAAAATAAACAGTGCACTTGTTATTAAGCTGAAGATAATAAAAAAATACTAACATAAGCAAATTGAAATTATCAGTGTAAATATGTGTGCATTTATTCACATACAACAGTATTCAGGCATCTATATGAAAAGGTGTTGAAGTGTTCCTCTCCTGACCTTTGGCATATAAGCATATATTGTAGAAGTCTTACACACACACACACACACAATATATATATATATATATATATTTTCATTCTTACCAGAATCTATGAGGGTAAGTTAAAAATTACCTGCATCTTTAGGCAAGAGTATGGATAATTTTTAACTTTTCATTGTATCTTACATACGGGTCTACCATCTATTGAAGATTGCTTCCAGGTTTGGTCTGGTCTGGTCTGGTGTTTCTGCTATGTATTTAGAGATTCTTGATAAAATACAATGAAGAATCTGCAATGTTATTGGTCCTGACCTAATACCTCAGCTACAGTCACTTTCTCACTACTGTAACATAACTTCCATGTGCCTTTTCCATGGTAACTGTACTAAAGAATTCTTCTCTATGGTACCTAAACTTTACTAATTTAAGCACAGTACTAGATTGGCAGATAGATTTCATTATTGAACAGTTGAAATGGCAAGTTGTAATCATATGTCCTTTGCTGACAGTTTTTTTTCTCTCTGTCTCTCTCACACACACTTCTCACTTATAGAACTCTCTTCCGGCATCATCTTTTTCATATATTCTTTCATACTCGGTAACCCATTGTACCTTAGCGATTTGAGGTGAAATGCTTTATATATAGTCATCCACAGATAGACTGTTTCGGTGCACTACATCTCATCAGTGTGG
The DNA here is from genome assembly GCA_963932145.1 of Acanthosepion lycidas. Classification (NCBI taxonomy): domain Eukaryota; kingdom Metazoa; phylum Mollusca; class Cephalopoda; order Sepiida; family Sepiidae; genus Acanthosepion; species Acanthosepion lycidas. The sequence continues at coordinate 94,120,969 of OZ010584.1, read as the reverse complement.
TTAGACATCCAATAACTTCAGGACATGACCAAAACCCGACCGATTTGATATCAGTCGCAGATTCTAACCCCTAGATCATCCATGCCTGGCAGAGAGAAAGGTGAATTTTTGCATATTTATTTTTTTCATAAACACACCAGTCACTCAGAGAACTCAATCGCATGGAGATTCTTGCATTACCTGCAGTAATAGTGACTTTTTACAAATTCGTTCATTACTACCCACATATATATATATATATGTGTATGTGTTTTCTTTCTCTTAGATTGGTTGCAAACCAAGGATCAGTCTGTCCTGCTATTTACCCATAGCTGTGGAGAGAATAGATTCATGCCTTCCCAAGAGTATTTGCAGATGAGTGAATATAACAAACTTGATTGAAATTAAAGTTCTGCTGTCATATTTCTTATTCCAAGAAGCTAGCCATTATGCCACTTGCACGTCCTGAAGAGAATTGTTAAAGCACAGATGAGATTCTTCTCGGCGCTAATAGCCAACATGCATCTAGGAAATGGAAAACATCTATTAAAAAAAAAAATGGCTTCTAGGCATCATTTGTCATGTGGTGCACAGTGCATTTGTAGAGGCTATCATGGAGAGAGAGTATGTGCATTGCAGGTTACAGGCAATTGATCACTTTAAATAATTAATGAGTGCATGTTGTTCAGTAAAAACTTCACTGAACCCTGATCCGTCATTCTCAACAGAACACTTTTCTACATTAACAGAACAGTCCACATGTATGTTGAGGGCTCAATAATTGTTCAGTTGTGAATAGAAAGTTATTTTTTATTTCTATATTCAGAAAGTATTGAACATAAACAGAGCAACATAAAATATTTAGTAGTTTATAAAGACAACACATTTGAACATTACTTAAATATTGCTCATTATTTTTACATTATAGATAAACTAGTGGATACATAAATACATACATATCTTTCATATATATATATATATATATATATATATATATATATATATATATAGGGATCAAATACTGATCAGAATCTGACTGAATGATAGAATAAAGAACAAATAGAAAATTTCATTTTTTTACCTTGAAAAGAACAGGTCATCTCTCCTTGATTTCAAAACTCCATAACTTCAGCTAACACTGCTTAACAAGTCAAATACTCGTGAAGCCTGCTTAACCAATGAAGATCAAACAAAAAATAAAAAATACTAGAATTTTTTTCCATATCTCGGTCTCTGATGAAGCGTTAATAAAAGTGAAACATGTTAGATATATAAATGTTCCCTATTTGTTATATATATATATATATATATATATATATATATATAGAGAGAGAGAGAGAGAGAGAGAATAGCTGGCCACCCATATTCAAGGATACCTGTCTATTGAGGTGGCTAGCCAATCCCTATTGCAGACGCTCGCTCAGGCTCATTTGTGTTCAACACCCACAGAGTCCACCTGTGGTTTATACTGCAACTATGCTGAGCAGACCTTAGTTACAGTTTCTGGGAGAGAGCATGTTATCTAGCATGATCAACAATCTGAACAAGGCCAGCACACTCAAACCCTTGGCTGTGATGACTTGTGACTTCATGCTAGAACAGCTATTGACGGGCCCTAAGGGTTCCATCTACCCAATTTCACTCACAAGGCTTGGGTCAATCCATGGTATGGTTTTCAGGCACTTCCCAAGTATGCTGCATGCTGGAATCAACCCCTCCATACTGATAACATCAGGAAGTCTCTTTCCCGGCAAATCAACCATGGTGAGATTTGAACCCTGAGACTTATGATCAGAATGTAAATGTTCTAACCACTCAGCCATGTTCCTATATATATCATTTGACTTTTAAAGCTAATTTTAATGGGGTTGTATCATCAATAAGATATAAAATTAGTGTATCTACAGCTATGCTTTTGACTAAACTATATATCCATTTACTGTAGTCAAATTAACTTCAAAATAAGGTCTTCAAAGGTCACATGATATGTGAGTATATACGGTGTGTGTGTGTGATAAAATACTAAATGTAAAATTGGATACTGCAGTAAAGACCAACTAGAGACTGGTACATGGTTTGAAGATGGCATTCAAGCATGAAACAGACTATTGCCACTTGGCGCTGAGTGCAGTGCACAATTTTGCATTTAGCACTTTTACCCAGACAGCATGCAATAAAACAATATTTTTCTGAGTTTAATGCACATGGCAATCATCAGGCACAAGTTGAAAATTTGCTACATGCATAAAAGTCAGTGTTACTTGAAACGGTGCTGAAAAAATATATATTTACTATAAATTTATTATACATATAAAAGCTCTGTATATGTGCAGTCTGCATAAAATATTGAAGATTATGATGCTCTCTGGAGATTTATTAATTTCTCCCAAACTTCCGACAATGCAATCTGGGATCATCTTCATGTAACTGGACCATTGTCAAAAGTTAGCTTCACAATAGATGCTTTGCTATAATTATGTTTGAAGTAATGAAAATGAAGGATTAAAATAAATCCATTAATATATATATCATCCATAAATTAAAAAAAATTAATTTGACTTATCTCTCAACCAACTTCAACGTTCTGCAGAACACTGCTCATCAGGGTCAGAGAGTCTGATATATCCGATGCTGGTGGATGATGTTCTGTGAAACTTTGAAGTTAGTCAAAAGACCAGTCAATTGCTGTTTTAGTGATTTATTAACTATTGTCACTGTAGTTCTGTACTGAGCACTTTTTGACAAAGAACTAAGTTAAATTCTAGTACTTTTACATATTTTGATAGGTGTTACTGATTAGTAGCAGTCATGAAGATTGCTTGCAGTACGAAAGTGACATTCACCTTATAGCATTATTTATATATACAGACTGTTTTTTTTTTCTATCATTCTCTCAGAGTATAATGACATGTTAAATTGAATTAAAGAAGACTGTAGAGAAATGTATGTTTGAAACTTGGTTGTTTTGTTTTGGTACAAGCCAGAAGAAAAACTGAATATTTCAGATAAAATTTGAATAATAAAGTTTCTATATGTCCTACATTGTTAATGTGTCATTTTTTGTGGGGTCGGGAATGACATAACTCTGCTCAAATTAAAAACCATTTTTCTTTATTTTCTTTCTCTTTTGCTCTAGCTATATTAAACAATTTTTTCTAATTTATATTAGTTATGCAAGATAAAATATGATTTCTTTATCCAATTATAGATTATTTATACATTATTAAGTTCAAACATGGAAATTAAACTCAGTTCATGTTAACTCACCACAAATTGAATCAATATCAAATTTATTTCAGCACAATTTTTATGTCGTATTCTTTACTACTATGTTTATGCAAATATATTTATTCACACACTCACACTTCAAAAGGTCATCAGCAGAAAATGTTCTCCAGCTTTCTAAGTAAATGACATTATTTAATAAAAGCTGAAGGTATCACTTCTTGTATCAAGTAGTAAACCTACAGTACATTCAAATACACACACACAGAGACACACAGACAGACATGCAATCATAAAGAAATATAAATGTATGCTTCTGCCATAATTCCCATCATGTCAGATGAATCATTTTTTTTTCAAAAAATACCTCTAATAATCACAAATCATCTTATACTCTATTGGGTTAACAGTGGGAGATTAAAGTATAACCATCCCTGTTTTGGAGGACACAGCCACTGTTGACCCCAAAATGAAATATATGAAATGATTAAAAGTTTACTGCAAATTAAAATATTGATAAAATATATTTTAAAAATTATAAATAAATATACATGAATCATTAGTGCAATAGTTTTTCCTTTTCGAATTACATAAGCATAATATATATCTGAAAATTTTGTGTGTGTGTATGTATGTGTGTGTATATATATATATATATATATATATATATATATATATATTTGGTTGGATTGATGTGAGTTTGTGACTCTGGGTTTCATGCTTTTGTGATCGTCAGGGGGTTTGTCTGACGATCACAAAAGAGTGAAACCCAGGGTCACGAACTCACATCAATCCAACCAAATATGTTAGCTCTATCTCTGACATTGAGCACTTTTTAATAAGTACTGTGCATATAATATATATATATATATATATATATATATATATATGAAAAAATATAGTCTTAAGATGTGCTATATTTATGGGATAAAGTGCTCAAGAGATAGAGCGTATGTAAATATAAAAGTGAACATAGAAGTGGTCTGACCATTGCATCTAGCATGAAACAGACTGTCGCCTCTACGTGTTGACTTCTATGTTCATTTTATATTTTATATATATATATATAGTCTTTATTGTTGTGTTAACAGATTCAACTATTTTCTTTTGGTTTCTTGATATAGTTCTTGTATACAGTAACAGCAATAATATTTCTGAAGCAAGCATTCATAAAATAAATTGCCAAAACTGTTCCTCCCAATATATTTAAGAAACAAGCAAAAATTAAAAAAAAAAACACGCATTTATGAGCACGAAATAGACCTCTCAAATAAGAACTTGACTAATGCATGTCATACATAGAAATAAATTCAACCACAATTTTTATTTTAAAATGCTACACTCATAAAAAAAATATAATTCACTCAGCAGGAAAATCCTTGAGAGTGTCACCATTGAATATTATCCAAATATTAAACTATACTCAGGTTTTTACCCAATATCACCTTTCTTAACAGAATTACTACTCTCCCAAGCCAATGTGCACAACAACTATATATATATATATATATATATATATATATACATACACACACTCACTCACACATATGTTACCCAATTGAGTACTCTAGAGAAAGGTTAATTTTAAAAATAGTAGGCTGCTGCTGCTATTAATGCATCACTCTTCAATTACAAATTGTGCCCTTTTGGCTACTGGTGTTTGTATACATCTTGTATATAATACATTAAAATTTTCCTTTCTCTGCCATGTGCTGATAGATTAGGTGTAGGATCTCCTAACTGATGCCAAATTGGTCAAGTTTTGATTCTGGCTTGAAGCAATTGGATGTCTAGCCAGTGATGTGGTGTGATACAGCAAACTGGTTTGTATGTGGATGACGTATATATATATATATATATCACACACACACAGAGGGTATATCAAAAATACTATGAGAGTGGGTTTCACACACTAACACAATGTTGATATAAGCATATGACTGCAAACACTTTCTTTTTGTGTTACTGAGGCTTGTCTTTAGCTCTTAATGTTAAAGACCTATGAACAAATCATGTTTGTATGTCTTGAAGATTGAGAATTGTTCTTTTTTTTTTACCTATGGGATTTTAAGTGTTTGATAGTCTTTAATTAATTATATATATATATATATAGTTTTAAGGTGTGCTATATTTATGGGATACGTGACAATTGCGCCTAGCATGAAACAGCCTGTCGCTTCTGAGTGTTGACTTCAATGTTCACTTTTATATATATATATATATATATATATATATATATAATTAATACTAATACAAGTAAAAGGTTTGTCAATTAGCTGATTGATGCTATAAGCACATTATATGTATATACACAATATATATATCAAGATATGAAAAGCTAATATACTGAAGATGATATCTTATGACTGAGGTTACTAAACAATATCAGAAGATTTCTGTTTAGATACAACTTATGAAGAACAGGCATAAATTTATGCATGAATACAAATATTCTTATATGTAAACAATATAAACACACCCACACACATACATTTATTAACAAACATATGGAAATATATGTAACATATTCTATATAATGTATATATATAAATATACACACTTATTTGTGTGCTGGGAGAATATATTTACATTGCTCTTTTCAAAATTTCCATTAAAAATATTCAATTCTTAATTAACATAAACAAATGCATAAACTGATATATGAACAAAAGTTGATCCATAAAATTTTTCCCAAAATGACTCAACTATTTATATGATAGACAAATGCTTAGAGCAAAATGTATCTGATACTTCCGTATGTCAGTGGACATAGATTTTTCTTCTTTGAACCAGGGCAGCTGAATTTTAATGATACAATGACAAAATAATAAGTTTCAAGATATGCTTTGAAAAGCATAAAAAAAACAAAAAAAAAAAACATTCATTTTGGTAAGAGAAGGAAAAATTTTTCAGAATGTTCTTGAAGACAGTTTGAAGAATTTAATTAAATACCATTATACATTGATTCGTTTAGACTGTATCCTCATCTTGCTGCTGTGATAACATTGGGGAAATTTTGAACAAATCTCTTTATTGGATCCATAGGTATATATATATATATATATATATTTATTCCTCTGCCTTATGGCAGCCAATGTTCTTCCTTGAGAATTAGGGAAGAGACGGAATTAGATTTAAACTGATAGCATTGGTGGCTATTCATTAAGAAGAATTACGCAGTCTAACATGTTTCGTAGAACACAGCTGTTCATTTGAGCAACTTTGTACTAGCCATTTGCTATAGTCACTACTTATTGGGTTTGTTGCACAAGCAGTTCTTAGCTTACAGCCACATCATGTTGAAACCCTTGTTCCCGAATGATTACTCAAGTTAAGCAGCATAGAGCCTACATCGGTGACCACTTAGGAATACCAAGTGCTTTAAGCTTGGATGTGTTGGCAGTGTAATGGATAATGGCTCAGGATTGTTAATCAGAGAGCCAAGTTCAAATTCCAGTTGGGCTCATTATATTCAGTTCTGTACAAAGACCCATGTGAAAGGTATGAATCCACCTCTTCTCCCCCATCTATGAATTAATTAGTAAGATTTGTATCACTATTATCTCAAAAAAAATTCTTACAATCTAAAAATATTTTTTGGCATTAAATAACCTGAAAAGGTTTGATAAGCTGTAACAAACAAATCCAACAATAAAAAAAACAAGCAGTTCAGAAACAGTTTAGTTACTAAAATATCTAGGGTATCAGCAAATTGATTGCATTTCAGTCTTCAATAGGTTAATGTTAATAAAAATTCCCTATATAAGTGTCCACTATTGTTGAAATATTGGTAAAATCTCATTGAGTTTCTTGGATTTCAACCCCTGTGTCAGGTTGTGTATAAATATATACCAGGATATGGCAGGAATGCAAACAACCTATTACCTGGGTCAGATGAAGGATGTACATCACTCTCACTTTCAGGAGGACAACCCCTACTTCCAGTGAATCAAGCCTGTAGGTCTTAGTGTGGACCATCCTTCTTCAAACCTCATGAACTGTTACTACAGAATCACAAAGAACTGTGCCAAATAACAGAAATTACATCTTGTGGCCTTTCAGTCGCAGCAACACCTAAAATGCATATCACATGTAACTGAAAGAGAAAATAATGATATAATCAAGATGTTGACATTCCATATTACTTCAAATAAAAGTTTAGGAAAAATGCCCTTATCAAACTGCAAATAAAGGTAAAAGCTAAAGAAAATTCTTTTTCAGAAAAAAAAATTTAGTAAAAACATACACACCTTGATTAGTTTTGGATTATGCATTGAAGTTCTTTATCAAGACTTCCATGTCACCAAACTTGTTCAGAAATATTTAAACTGTCAGCTGTTTTATACTGTTTTCTCAGAGCAATGGTTAAAAATGGCTTTGAGAGAGAGAGAGAGAAGCTTGTATATCCTGGTGAAGATCTTTCTTCTTCAAACCTTGTGAACTGGCATTACAGAATCATAAAGAACTGTACCAAACATGAGAAACAACATCACATGGACTTTCAACAGCAGCCACAACTAAAATGGACAGCACATATACCTCCAAGAGAAAATAATGACATGATGAAGATGTTAATGTTCAACACTACTTCAAATAAAAAGCTAGGAAGGAAAACCCCATCAATACTGGAAAGAGTGATAACAGCTACTGGACTTGAGAAACTTATTTTGCTGAAAAAATATTTTAAGAAAAAGTTTTTATAAATTTCAGTCAACAATAGTACAAGCTGCTTGTTCAATGAATGCTGAATGTTTCCTTGTAGGGAAATGGCTAATGTTATCATTACCATTTCATATTGGCAACTAAGAGGTACCTAAAATAGGATAGACTACGTGAATTTGAGTGTTTTACTAGATTGGCATCTAGGTCCCACCCTTTTACTGTTGAAATAGTTAAATGCAACCACCACTTCTACTCTGACAGTTTCCTTTCTCACACTTCCCACCTGTGGAACTTCTTTCTGTTTACTTGCTTTCCTGAAAACTACAACGTTTAAAAAAAATTAAATGCAATGTCAGTCTCCATATTCTGTCTTCTTGAATCCTGTTTATTTCTTGTCTTTTCCTCAATCATACTGACTTACAGTCTTCTCTTTCACTTTCAGTAACCCCTTGTGTACTAGTGACATTCTTTCTTTGCTTGGGGTGAAATGATTAAAAAAAATGACACGTGTAGAAGTTTGAAACAAATATTTTAATGGCAAATAGAGTTCTGTATTTGATCCATGGGATTATTTTCATATTTCTATCCTTGCTGCATTTTATATCTTTCGTTGGGGAATTGTAAAACTTTCCAGTTTTACAAGAGATCTATTCCTGTGCTACCTTAACAATGAATTGAACTCATGACTAACAGGGAAACTAGATGAGAATTACTAGGCCTTTTATCCACTAGGCCATCTCTCACATGACGTTCAGGTACTGATTTTTTTAGGGACTTAAATCTAATTAAATACTATTTTCAGAATGAAAAATTCAACTTCAAGAGATTCTATTTTGTAAGATCTCCAATGAGACATGTTTTTCTCTGATTCATTAGCTGAAAACTAATTTTATCTTCCCTTCATATGCGAATGCCACAGCTTCTTATTCATAGCATATGTATTTATATTGCATATATATGAGAGACAAAATGCATAAAAGGTTACAAGAAGGTTACAAATTAGAACCTCTGCCAATTATTCTTGTTTTCTTATATACATAAATTTATCTATAAGTGTAAGGATCTGTTCACATGTGTTTGTGTGTGTACATAATATACGTGTACAAAAATCTGAATGTAAGCATCCACCTGGTGTGTGTGTGCATATATACACATATATATATATATATATATATATATATATATATATATATAATGTGCATGAGCTATCACTGCATGCAAACATCACAAATGTTTTATTTGTATGCGTCAAAAGTATGTGAATACATGCATATATATATATATATATATATATATATATATATATATATATAAATGTATAAAATAATTGTATATTTAGGAGTGAATGAGACTATAATATGAATGTGTGTGTCTATATATCTACATATATGTGTGTATGAATATATGTCTATATATATATATGTGTGTATATATATATATATATATACACATGTGTTTCTGTTTATATGTGTGTATATATATATATATATATATATATATATATATATATGTTTTTACATGTATAAACTTAATGAATGAGATGAATAAAAAATGGTGCTCTGAATAACATATTAATAGACAAAAATGTCAGAGTTTACTGAATCATTCTGAAGACTTGATGAATAGAAAGAAATGCGTGAAAGACATATTAATATTTTAATTATTGAAATTTCTTACGAATATTTACTAGGCCTAACTTTGTTTGACACAAGGCCATGATAGAGAAAAACCCAATGATGATTTAATTCTCTATAATAGCAAATTCCAGAAAATATCCAGAAAAGTTGAACAAATGTAAACAAAGACAAACATCAAAATGTTTGGTAACAGCAGAGAAGATATTCTGAAAAATACTGTGCGAGAAATTCCATAGTCACTAGGCTGAAAGAGGTTCCATAAAGATTTACGGATCATCGGATATCAATAAGAATGCCTTTGTTAAACAAACATTTGTATTATTTTTTTTTTTACCATTAGAATGATGTCACCTAGCCTGAATACATCATAGCGTAAAGATTCAGGATGTGCCATTAGTAAATACCAACCACTTCAAATACATTGGTATGCGAATAACTTCAGTTTCTGAGATTAAGGAAATTGAACATAGAGTCAGCTGTGATAGAGGCAGATTTGTCCAACACCATAAATCTTTACAAAATCAAAACATTAGCCTGAAAACTGGAGTCATGTTCTTAAATAGTCAGGTCAGATCAAGACTTTCATATGGATGCCATGCATAGTGCAAAATATCTAATATACCTAAGATCAATCATTAAAAATGGCTTTGAACAAGTGAAACTTGTGGGTCTTAGTGAAGACCATCCATCTTCAAACCTTGGGTGCTAGCACAACAAAAGACGTGAAGACCATCCTCAGCTAAATTGGATAGTACATGTAAGTCAAAATAATGACCTAATCAAGATGTTAACATTCCACAATACTTTCACGTATAACTTTTCAAAAGGACAAACATATTAAACTATTTACATTCACTAAATCTCTTTACATGTGAAGAGAGAAAATTTTCTTACCTAATTGCTTCCTAAAAATGCTTTTAGTAAATTTTGTATGATGATAAATATAAACTGCTCCCTACGATCAATGGCAAAAGAAGGCTTTGAGTGAGTGAAACCTAAGGGTCTTGGAAAAGATCATCCCCCTTTGAACATTGTGGACTGGTGCTACAGAATCACAAAGAAAGAACTGTATCAAATAACAGAAACCACATCACTTGGGACTACCAACAGCAGCAACAACTAAAATGAACAGCAAATTTAACTTGAAGTGAAAATAAAGACATAGGCAAGGTGCTGACATTCCACACTACTTCAAACAAAAAGTTAGGAAGGAAACCCTCATCAATACTGGAAAGAGCGATAACATATACTGGACTTGAGAATCTTTTTTTTCTTGAAAAATTGGTTCATGAAAAAGATTTTATGAATTTTAACTGAAAGAAGCACTGGCTGCTTGGTCAATGAATGCTAAATGTTTCCTTATAAGGAAATAGCTGATATTACCATTGTACCATTAGAATTAGTGAGTGCCTATGATGTAACCATGTGTTCCTCTGAAGATGAAGAATTCTGTAGGAAAGTTCACTGTAATATTACTCTGGCAATTGTTGCCATAGATGCTCATCAATACCACTTCTGCACAAGAGAATGCAAGTCGTTACCAGGAATAAAAAGCAACATCACAGTGCTGCCTATATTTCATGATAAATCAAACAATGACATTATGGAAAAATAAATTACATCCATCTTCTTATATACGTATGTTGTGATCTTGTGATTACAAGAATTAAAAAAATATAATTCCTATAATTTAATAGAAAAAAAGGAAACGGCCCTACTGGCCGTTAATTTAAAAACGTCCTCTTTTCAGCCAGTCCCTCAAAAAGGGAGCACATAGAATTGAGCAGCTCTAGAAATGAAGAACACATATAAGTCAACTTATGCAAATATCCCTTTCTCATGTTTAATATTGCCTAATTACTGATAGACTTATCACTTGCAAATAATCTAGTCATTCACCAACACAAACTGCAAACATTTTACTAACAACCACATGACTCCACCAAACTTGTACCACAAAATCCTTCTGATATATATATATATATATATATATATATATATATATATATTATGAATGCCTCACTTTGTTGTGATGAGTGTGTTATATTTTATTAACCAAAAACAGGAAGCAAGCAAAGCCCATGATAACAACTATATATACAGATCACTGGGCACAGATAGATATGTGAATGTATATAAGAATGGGTAGGATAAAAAAAATGTACATGCACAAATACTTGCATGTACATAAGTAGATTTATTCCTCAGGTGTTATAAATACAGTGCTCAACTTTATGAAACAGAGCTATAATTGGATATTATGTATATGCATTAATATATAACGTTGATAACACAACTTAAGAGTTTCATGCAGTTAATGCAGTCTTCTGAAGATTGCATTAACTATCTACATTATCTGGACTATTGTCCTCATCTTGTTGCCATATTTATTACAATGTTTCAGCTGTTGTATGCTCCAGCCTTCTTCAGGTGGTTGGAATGTCGAACTGAACCCTTTATTTTGCTCACTGGGGTAGATTGTTCTAGTTCAATGTGCCATGTTTTTAATGGATGTCAGTTATCAGTTATCTCCTGTTAATTCCTCTCATCTCAGAAATATAGACAGATATTACATTAACTGTATGAAACTCCAAGTAGCATTATCAATGTTGGATATTAACTAATAAATACATACATATTTATATATATATATATATATATATATATATATATATATATATACATATATATATTCAGGCAACATATTTTTATTCAAGTATGTTTGGTTAAATAATTTAGACAGATTATGTCTACACCCACCAAGAAATTAAAATGTGGACTTGAAAGGATTAAAAATAAAATAGACATAATACATCTAAATTATTTAAACAAACATGCTTGAACATTATATATATATATATATATATATATATATATATATATATATATATATATATATAAGCAGGCCTTCATTATTAAGTTGAATATTTATTAACAGATGAAGGTATGTCTGTAAATATAAATGTCACAAACATTAATTTATTCATAAAAATCTATGTGTACATATATACAGGGAGCCTTCATTAAGTTATTCTCACAGAGGTAATCTCTTCAGAAATACATCTTTATTCCTGAAATCAGCCTAAAACTTTCAGCAGGTTCCCAACAAGTTATGGGTCCTAACCACTCTCCACTTCCCACACATTCAAAAATAAATGTTTAAAAAAACACCTTCTTATTTTCTCATGGTGAATACTCAAAGACATCATCAAGGTTGATTTAAAGGCAAACTTTGATTAAATGAACAAAATGTCTTGCATTTCCTTTTGTTCTTCTTATGTTGCAAAATATCATTTAGTGCAAACAGAAAAAAAAATGCAGAGGATTTAAAAAGCTCAACTTCAAACAGCCAACATTCATTAAACCAGTTGAGCAGAAGACTTTGCACCCAACCAAGAACACACACACACACCAAAAAATGTTTGCTTTTCAATGAATTATTCCAGATATCTTTTGTGCTGAAGCCATCTCTTTGAAATTATTTGGCAGCTTCATCTTTGATAAGAACTGCGAAAAGATCAGGAAAGATTTGTTAATTTAAAATATTTTAATTTTTTGTGAAATTTTTACTTAAAATTAAATTAATAAACATGAAATGGATCTCAGTTCACAATTATTTGTTCTTTAAAATTTGCTTTATTGATAGACAGAGAATGCTCAGTATTGGAGATAGAGCTTTCATAGATATAGACAGTGTGGACATAAAACTCATCAATTCCTACTGTTTTAGTAAACCATATAAATAGGTCACTGAGGGATTGAGTAAAGTAGATGAAGGAGGAAACTGGTCCTACCGAGTTCTTTTGTTTACAGTTAATACATAGGATTATTTATGGTCATGACCTCTAAATTCCTTATTTATTATCTATTTAATTGATTTGTGTGTCTGTATATATATATATATATATAGAGAGAGAGAGAGAGAGAGTGTCCATTAAGTTCGTGTGCACTTTAAAAAATTTATAACTTTCTTTGTATTTGCAATAGAAATAATCTGTAAAATTGATATAAAGTTTAATGTACCTAGTTTTACGCATAGCTAAAATAACTGTGATTTCAGGCATTACTGTAAATCAGTTGGCAAATGTTTTCCATGAACTGCAAAATCGTATTACCCTTTGTATTGCTAATGATGGAGTACATGTGGAAACTTAAATAAAATTACAATAAAACCTTAAAAAATATAGATTTACTTCTTTCTAATCCTTTTTACAAATTATTTCTATCGCAAATACAAATAGTTATAAGTGCACACGAACCTTATGAACACCCTGTGTGTGTGTGTGTGTGTGTGTGTGTGTGTGTGTGTGTATATATATATATATATATATATATATATACATACACGTGCACACACATAGGGTGAAATGGATAAATTGTTGTCATTTTATATTTTTAATTTCATGAATGTGCATTGTTTGTTTTTGATTTTGTTGACTGCACAGTATAGTAGGGTCAGTTGGGCACAATCTGTGGGGAAAAGAGCACCATGACGCAATTCACTCCACCAGAAATTTGGAAACAGCATGTTGTACTGCTTGGCATTCATGCCAGAAGCTCCAATAGGAACATTTCAGTGTTAGGACAATGCAGAGGATTTAGAAAGAGTTGGATGAGTCTAATGATGATTATGAAGATGTTTGACATGATCATGAGTGATGGTGATGTTATGCCTCTATTCATCGTCCCATAGGGTCTTATACTCAACACAGGGAGGTAGTACTGTCAGGGGTCAGGAGGGTGGCTACCTGAAAATACTATGTCTGGCAACAGGACTCTGCACCATGCCACACATGCAGGAAAGCCCAGTCATGGCTGTCAGCAAATTTATGCATCCTAACTCCCCAGACTGCAACCCACTTGATTATTCTGTATGAGGTGCCATTGTGAGAGAGACCAACAAAACTCCTTGTAACACCAAAGATGAACTGAAGGCAAGGATTATCATGGAGACCATCTAGAAGATTTGCAGGAGATTCTAAAGTCATCTGGAGGATATGGTTGAAGCCAATGGTGATTTTATTGAATAAATTTACTCTTTAGTATTTTAAGATATTTTTGTGTAAGTTTGATAAATATATCTGTTAAAATAAGATGTCAATGGTGTTTTCATTTTTGTGTAATTTCAAAGACAATTTATCCATTGCATCTTGTATATATGCATTAAATTAATTAAACATTAATTAATATATTAATATATATTTACATATGTATGTGTTTATGCATCTATGTGTCTATATTCACATATTTATTACAACGTTTCGGCCGTTGTACACTCCGGCCTTCTTCAGGTGGTTGTAATGTCGAACTGAACCCTTTATTTCGCTCACTGGGGTAGACTGTTCTAGTTCCACATGCCATGTTTAATGGATGTCAGTTATCAGTTATCTCCTGTTAATTTTTCCTCTGAAAGTTCTCCACTGCCTTAACTGGGTATTGAACTCACACTCTTAGGGTTCTGTGGATCTAACCAACACCTTTATCCACTGTGCCATGTGTCCTTGAGGACACATGGCACAGTAGATAAAGGCATTGGTTAGATTAGGACAATAGTCTGAATAATGTAAATAATATATATATATATATATATATATATATATATATATATATATATATATATATATAAAAGCCAAATTACTGCACAACTATTGTAAGAAAAAGATGATTAATTTTAAATCATTGTTATAGTTTGTGGAGAAAAATGATGCATTTCTGTATTACTCAATGATCTTGCTGATGTGACCTCCATCTTCTGGCTTTCTCTTTCTATATTTTGGATAGGAGTCATTCCCTTGTTCAAATTTAAACTTAATTTAAATCAAAGGGAAAATATTTTCAGTCTGGTGTTTGTACTACTAAACTCATTTTTTTATATGCATGCAGGTGGTTTGCAGCCTGGAGAGATTTTTAATTATTCTAATGTCTTTCCCGAATATGTCAAGGCTGCTGAACAGCTCTAACAGATCTTTATGGCGTACTTTGCCGAATGCCTTTACATAATCTATAAAACACAGGTATACATACTTCTGTATTTGTATTGCTCTTTCGGATAAAATTCTGAGCATAAATATCACGTTCCTTGTCCCAGTGTCTTTGACAAACCGACACTGTTCTTGTCCTATCACTGGCCTGATTCTGATGTGCACTCTATTCATCAGAATATGGATGATGAGTTTTATTATGTGGCTCATTAGAATGATTGTTTGATGGAGTTAACATTAATTTGCACCTGATTTCTTAGGTCTTCCATTACATCCCCACTGTTATAGATTTCATTTATTATTTCTGTAATCTTTTCTGTGGCAAAATCATCTAAGGCTGCCAGCATCTCTAATTATAATTCCATCTGGTCCTGCCACTTTGTTTCTGTTCAATTTGGCCAGTGCAGATTCCACTTCAGTTTTTAGTATTTCAAACTCATTGGTATTTCGGTGTATTGCCAGTTGTTCTCTTTTTTCATGGAAGAGACCTCTGATATATTCAATCCAGCACTGAAGAATTTTCTCTTTCTCTAATATGAGGATTCCTTCCTTGGATTTTATGCAGCCTGTTGATGAGCATTTCTTTGGTCCCGTTAAGTTCTCTTATTCTTATGCATATCTCCTTTTATCTGTTATACTCATTCTCTCGATTTCTGCACATTTCTCATTGGGCCGTTCTTCTTTAGCCTGTTTGCATTTGTTCCTTATTTCATTGTGTAGCACCAACTCTATTATATGTGAACTAATGGTGAAACTACAGAAACTGAAGTAGCCTAACACAGAACCGAAATTGCAATACAACAGACTCTTGAACAACCTGAACCTGAAGGAAAAATATACGCACAGTGGGAAAAGAAGTTATGAGGGACAAATTGGAAATTGAAACTCGAAATGTGACGCACTAAAAGAAGCTTTAATGACATCAGCAAATCCGTAACAAAATATATGACATTTGTCCTTGGATAAAATATTCCACAGTTTGTGATCTTAGTAGTTTCTGCTTTCTATCAGAAGAGAAATTAGAAGGCACCTTTTGTAGAGATCATAAAAGACAAGATAAAACAAAACTGACCAGTTAATAAACTGCATACATCCACAATTTCATAGCTATCTCTCATTATCAATGAAAAATTTCTTCTCATCGGTAGCAAGTTTAGCACAAAGAGAAACCCAATGTCTCAATTTTCCTATCCTCACCAAAAACAGAAAAATGTTTCAATACAGTTTTCCATTTTCACGAAAAGAAATAAATTTTTAGCTATAAATATTTTTGCCAAACTCACTTTTTGAACTTGAAAGATTTCTTCAATTTCCTCAGTTTTGCATTTCAGTATATAAAATATTTTTTAGTTTTACAAACTACTCTGAGTAAAAATCCACTGCTATAGTATACTAAAATATTTGGACTCAGTTACTGCTACTACTATTACTACTACGACTACTACTACTACTACTACTACACAATTAAAATTAAATACAATTTGAGCAGTAATAAGCTCGCTCAAGAATGAGATGTCTGTCCACTGGTGAACTACAAATACTGTAAAAAAATCAAGGCCTGTGTGTCAGTTTAAGCAAATAAATATTTTCTAAAAAGGAAAACATGCTTCCTTTAAAGAACTGGTACTTTTGAGATTTCTTTGCAAATTCAAAATAAATAATGCTGGAATGATTTCAGTTGGTTACAAAAGACAAGACATAAAAATTAACCAATCAATAAAATTTGGTGTTGAGCAGAGAAAATTAAACCGCTGAGTCAAAAATCAATTTGCTTAATTTTTACTAAGACATTTTAAATATTCAAAAACGTACTTTCAGGAATAGCATGTCTGCTTATTTGGGACTAACGCAGGTCACATTCACATAGATCTGGTATGATAAAAGATACAAACCTGAACATGTCACGATACTGAAAATGAGGAATTAAAAAGGGATGAGGAAACATAGAATTAACAGCTTTTATTGATGGACAAAAAACTAAAATTATGCTACATAAATTTATTTACATATTTAATGACATTAAAAGTCATAATCAGCATTTAGTATACCTCCCAATTGCACAAACTACATTTTCATCTCAGCATGGTGCTGAGGTATAAAACTTCTACAATTCTTGTTGACAATAAATCCAAATTTCTTGCAAATTCTTTGACTTTCTGTTATACACCCAAATTTTCAACTCACTCTACATAGATTTATGTTATGGCCTGGATTTTGAGAAGGCATGTCTTGAAAAACTGCAAAGTATTTATTAGTGAGAAGTGAGTTGTTGTAATGGTTAGCAAGCTTGTCTCGCAAGAACAATTAGGACTTGGTGCCCATGCTTTAGGCCTTGTGCCACATCTAAGCTATGCTTGGAAAATCCCTATTAGTGAGAAATGTCTTTGTTAAATGCAGTGGCATGCCGAGGTGTTGCTCCAAAGTGGGAGCAAGAGCTCGACTTGGCGCCTTCTACCACAACCAGTGGCCAACAAGCCAAGATGGGTCAAATACAAATCTTTTTAGTAATTCAGATACAAATACTTATTATTGATGCAATATAATTGGAAATACAAGTAATTTTCTTCTATATTCCAAAAATAAAGACAAATACTTCTGAAACTAGGCAAAAATATAAATGCTTTTTCACATAAATACTCTGAAAAAGTATTTAAATACATTTCAAATACATCTTTATTTGATCCAGCTTGACTAACAAGTAATGTGCATTGCAACACTAGGGCAATCCATTTAATCTATTTTGAATTTGTAAAGCTGAGACATATGACCAGGCTTGGGGAGGTCAAAAATTTGTCAATAACCCCATCCACAGTATTTACATTATCGTCCTCATCTTTGTCGCCACATTTGTCACAACGCTCCGGCCTTCTTCAGGTGGTTTCACTGTCATACTTTCTATTCTTTTTTTAATACTACCCCGATATCTAAATTATTATACTTGTTTGATTTTGGTATATTCAATTTGTAAGTTGCCTGTTGGACTCTTTGTTTTGTTGACAACCATGCCTTTCTGTCGTCTTGCAATTGATATTTCATCCTTGTGGGGAAAATTGTAAAAATGGCCTACCTGGGAAACGCCCGCGAATCTGTGCGACATGCAAACTCCGATTGTTCAACGATAAAAAGAACCAAAATGTCAGCGCCCATGTTTTATGCCGGGCGGTCTCAGACAGTTAACGCGAAGTCTCGTTGTCTCATCATTCGCATGCAAATTATGGTCAGTCCTCGGCTGTATAAAGCAGGCACGTTTTTGTTTCTGGACACTGAGCTTTTTGCTCGTGTGACACTATTTTGTCGATTACCCTCCTTGCGGTTCCTATCTGCTACTATCAGTTGAGTCATTTCTTTACCACCACAGTCCTATCATCTCACTTTCTTTCACTATTTTCTGTAGGAATTCTTTATTTTTTTCTAATAAATTTTCACAGTTGAAGTTGTGATCATTTTATAGAGTACGGAAATTTGAATTGTACATTTTTCAAGAAGAAAAAATGTATATTGTTCAACTTAAGATTAGAAGGATTAAATCTAAAATTCGATAAAACATATCCAGAAGTAATTAAAACTGACAACCTCTCGGTTGGTTAGCTTGTCGATGCCATGAAACTATTTACTTGGTTTAAACAAAGTTTCCTCAGAAACTAATTTTATCTTTATATGTTAATATTTTGAGTACTTTGTCCTTTTTATTTCAGTTATGTTTTAATTCCTGGTATATTTATTTAATAATGAGAATGTATCTTGGTGCTATAAAATACTCAGCTACTAAATATTTCTAAATTTATGAGACTATTGTGCCACAATGTCGATAGAATTAATTAAACCAAAGAAAAAGTGAGGAATAGTAAAAGATCATTTACATATAACTTTTATAAATAATCAGAGGCTTCTGGATTGACTGTTGGATAAAAAAATGCAATGTGTTTCATTGTACAGAATCTTGAGAGTTTCAAATTATGTCTGAAGATGTTCAATTTACTTTTGCACAAATACCCTTGGGAAAGGTAAGAATCCATTTCTTCTTCCTTTCAGATATGGGTTAAATAGCAGGAGATTAAAAGAGATACAAATCAAAGTATTATTTTTATGCAAACAGTATTTGAACCTGGTATTCTGAACATCAGTAAGGTTTTATATTTTCTTATTACTAATTACTGGCTTCTCTACTATTTTATCACTTCCATGTTTGTATGCTATACACTGACAATAAAGAAAATAGTCTGGAACTAAAAGCATTAATAACAGAATAGGACTGTTTTACAGGGTGTGATGGATAAATTTTCATGTAAATTATGCAAAAATAAAAATAACACTGACATCTCATTTTAACAGATATATTAGGCCATCCCATAAGTTCTGTCCAAATTTTAACTTTTTGTTAAAATGAACAAAATTTAAAGAGTATTTTATAATGTCTAATGGAGCTGAACATTATTTTTATGTTTAGATGCATTTAAACTGATCAAATTTTATTTCAGAGAACAATAAAATTAAATTTAGTTTGATTAAAATCCTGCTAACATGGAAGTACCCAAGAATCATTTGAGCCACATAATACTTTATGAGTTCAAGAAAGGAAACTCAGCAGCCAAAGCAGCTAGAAACAGTCACTCAGTTTATGGAGAGGAATGTGTGAATGAAAGAACTTACAGAAGATGGTTTGCAAAATTCAGAGGTGTAGATTTCACCCTTGAAGATGAAGATCAAACTGGACGTCCAGATGAGTTTGATGAAAAGCTTATTGAAGCAGCCCTTGAAGAAAATCATGCTTTATCAATTGAGGAATTGGCAGTGGTTCTCAGTTCAAACCATACAACTGTTCATTGTCATCTTCAACAACTTGGAAAAGTTCCTAAACTTGGAAAATGGGTGCCTCATAAATTGTCAGAAAACAACCTCAAATCCCGAGTTGACATCTGCTCTTCTCTCCATTCTCACCAACTTGTTTCACCTTTTTTGGATAGACTTGTGACTGGCGACAAAAAATGGTTCTTTTATCAAAATGTTAAGCATCGTAGACAGTGGCTTGGTAAAGGGGAAGGACCCCAGCCACAGCCGAGAAGGGAACTTCATGAGCAAAAAGTTCTTCTTTCAATCTGGTGGGATCGCCAAGGAATAATCCACTTTGAATTCTTACCACCTAATGCAACAATTAATGCTCAAATATACTGTCAACAATTAGAGCGTTTGAACCAAGCTTTGAGGAAAAAAAGACCTGCTCTAGTGAATTGAAAAGAGGTGATGTTTCATCAGGACAATGCGCGACCACACACAGCAAGAATCATGTCACAAAAGATCGAAGAACTTGATTGGAAGAAAATTCCTCATCCACCTTATTCTCCTGATCTTGCTCCTTCAGACTACCATTTCTTTCATAGCTTACAGAATCATTTGGAAGAAACAGCTTTTGTAACACAGGAAGAGGTTAAAACTGACATTTGTGAGTTCTTTGAATCAAAGCCAAAAGAATTTTACAGTAATGGAATTAGTAAGCTTGTTAATAGGTGCAATGAAGTCATAGATAATCAGGGAAAATAGATTATTGATTGAATTTGTAATTAAATGTAACATTTGGTCACTTGTTTTCTTTATTCAAAATTCGGACAGAACTTATGGGATGACCTCATATTTACCAAAATTACACAAAAATATCTTGAAATACTATTGAGTCAATTTATTCAATAAAATCGGCATTGGCTTCAACTATGACCTCCAGATGACTTCAGAATCTCCTGCATCTCTTCTGGATGGTCTCCTTTCTTACTGAATACTGCCATAATCCTTTCCTTCAGTTCATTTTTAGTGTTACAAGGAGTTTTGCTGGCCCCTCCCTCAACTGTGCCCCACACAAAATAATCAAGGGGGTTGCAGTGGGGGAGTTAGGTGGCCAGATGTAAGGGATGATGTGGTCACAGAAATTGTCTGACAGCCATGACTGGGTTCTCCTGTTTGTGTGGCATGGTGCGGAGTCCCGTTGCCAGCCACCCTCTTGACCCACATCAGCACTACCTCCTCAAGGTATTTGGTGTAGGACTCTGTATTGAGTCTGAGGCTCTCACCAACAAATTTGGGAGTTCTTTTCTTATCAGAACAATTAGAGTGAGTTTTCAGAACTGTCATACCTTCGTAATCACCATTAGACTAAACCAACTTTTTCTGAATCCTCTGTACTCTCCTCAGATTGACACGCAGTCACTCTGAAATTTTCATATTGGAAATTCTGGCATGAATGCAAAGCAGTACAGCATGCTGTTACCAAATTTCTGTTGAATTGCATCATAGTGCAATTTTTCTTACAGATGGTGCCCAGCTGACCCTACGATAATGTGCAGTCAACAAAATAAAAAAAATACAACACACATCCATGAAATTAGAAATATAAAATAGCAGCAATTTATTCATGTATTATTCCCTGTATTAGTGGAATGTAACCTCAAATTGAAAATGAAGTATTCTTATACACTCAGTCACTTATCCGTCAAAGACCAAGAATGGTATTCTCAATGATACTAATTTATTGAAAGTGGTTGGTTTCTAAGTAGTTGAAATATGCAAATAGTATTGAGCTGCTTTCTTAGATGTGATCTTAACTAGACCAGTTTATTTATATTTTATGTTTGATAATGATTTAAGAATAACTCAACTTTAATCTTTAGGCTAGACATTCATGTTCATATGAACAAAATTGTCATAGCTTGGTTTTGTAAACACAGATTTGAGAGTTTTCCATAATTGTTTCGGCCCTTTTGTAAGCATTATATAGGAAAGGTCAGATTTTTCAGCAGAAGAGCCTTTGATAGCCAATCAATTCTTGGAGCACTGACTTTAATTTTTAAACTTTTTCAGTAAATGAGTTTGCCTGGTAAATCTTGTGTCTCCATGTTGTCCTCTGTCTTCTCATTGGTGATGACTGAGTCTACATACTGTATGATGAATTTCAAGGATTCCTTGGATTTCATTTGAAGCTCCAAATTCTCTATCAGCCAAGGCTCAATTCTGTTAATATGATGGTCTTTGGAGGGTGATAGCTCTTCATCCCTGTTGCTGAAGTCTTTTGCTTCAATTCTTGTGAAACTAGCCGAGTCTAGACACCCAATGTCAGTGGTGAAATTACTCTAATACATTTTTTAGTAGAGACTAGAAGCAACACCCTTCAAGTAAACATTGATAACACTAGGACAGGATCCAGAATTTGATATTGTTTTTAAGAATCAATTCCATAATGGTTTTGTAGACTTTGGTTTTTATGTCTTTGATAGGCTTAAAATATTTTATAGTCTACAATATTTCTTGCCACCAGGTATTAGTGTTCAATCCCTGGCAAAAGCTTGAATATGAATTTTTAAATCTAGCCAGTGTTTCCCACTTAGAAGGAGGGTGCAATATATTTTTCTTAAACCCAAATCTTCTCTATTTAGCTTTCTACTCTTATTCAATTAAGCTTTGTAAATATCAATAATTTGTCATTTGGAAAAATTCTTTCATATTAAGGTTTTATGACCAGTTTTGCTTCTTAAGTTTTCATAGTCTACACAAGACCAAAATTCTGTGAGCAACTAAAGAAGCTGAGTGTGCAGAATTTATTTTTTATTTTTAAAACAATCATTGATTATTATGTTTGAAGTTTTTATCTCCTTTTCTTCTTTCTAAATGATTTTCCTTTTTTCTTAACTTTAACAATAAACTAGTGACTAATGCTGTCACAATCAATGGCATTCTCTCATAATATTTTTTTTAAATTAAAGAAATATTGACAAATTTGTTACATTCAGTTATTATTGAAACTTTTAAATCCACTCCCTTTGATAAAAATGAAAGTATTTACATCAAAAGATCGGTTTTCATTAGTATCTATCAATATTACCTCAAATCTTTTCATGTTCTTCAGAAAACCAAAAAGCATGTGTAAAACTGAAAAAAAAGTCACTGTGCAGTAGGTGTTTTAATTTTCTAAATGATAATGGTTTCTTTTTTTAAAATCTTATGAAACAAAGGTCGGTTGCATCAAACAAAAGAAATGAAATGATTTAATTTGCTTTTTCTTTATTATTAGGTTGGTGCAAAAATAATATCGTTTTTTTACGTATTTTTTAACGTCAAAAAACGATATTATTTTTGCACCAACATAATATTTATTCATTATTTTATCCTATATTTTTCTTAATTATATAAATTACATTAGACCAATATAAAAATATATAAGTTTTTTTTGGTGGGGGTGGGGGTGGAAGAAATACTTCAAAACATAATGATAAGTCATTAGATAGATGAAGACACCATTGCCACAAATGTCTTACCATTATTTTGGATGTATTTCTGTGATGCATTTTGGTCACACTCTATATTTAGCATAAAACTTACGCAAATAATAGATTATTATAATAATTTTATTATGTATAATAATACTTATAATATACTATTTATGAAATGGACACAGTCCGACAATTATTTTAAGACATTTTTATGTTTATCTATAAAAAGAATGTATAAACATAAAAATGTCTTAAAATAATATAATTGTCGGACTTTGTTCATTTCATAATGTGTGACATCATCTGTTTACATTTGGATACGCTTTGAGCAGATATGAATGTATATGAGAGATTCATGGAAGATTGTAGTTTAAAAGCAGTAAAATCAACCTTGCTAACCGAACGATCCTCTGTGACTCAATCGGTTAAGGCACGTCATGCTATATGACGGTTCTGTATAGGATACAAGTTCAATTCCTGTCAGAGAACGAATATTTTCTATGAAAATTTCTTAGACATTCAGGCCGGTAAATGTTATTAATACTGTTTATTACAAATGGAGCATTTACTTAAATATTTGTATCTATAAAAAAGAATGTATAAACATAAAAATGTCTTAAAAATATACTATTTATATATATTATATTATTATTATATTCTTATAATACTTCTTATTTATAATCTTATTTATAATAATTATTACTATAATAATGCAAATAATAGATTATTTTTACTAAATATTCTCCTTGGTTCTGTGGAATATTGGTTAGCTTGCAAGTGGTCTGACACACAAGTAGAATGGTGTAGTCCCAAGTAAATGGAGAGATATATGGGTGAATTGAGACCACTCATGCAAATGTGTTGGGCAGGTCTATTTTAGAAAAATGGACCAACCCAACTGGTGCATTAGGTAATCTTCTAGAAATGAGGTAAAATTACCTGGCTTGTCTTTACAGGAAGACATAAGAAGACAGCCATGTTAGCAGGTAAGTCACTTGGCTTCTACAGGTTCAATGTTTGGAGAAGGTTAATCTGAAAGTTGATTTATTTATTCTTTATGAGAAACTTTCAAAATTATTTTCTTATGCGCAGTTGATTAGCTTAAAAGGAACCCATCTTTATGACCCCACCAAAATTATAAATTCCCCCCCCTCCAACACTGAACTTGCATAAATTATTCAATAGGAAACATTGCAAGCATTGGTAATTTTGCCAAAATGAAGAACAAAAAATATATTTGTATAAAACAAAAATGAATTTTCATTAGACCCTTCATGTGTTTTATTTTCTCTGCTTTTTCCTTTTTGGACAGAAATCAAAATCAAAGTAAAATCCTTTGCCACAACATAACAGGAATTTTCTGCCTGTTAATTTCATCAACAATATCATTATTAATTTTAAATCCTTTGTGATCATTTATTAATTATGAAATCAAAGAACTTCTGTTTACAAAATCAGCCATTTTATCAAAAAGAAAAAAAATCAGGTTTAATAAACAAGCATCTATTCTATAGACTGACTTTTAACTGGGAAAATTGCTGTGCAAATTCAGATAAATGTATCGAAATTGAAACAACATAACCAGTCTTGTATGAAATTTATTCTTTCATGTTTATCTTTATTTTAATGTCATTGTTACATTGAATCGTTGGATAACATTTGTAAGTTCTGGCAAATAATTTTCATTTTAGCTTTATGTATTTAAAATTGTTTCTGCTTACTTGTGTTTTTTTTTTTTTATTTGCTGAGTGCAAGTGATTAATATGTCACTTCATTAATACAAGGACATGTGGTTGATGTAATGGATAGTGGCTCAGAATGAGAAATCGGGAAGCCAATTTTGAATTCGAATTGTGTCCTACACCCAGTTATGGGTTAAATAGTAAAACTTGTATGTAGAAAAAAATATCATTGTTATTCTAAAAATAGTTATCATTTCAATATTTTTCTTACGATCCAAAAATATGTTTCAGTGTTAAATGACCCACAAAAGGTTGATAAGTCATAAAAAAACAGTCAGTCAATTATAAAGGCAAGTATAAAACATTCTTTTCGATGCAGCATTCTCATACTTTTACATGACAAGTAGAGAAAAATTTATCCAATTCAATTGGATTTTGTTACAGATTTCAGAGTGTGTGACTGATTTCTTAATACTAAAAATCACCCAATACAAGACAGATGTGCCACTCAAGGTAGAGGGTTAATATTAAAATGCTTATGATGAATGAGGCGTGTGATATGAATGAAAGAGGAATATAAGGGGAAATTAGGGTGATCACACTCTGTGAAAGTAACATGGAGTGTCCTAGTTGTAAATACCTGAACTGATAGACCTAAAGAATGGAACTCAGTTGAACATTTTCCATGAAAATTGTGAAAGAGTGCCGGTAGAGTTATGCAGAATTACATCTTTGGGGAAGATGCTGTAGAATGCAGAATTAGTCTTCCTTCATGAAACCATGTAAGTACAGTGCATTAATGGATAGTAGGTTCAATTCAAGAATCAGTGAGCAAATTTTGAATTCCAGTCAAGTTCCTTACATTCCCTTACATGCAAATATCCTAGAGAAAGATATGAATCCATCTCTTCTCTCCCCTAACTGTGGATAAAAAGCAAAACAGACTGGGTCCTTAAATGGCAACTCTGAATTTAAAATCTCCAACTATAGGTTAAATTATAGGGTAGTCTGGGTTCTGTAGACTTGGTTGACAACCAGTCTAGGAGAAGGACAACTCTGAATTTCAAACCATATGTAGCCTTGGCAAAGTACATAGTATGAAGCTGAGGGCAGGATCATAGAATTCAAAACTGAGTCAATGATCCCAACTACAATTAATGCCCATAACTCCACATAACCATGTATAGAATTTAAAACCCTATCAATGCTGAAAAGTTAGGTTTGAGCAGCTGTAGCCTAGATGAGGCACCAATACTCCATTTTTGACCCAATTTGATTCTTGTAAAGGTAAAGCATGGCAGAAACAGTTTGTTTTAAAAGCATAATAAAATTTTGTACCCATCAGTTCATTTAAGAAATGACTTGTCTGAGATTTCTGTCTCTAAGCCATCTTAGCAGCTTTATTGACTTTCTTGATGCAGCCAGTTTTTTTCCTGCTTCAGTACTGAACTTACTTTGCATATATCATAGTTCAGATCTGATCTAGTTTCAGTTGCCAGCCAACTAAGCTGACCAATCAATTGCCTGGCTTTCGTAACTTCATCTTGCAATATTTTATCGCGAATATTTCACTTAATTCCCACTGGGTTTCATCCTGCCCAAGTATTAAACTCCCTTCAACTTTATTTACACTGAAACCAATGCACTTAAATTGATCTGTTTATTCTAATTTAAATGCAAACACTGCACACAGCTGGTTCATGACAGTGGAGTGAAAAATCCCTGATCTATCAAAGCAGAAATCATTGACATAGTAATAATTTTATACAATTTATTATTATAGGATCTGAAAGTGGTGTGGTCATTTCTTTGAAAGACTGTGTTGTGGAATTTGAGTTAATTGGATGTGTCAGAAGGTGAGATTGTGTGAAGGCTTAAAAATGTGCGTGTTTGTTAAACATTCATCCACAACAAATAAAATAAACAAACATTTGAAGGCAATTCAATTGGAAGAAATCAAGGAAAAACAACATAGATATATATTTCAACAAATAATATGTATTTATATACATTTGATATACACAAAGTGAATTTAAAATTACTTGTTCAATGTGATAAGTGAGATAAAATTGTAAGGAGTGACCATACAGTGATTTGGTGTATGAAAGCATGTAGTTAAGGTTTTTCTATGAAATTAAAACAGTTTGATTTCTGCAAGGTGAAATGTCACTTGTGTGGGTTCAGATATCAGTGTGTATGTGTGCGACAATTGTAAATATTGTTTAAAGTCATAAGGAGTTATGTGCCTTTGACTGATATGATGTAAGTTGATTAAATATACAATTACTACTTTGGTAGTGATAATGTCACTTTTTCTAGTAAATTGTAAGTTGGGTCAATTTGCGCAGAAAGACTTTTTTAGTTTTGTTGAGTTGCTGAGAGAGAGTGGCAGTTGTTGAGTCAGTGTGCTGCCACACATGGAGTTTGTTGGCATCTCTCAAAGACTCAGTTCCTGACTGACTGACAGCATCTTTTTTTAGAACCACATTTCTGTTGCTTCAAGTCT
Organism: Acanthosepion lycidas; assembly: GCA_963932145.1. Lineage (NCBI taxonomy): Eukaryota > Metazoa > Mollusca > Cephalopoda > Sepiida > Sepiidae > Acanthosepion > Acanthosepion lycidas. The sequence continues at coordinate 94,093,045 of OZ010584.1, read as the reverse complement.
CTTCTTCATCTTTGAGGAGATTGTCCAGCATTAGCTACTATATAGTAGGATAGGCATCACATAACAATCCAATACTCTTTTCTTTATTTCTAACAAAATTTTTCTGTTTCTTAATATCTCATATCATAATGTTGCACTTTCCATTCTGTGTTAGAATACTTCCTAGATATTTAAATTTCTGTATTTGTTTAAGTTTAGTATCACTGATTTTTAATTTGCATTTTGGGCTCACCCTTTTGCTGATAACCCTGTATTCTGTTTTCTTGTAGTTTATATTAGGTTGGTGCAAAAATAATGACGTAATAATGTTGTTTTTTGACGTATTTTTTAACGTCAAAAAACGACATTATTACGTCATTATTTTTGCACCAACCTAATACTTAGTCCTTTCTTCTCGCTTTCTTTTTAATACCTTCTGTGGGAGCTTTTGTAGTTTTCTTTCTATGTCTGCTATCAACACTGTCATCTGCATATCTTATAGTGCTAAAATTGTCGCCATCAATAATAAATCCTGGTAGGACTTCTACTGGAGCACTAAAAAGGTCATCTCCTTTACCAACAACTTAAAAGGTCTTTGTCTGAAACCCCTGGTTCTCTTTGAGTTTCTAATGTCATACCTTTTGGATAGAATGCTACATCTACCTCACCTTTCACAAGTATTGTCAGCCCTTACAATCAGTAGAAGTAAAACTGAAATATCCTCTCATGGGGCATCCTGGGTAAGACGTTAAACTACATCCGCGTCCCGGGTAAGACATTAAACTACATCCAGCAGCAAGACCTCTGATCAGGAGGTTTTGAGGAGCGTGGAACCACCTCTTAATTGCTGGTGTTCCCAGGTCAACCCTGACCTGGGGTGGTACCACCTATTAGGGTCCCAGCTATGGGCAAATAGTTAAGTAGTTCCAGCAATACATTTTTGAAATAAATTATTACCAGTAATACAATTTTGAAGGAAATATATTACCAGAAACAGATTTTTGACAAAACAAAATATTACCAGCAATAAAAATTTTTGTCATCAAGAAATAACCCATTAAGGTTGATATGCCATAAAACAAAATAAGCTAAACCAATCTAAACCAAAGAATACATATTCTATTCATATGAATCTATCCTAAACATGTGGTCGGCATTAAATAACCCATTGAGGTTGATATGCTGTACAACAAAATAAATCAGACCAATCTAAACGAAAGAATACATATTCTATTCATACAAATCTATCCTAAAAATGTTGTCAGCATTAAATATCTCATTGAGATTGATATGCCGTAAAATAAACTAAACCAAACCAATCCTCTCATGTTTTTTTTTTTAAATTGTTCCAGTATTGCTTTATGATTTAACTCGCACTCTGCAGCTTTTCATTTGTTTGTAATAAGCATTTTTCAAGGCTCTGGATGCTAACACAGATTCTCTCTGCTTTGTTACAAGGCAGCTAAATTCAGTTAAGTTTTTTGATCTCATGGTCTTTAGAACACCGTCCATTAATGAACTTCTTGAACTTACCTGAGAGGATGGATTTGATAATTGTGAAGACTATTCCAGAGCTAACATCGCAGGAGAGTTTGTGTAGCAACCTCTTGTACCTTCAAGAGTCTTTGAGATATCTAAGGTAATCACTCACATCTACCATCAAATACTTCCCTCATTCTGTGTGTCTTTTTACACTATTTACATTCAGACTATTGACCTTGTTACCATGATTACAACATGTCAGCCGTCATGCTCACTGGCCTTCATCAGGTGTATCAATCTGTGTAACCTACAGGGAATTCTGAAGAGAATAGTTTATTTAAGAATCTCATTCCACTGCCCATGTCTAGGAATATATCATCTAGTTCTTATTTTTTTAATACTGCTTAATTACTGCTCACCTGTTTCCACTGAGTCCTAATATACACTACCTGGGACTGAATTCCCAATTACTGTGTCATGAACTAACCCTTTAATACAATAGTATATTGTCCTGTAGGACAATTATCTGTAGTGATCTTGGAACCTTAAACCTAACCTGTCTGCTGATTTGTACTGTTGCTGCCTGACATGTATGACTGCTGCTGCTGATGATTTTCTGTCATTTGTCAAATATTAGAGCTGTATATCACTGGTTTAGCCACTCTAGCTTTTATAGAATAATGAGGTGTTTTGTAGACTAATGTTTGCCCAAACTAATGATTGGAACAAAATAATGTTTTTTGCTGATTGGCTAATTGCATTCTATTTTAGCATTGGTCAGAAAAAAATGTATTTTCTTGTACTGATATCTGCTTTTTGCCTAGATTTGTGCTTGCATAAATGCAAATCTGTGCTCGATAACATACAACAGTGTGGGCAGAGGGTGTGACAGCCCTGGGAATCCATATCAGGAGGGCATCCAATCAAAGATTAAAATAAAAATTTAGCTTATATTTAATTTGAATAAAGTGATTATTTCATGTTTCATCTATTTTTACATACTTAAAATGTGCTCCTTTTTCACCTTTCTCAGTACTAGGTCCAATGCCCCCAGCCTACTTGAGTCTTAGGGGCATACAATCAAGGAGTTGACCCCGAGCATCACCATAGTTCATCTCATCACTGGCTGTGCTCTGCAATATTTTCAAATCAGGAGAACCTTCCTGCCTTTTATCCTTGAAAATCAGCATTTGAAATTTTTTTTTTTTTTTCTTGGATTCTTATACCAATATCTGTCAATGGTGGTTAATATGAAGGTTCAGTAAGTCTGGTTTATTTACTAAAAAGGAATCCTTTCAAACATTTTTTGGACAATTGAATACATAGTGTTGTTGAGGAAGTTACCATACTGTTTTTGCTGATTCATTCTACAACCATTGTCAGATGGGAAATCCATAAGGAAAGACTGGGTTTTCTGACAATACAAGCTGTCAAATGAAAAATAGTAACTAATATATCAATTGGTACAATTAATTCTGTCATTACAAAACATACTGTCATTCCATTCACTTTATTTGGTAGCTGAATGAAGACAACTCTAACTGCTACTGTGATGTTCCTGCCACTTTGGTTCAGCTGAAGACCAGTATGTATGAATAGTGAACCATTGAGTGACTTCATGAATAGAGATTGGTTTGGTGAGTTAAATAGTAATCATTGTGCTTGAAACATTGAAAGATTGGTGTTATGGTTCAAGTGATAAGGTTTGTGCAAAAGTGACAATTGAATATAAATACATTGAGATGACACAAGTAGGTTTCAATTCACACTGAGAACAAATCATTATAATTTCTTCCACATTTTGAATATATTGATGCCTATATTTTGGTTAATTTACAAAGGGCAAAAATAGTTCTTACAGGAAAAGTTCTTTTTTATTTCTAGTCAAAGTGAGGTTCTACCTGAGACTATTTAAATGTTCAATGCATCTTAGAGAAAAAGTTTGCTTTTATTGCTAGTCAAAGTGAGGTTCTACCAGGGACTATTTGAGTTTTCATTACATCTTACAGAAGTTCCCTTTTATTTCTAGTTGAAATGACATTCAGTCAGGAACTATTTAAATGTTCATTGCATCTTATGGGAAAAGTTCCATTTTATTTCTAGTCAAAATGAGTTTCAGCACCCACCCACAACTATTTAAATGTTCACTGTATCTTACAGGAAAAAAAATCCCCTCTTATTTCTATTCAAAGTGAAATTCTACCTGGAAATATTTAAATGTTCATTTTAGCAAAATAATTCTTTTTATTTCTGGTTGAAGAACAAGTTTTACCTAGAAATATTAAAATTTTCAAAACTAAGAATACAAAAGATATCCTGATTGTAGCACTCATCTCTCTCTCATTTCCTATTCCTATAAAAACAAAACAGATGTTCAAAATAATCTTTAGTTCAGTTACATAAGATGTTCAACCACTTATTAAAGTATTGCTCAGTATTCTCCACCTGACTCTAATTTACTTGGATTTTAACCAAGCAGATTTTCAGTATTTATATTTAACACACAGCAATTTATTTTAAGGAACCTTTGAGATTGTTTCTTGCCATCACAGTATATTTCTACAATTTGATTAAAAATACAATGAATTCAGACAATTTCTGAATAGGATCACTATTTCTGAATCAGTAAATTTAGCCTGCATACTTAGTCCTTTTTACAATGACCTTACAACCCGAATGTTGAAACATATTTTTAAAATGTTCCAAAGATATATTAAAAATTAAAACTATCCTGAGATAATTTTGTATCTTTGCTTTTTCATATTATTTAAAATCTAATAATAAACTGAGTTGAAAAAGCATATGTCTTGTAGTCTTTATTGCCAGAAAAATCAATAATGAAAATGCCAAAGTGGCGTCAGATTTTGGTTCTGCTTATCAGTTCCCATTGTTTGTAAGGCCTTTTACACCCTTGACGTCATATCAAGTTAAATCACAGCAATTATGCAGACAGTAATGCATAATCCCACAAATAAACACACAAATAGATCTATACATGTTTTTATAATACTATTCACATGAAAGCTTTATATACAAATGCACAAACAATATATACAATGAGACATATGCATACTCAAACAAATATGGAGACAGGAAGACATTATCTATCTCTTCTCTTTTTGTCTCTGTGTGTGTGTGTGTGTGTGATTAAATGAAAATATTATGCTGCATTTTTATTAAATGAAGAACTGTCAAGCATTATTAATTTTTTAATCATATTTCATTGAACTTAAATTCAATTACTTTATTTGCACTTGTAATGTTAGTAGTAGTATTATTGAATTTCTATTAAATGAAGTATTTTCAAGCATTATTAAATTTTAATTATTGTGATTATACTTTGACTTCATGAATTTAAGTGCTGTACTAGATTACAAACTCGGTCTCATTATTTCACTCCTGGAATTGCTAACTGTAACCATAATTTTATATTAATAGTTTCTTCTCCTGTGCTTCTTTCTTATGAACATTTATTCAGGTTTCTTGCTTTCTTGCCAGCTATGAGTTTTAGTAATTTAAAATCAATGTCAATTATCATCATCTATCTCCTTGAATCCCTTCTTTTTATTGTTTTCTTAGTTACTTTCACTCTCAGTAACTCCTTGCATCTTAGTGACTTTATTACCTACATCTTCAGTTAACTATCACCCAGACCATCAGTCTACTCTGATTAATAAGAAGTGGCGACTGAATTTCAAAAGAAGTTTTATGCCTAAGGAAACTTCTCTTTCTAATTTCACTTAAATCCTTTATTTTTTTTTTTTTCATTTTCCATCATCATTTTGTATTCTTAGTCAAGGTGAAAACTATAAAGCAATCTCAAGTCCAGATTAATTAGTTGGACCTCTGTTTATGTGAATTTTTTTTATTTTTGGGGTTGGGGATTTATCATTATTGGCATTATTTACATGTGAATTATTGTCATCATTGCAACAAAGTTTTGGCCATTGTGACCTTCACCAGGTGCTTGTTGATCCAGAAACTTCAAGGACTTCTGAACTGAGCACTTTATTTAATCTACAGGTATAGATTGTTCTTGTCATATATCACCCTATGACAATAAACTACATCTGGCAGCAAGGCCTCTAATCAGGAGATTGGTGGTTTTGAGGAATGTGGAACCACCTCTTAATTGCTGTTATTCTCAGGTCCAGCCTGACCCAGGGGTGGTAGCACCTGTTAGGTTCCCAGTGAACCTGCAAACAAAAACAAAACACTATGAAAGTATAAAAATACATTTTATACTAAAAATACCAGCAATACTTTTTTATATGAAAAATTACCAGCAATACACAATTGTGTTCAAAATATTTAGATTTCAGCATTAAATAACCTATAGATATTGATATGCTGCTAAAAATCAACCAGTTAACCAACCAACCTACTGACAATGTCTAGAGATATCTCATCTAGTTTTTTTTTTGTAATGTGCAATTATAGCTTGTCTGGTTTCCACAGAGTACACGCTGCCCAGCTCAGGGATGGAACTCACAATTTCATGGATCAATGCTTTAATCCAATGATTCTCAACCGCCATGCCATTTCACACCATTGTGCCACACAATATTCTCATGGCATTCATACATATATATATGTGTGTGTGTGTGTGTGTAAGTAATAATGGTACCGCATTAGTATTTTACTAAATAATCTGCACAAATATTTTGATAGAAGCATTGAAATAAGTGCATATTTGTGCATGTATTTTTTTTAAATCTATGCTACGTGTACCATGATATGTTTATTTGCTCCTAGGTGTGCTGTTGCTTTAAAAGGTTGAGAAAAACTGCTTTATTAACATGGGACAACCTGAGTGGGAAACTTGGAGCCTTAAACCTAACACACTCACACACACACACACACACATATATATATATATATATATATATATATATATGGTTCATTTTTTGAGTTTTTTATAATTAAATCTATAATATACTCTTCGCTCAATAGAGCAACAAATTTTAAGCCAAAGCTAAAGTTTGTCCGACATTTAGAAATTGGATAAAATTGTTATTAGGTCTGTTTGACCAGCTCTAAATCATATTTTCAGAATCTGTTTTTAGTTCATTTTGTAAAATGCAGATTTGTTTATTGTTTATGTCATTGATGAAATTATACTTATATATATATATATATAAACAAAATGTTAGTTTGATGCAGTCCTATTGAAGGGCAAAATGTTTTACTTTTTTTTCAGATTGAATGTACTAACAGACATAGATTTACACTGTTTAAAATAAGGTTGAAAACATTCAAACAATCATAGCTCAACTACCTTCAAAATTTCTTCAGCTACATGTTACTACAGAGAACATGTACTGGTTTATATTTTGTAATGTTTTTGTACAAGATTTTTAATTAAGTATCCTTTTGAATGTATAGGTTGCATGATGACTATCAGTGCAGAATCAGAGAGTTGGGTTCAAGTTCTGTCTTATTACATTCACATTTTGCACTAATGCCCTTCAAAAAGGCATGAATCCATCTCTTTTTTCCTTTCCACCCTGGTGTTAAATATCAGAGTAGACTAGGTTTTAATGGCTGCCAGACTTGGTTGGGGTGTAGAAAACTTTGAATTCAAAACCCATTAAAAAGGCAATGAGAAAGTAAACCACCAAGAAGTCCTGACAATTCACAGATATTTCAACAAAAGAATCTGTCGAGAGCCATAATTACTTCAGCCCTGAAGACCCATGGCATTTTAAAATCTTTTTGAAAGCTTTTAAGATCACTATCAGTTATGTTTTGTTTTTTTTAAATGCTCAGCTGTGACTTGAGAATATAGACTTATTTTCTAACAGATATCATTCAAGTTTCATTAATCTTCTTGGTTTGAAAATTAAATTATATATCTTTAATCTATGTACACAGATTTTTCTGTAAGTGGCTGTTGATAGTCTCAAATTATGAGATGAATACAATAGACACTATTTCTACAAATTCAAAGGCAACGTTTTTCTCCCCCAAACTGAAATTAGCAAGCATTATCCTCTAAACTAGGCATTAAAAGATTAACTCGGTGATAGTCAATGAGGAAGCTTAAGCCATAATCCCTTTTTCCTCATGATCTTAACAGAATTATAACTTTCTGGCATTTATTTGCAAGATGTTTCAATTGGTATCAGTTGAATGTTTTAAGATTATAGAAGTGACTGAAGCAGTATGACAAATCCACTGCCAATCGATTCTAGAGCAACTAAATAAATCAATAAACTACATTAGTTATTTCATAATGAGTTAACCAAGCATGCTGTGAACAAATAGTGTTTAAAAGTAGTAATCACTTCAATAATTGATAATGTAGGATTTTACACTTTTTTATTGATCTTAGAACAGTTACGGAAATAGATCAATAAGTCCATGGCTTAATGATTAAAAAAGCTTTTTCTTTACACAGCAAATATTTATTTTTAAATGTGATGTCTTTCCGTGTCAGTACACTTAATTTGTTGACGAATATTAATCATATCAACCAAATATGATACAGTGGACAGCTTCTATCATAATTCAACTGATTACTCTTTCAGGCTATGGACTTATTGATCTGCTCTAATATAGTGGGAAAATGTATTTGTGTTCAATAAATAAAAGTATTTGAAACTCTAGTGAAAAAATTCATGTCATTTAAGCAAAGTTGAAAAAAATAACAGAAAATAACAGAAAATAGTTTAATTATTATTTGTTTTTCAAGATATGATTTTTAAACTTGTTTTTTCTTTTGCCAAATCCAACTTGTATTATTCCATCACACCTTAAGATATATTTATTCTTAAATATATAAAACATTTAAAAGTAATTTATGAAGAAGAAATAACCCTTTAACATATATATATATATATAACTTTCAAATTATAAATTATTTAGGTAACTTATTACAAACCATTCTCAATCCACCACAGGCTGAGGATCCCCACCCATATCAAGTAAACCATAACCCCAGAACACTAACCATCAATTAAAGTTACACCACTACTAACCATGGGCATATCATACCCGATTTTGAAAATATCAAAAAAATATTAAATATAAATCTTTATTTGAAATATTTTAGCTGCAGGCACTTCAAACTTTGTACTTTGAGTTAACATTAATAGGAACTGAAAAACATTATTTAGGTAAGAAAATCAGGTACTGAAAATTGTAATTAAAAATAGGAAAATTTGTGCTGGGTACTATATACCCATGGTTAGTGTTCTAGGGTTAAGCATTTTAAAAAAGTTCTGATTTCTCATTCTCACACATTAATATAATTCATGATAAAGGAAAAATTTAACTTCCAGCTTTCTTTTAAGTGGTAAGGTTTGAACTTGTAAAATACCCATTGTTTACTGTAGTATTTCACTTACCCTAGATGATAGATTTTGCATGTAATGTAACATATGAGAAGCCAACTGCATTAGAAGGTTGACCTGAGATTTGACCTCCTAGCCACCAACTGCTGATCCATACTTGACCTGATGTCAGTAGCTGCTCCTAAACATGTAAACAAATGATTGACCCAGCTATGCTTACGATGTGCACCTGCGCAATTCCTGATAAGTGGCCATACCCTCAAAGAGGCTTCTTAACTTGAACACCTAGTGGGTGTAATGCTTACTCTCAACCTCAAATGTAATTCATATATTCATGCCATCACAAAATATGCCAGAAGAATGGTTGATTCCTTGAATTACTCCAAAGAATACTGAACTCCCTTTACCATGTTCTGACTTTACAAAAGACAGATCATACCATGAATGTAATATTGTCACATCTGATATTGATGCTTCCCTGTCTACACTGTCCAATTACTTTTCAAAAGCGATTATGAGGCCTTGTGAGTGATGAATTACTCTCCACCCTGCAATCTTTATCCTATAGATGAAATATTGATAGTCTCTCACTAACCCATTGCTATTACTATGGCAGATGGTCAGAACTTGACAGTTGGGACTCGCTATCCAGTGGCAAATGATCCCCATTCTCTTTGTGTTCCTTTCATAAGGAGTAAGTTCCACTCAAATAGCTTCTTCCCTGGAGCTGTTACTTTGTGAAAAAAACTCCTGAGAGGATGCTTCCTAGACAACTACAATCTTGGTCTTTAAGATATCTTAAACATTCTCATAATATGCATTTCTTACTTCACCCTACTCTTTCTTACAATAATCACATTCAGTAAGTCTCTATTTTGAGTCACCCTTCAGCTTAGAATTGAGTGAACTAACATTAAAAAAAAAAATGATGAAGAAAATAGTATGACATATATATAAACACACAATAGAGAAAAAAGATTGTCTTATGTCCTGATAAAACTGTAGAATATTAATTTGGAGAAGACTGTAAAGCCACGCACCCACTGGCCAGCAGTAAATGATAAGATCAAGAGTTGATAAAATGTAATGTTATGCAGAAGAGATTAAATCTCATGTTTTCATCTATGATAATATTTGCATTACTCGCTCAGTAATGAAAATCATCACCTTGTGACTACCAGCCTACTACTCTAGCATTTTAGAAATGATCAAAGAGTCTCTGAAATGAATTTTTTCTTTATTATTTCCTACCCAAATAACAGAAAACCCAAATGAACATTTTTCTGTTATACTTTAAATGATTTTCCTTCTGTGTTTTTTTTCTTGAGTAATTCATTCAAATGTCAGCTGCAAACTGCACCCAATTGAACTTTCCTTATGACAAACCAATGGAAAAAAAAGAATCTCATAAACTCACCACCTGTTTCATTGTATCAACTTATTTCATTTTCTGCCTCACGTTTCAAAGTGTTTCAGCTTCAAGAATCATTTCTTCTCAGATCAGAAATCTTGTTTTATTTCATGTTTTTTCTCTCTGATTCAATTTCCTGAGGTAAATATTTGATGGTATTTTATCCAGTTCGATAATTTTAACTTTGTCTCATCCCTGTCTTTCCTTACTGTTAATTTAGAAAACCAAAATTAACATTTCATCAAAGAGCAGGCCATTCTTTGAAATTTTAGCATCATTTGAATTTGAACAACAATTATAAAATTGTCAACTGATGATTTTTACATTATCTTCTTCTCTGTGCCATGCCCATTCAAGACATGGATGATCATGGATCTCCATAAATTCTTGTCCTTCACTTAGAAAAATGAATTAATAAGTAGAATTATTTCCTTAAACTTCTTTAATTTTGTTTAACATTTCTTTTGAATAATAAGATTAAATTGTGTTCCAGTTAGTAATAGTGTGACTGTTACAAGATATTTAGTATCTTCTTCTCTGAAAAAACAGAAAATGAGGTGTTCTCTGTGTGCTGGTTCAAAAGAAATTTATGGCATATTTACTTTCTGAATGCCATCTTAATAATGAGGAATTGGTCATACAGAGGTACACACTACTGAATTAACTAAAGCAGTATCATGCCTCCATGAATCAATGGCTTGCTTCAAATTTAGTGCTGAAAAAACAGAAAATGAAGTTTTTTCAGTACACTGACTCAAAAGATGCTTATGGCTGTTCTGAGATGGAATAAACCTAGGGTAGGCATATATGTGTAAAATATACATAGGTTTTTTGTACAAATTATATGTTACTATTTACTTTCTGAAAACCATTTTAAATATAAGGAATTGGTCATACAGAGGTAGATTCTGTTAAATCAACTGAAGCAGTATCATGACCCTATGTAGCAATGGCTTGCTTCAAATTTAGTGCTTGTTTGCTGATTTTTCTTCAACAGATAATTGAATTTTACTGTTTGATTTCTGTGGAAACAAACAAAGCCTGGATATTCTTGATTAAAAATACCTCTAGAGAATATGCCTGAGTATAATCTTACCAAAATATCTGTTGTATAGAAAGATTAAATTGTGTAGCTTATTCACAAATTGAATTTAAATTGGAATTATCTTGAATCTGCTAAAATTTAGATATGAATTCCATCTAGAAACTATAAGACTAATGCTTGAAAAACCAAAAAATTAAAGTTTGGAAAATTGTAAAGAATATAATACAAATTTCAAAGTCAGACACCTTAAAATAATTATCTATCAGAAAATATCAATACATAAAGAATGAAAATATTTTGGAAAAAAACAAATTTATATTTGATTAACAAGCACAAAAAACATTTCAGCATTTATTCTTATCACCATCAAAACATAATTTATTATCCCAGTTTAAATATAATATTAGAGTAAAAGATCTTAGCTGTATATAATAATTTTCTATCTAAAATATCAATAGAAGGTTCTTTTGTTTAAAGAAGGAAAATATATTCAAGACAAAATTAGTTTATTTTTGCTTTTCAGACATAATAAAGTGTACTAGGAAAGGCAAACCTCAACCTCCTTATCGATAAACTTTGATTGCATCTGTCATACTTGTGAGCTTGTGTTATGGAGTGGTTTCACAGTGGACGCTTGTATTTGTACTAAGTCGGTCCTAAAATAGGTTCGACATACAAAACGTTAGGAACTTGATATAATAGTAATGACGCAGAAAAATCTAGTCATGGTCGCTGATACTTTAGTATCTGACTAACGGTCATCCGGCATCGACTGACTGACCCACTGAGCAACTCCTCGTTACTCTCACTACTACTACTACTTATTATAGGTGGGAGAGTCTATTTATAGAATAGGTATGTTCCACTATAACAGCTTGTTTATTCATAACACTTCAAATCAATCAAAATCACAGCAATCCAACCAACCACTTCTATTTATTGTACATTTGATTAACAGTTTTCTAATTGTAAGAACACTGACACAGAAATCAGAAATGAAATGAACTTAGCAAAGATAAATCTTTTAGTTTACAGTTTAAATCCAATTGTTTATTACACTGTAAAAGGGTCTCTCATATTAACAATCCTGACCTGGCATCTCGACTTCAGTCAGTTTCCCTCTGCCAAGACATCCCTTTCTTCTGGTTTTTCTATAAATATTCTCATAAGAATTGTTTTAATGGGCTCTCCTCTTCTGTGCCTAGAATGCATGAGTTTTGGTATATTACTAGATTGGCAAATAGGTCTCATTGTTTTACTGTTAAAATAGCTTAGATGTAACTAAGTTTTAATCAGTAGTTTCTTACACTTCTCACCTGTGGAACTCTCTTCCAGTTTCTTGCTTCCCTGTCAATTAGAACCTTTAAAAATTTAAATGCAATGTCAATCACAATCTTCTATCTTCCTGACTCTCTGTTCTTCTATTGTCCTTTCTCCTTTTTTCTTATTTTCATCCACTCCCAGTAACCTCTTGCATATTAGTAAAAGTGAAATCAGTAAGCTGAGTTCAAATCCCCACTTAGTCTATTGCTTTCATGTTCACACACATTAGTAAAGGCATGAGTCCATGTTTTCTTTCCCAAGCTATAGGTTAAATAGCAGGATATAGTAGACTTTAGAGCCTTGGATGACAGGTGAAAGATTATTCTAACTTCAGGACTATAGAGAAGGCAATTTCCATTTTCCTGACAACTTCAGGGAAAATGAAAGCAAAAAATAAATATATACTTAGAATGAGAAAAAGACAGAAGTTTCTGGAACACATAATGAGGAAGGAGGGCTTAGAAAATTTGACACTCATAGGACAAGGCAAGAGGGACAGGGAGTAAAGCAGAGCATAACTTGCCTAATGAGCTTGTGTAAAATGTTGGCAGAACAGAGATTAGGAGAGATAACAAAAAAAAACAAATATTACTATGATCTACAAAGAACAGGAATTTGTGGAGAGCCATGATCTCCTACATCCTGAAGAGATATGACACATGGAAGAAGATGATGACAAGGCAGTAAGGAACCCCACCACTATCTTTCCCAAGTAATTCATGCATAATAAAGATGAGGAATTTGTGGAGAGCCATGATCACCTATGTTCTGAAGGGAGATGGTATTTCAAAAAAAAGAAATCTGTTGAAATCATTTTTTTTGTCATTTTTATTTGTATCTTCAATTTCATTTTAGATTATTTTTAAATTGTCATCTATTGAGATACATAAAATCTGATTGTCAACTAAAAATACAAATATTTTTATTAACTATTTTTGAAAATTCTAAAAACAAGTTTCTTTTCGTCTCTCTCCAATATAAAAGCTAAAATAAATGCAGCAATCAACATTTATTTTTCTAGAATTCAGTATTTTTTCTTGTCTACTGAAGAAAACTACAATTTTTTTTCTGTTCTTTATATTTACTTATTATTCAATGTGAAACAAAATTTTTTGAACAATACAATTATTATATGTTCAATTACCACTTTCCTCTGCCTAGTACATTTGTCTATGTCAGGTAAATATATATTTTTCAAAGAATGCAATTTTAGCTTAATTTCTGGTAGCATCTTTTAAAATGTTAATAATTGTTTGTTTTTGAATTTCTTGCAGATAGTATCAGCTGCATATATGTATATTAATAGCAGCAGTAAAAATACTTGATTTACTACAAGGTATGAAAAAATATTGGTAAAGCTTGTTTATGTAATTCAGTCATTTGTTTATTACTTACTTGAATTTATTAGTTTCTAAAACTACTTGGCATTCAAAGTCAGGCAAATATTTACAGTAAACACCATATTCACTTTCTTTTATCTGGAATGAACTGCCAATTACATGAAAAACTTATGAATATTTTTGAAAGCACTTTAAAGCACTTTAAATTTTATATAATTTGATCATAATTGCTTATTAAATCTCTCCAAAATTTAAAAATTCTGTTCACCAAGTAATGTAATAAATTCAACAATGATAGTGCTTCTTAAGGAAGATTAAAATATTTGCCTGAAGCATAATCATAATTGTTATTCAGCAAGTAATTTCATATACATTGCTCAAAACAAAGTTGTTTTTTCTTGTGACTTAGTTTTAAAGAAAATACTAGCTGCAAGGAAACTGATACATCTTCTGTGTGTGACCCTTCATGATTTTGGCAATCATGGCTCGCTACAATTTCCTGTTCTTTGTAGTTCGTAATGACCTTTGTCTTTTTATTATCTTGATGATTTATTTTACACCCTGTAGACTCTTTTTTAGTCACACCAGTTCAGACATTGATGATCAAGACCAGCCTTAATATATCCATGGGGTTAAATCACTCTCATCCCCTAGATATTCATTTGGTAAGAGCATCCCACTCTGAAAAGTTTCTTCCCAAGGACCATTATATTTTGGAACAAACTCCCAGGTGAATGTTTACCTGAACACTACAATCTTAGCTCATTTGAGTCTAGAGTCAAATGTTATTTGTGTGCCATATCATTATAATCTTCCTTTTGACTTCCTGGTCACATATTCATATCACACACCTCATTCATCTCGAGTGGTTCTTGGGCCTTACATTAAGTAAACAATAGTAATATATATATATATATATATATATATATATATATATACTCGACTCTCCCGTTGAATTCAACAATTGAGGATCAAGCAGATGAGTTCCTAGGAAACCGACAGCCTGACAACAGCACATGAGATTTGGTTATAGTGGTGAAGGTTTCGTACGGGACCATCCACACTTTTTGAAGGGCCAAATACAGAGACCTGGTGCACTACGTGCCACAAGGTCCCCAAACGACTCTCTGCAGGTTTTGAATTCAGAGTTGTCCTTCTCCTAGACCAGTTGTCATCCAAAGCTATAGAACCCAGTCTGTCCTGCTATTTACCCATAGCTGGAGTGAGAAGAAGAGGATTCACACCTTTCCCAAGGGTATTAGCACTTAAGTGAATGTAATCAATTGACTGGAATTTGAACTCGGCTCTCTGATTCCTCAATCCAAGCCGCAAACCATTACTCCACCGTGCCTCCTCTAAAAGGTTAATGGTCAGTTGAATCAGACCAGGACACAGCAGTATTAAAAAATGCTCAATACATGTGAAAAAATAAAATGAAAAGTAAAAATAACATGTAGATCTTTTAATTTTAAAAATCAGGAGGTCAGTTGAATCTGCTACCTTGGTTTCAACCTTATGGTATCCTCAGGCGATTTTATCAAATGATCTCTTAATACTTTGTTTATTTATTTTTTTAAAAATTAATGAACACTACATTATTATTTAAAAAAATAAACAAACACATGACATTGGGAGCAATAGTAAGGGAGGAGGTGGATGTGAAGAAGGTAGAAGAAGAAGGGAGAAGAGAAGAAAAGCAAGTGTATTGTAAATTTATCAGTAGGGGGTTAATTGAAATGTACATTAGATGACTTGGCAATGCAAATTAGCTTTTTATTAAATTTTTCTTGGATTCAGACTAGTGATTTCTTTTCTGAACACAGACTTTGTAAAAACTGTTCAAATGATTGGTGGATCTGAGGGCTTTTGGATAATCTACAAGCAATGATAATATCAATTGTCCAGTTTTTGCACAATCTTTGTCCAGAAAGAAATTGTTTGTATGAACGCCCCAAAAACTTATTAAAAAGCTTAATCATAGTGCCTTATCAGCCATCCTCATTGAAACTTGTATAAAAGAGAGACAGACTTAAAATATGTATGTTTATCTCTAACATATTTTCCACAATCATCAATGATGGCCTGTCTATGTTCCAGTTTATCATGACATGAAAAAATAACTCACCCACCTCCAAATCCTCTGAGTTTACTTTTCTATTTAATGTAGATCTGACATTTAATTGGTTCATCATGACATACCCACAAGTCTATTTTTAATTCTGATCTAATGTTCCCTGTCTTTAACTTTCAGAAAAGAGGTAACACTTAGTTTTTAAACTTCATTAAAAATCATTTAATCACCAGTTACTTACCATCACCTGAAACAGTACAATCATAGTATTGAAACATGAAAGCTTTTGTGTAGCAATTTCAACATGTTTTTATTATAATCTCTTATAATAAAAATAATAATAATAATATATTGCTCTACTTTGTATTGAGCACTTTTTTAAAAGTAAAAGCTACAAACAGTGGAATTTTACTCCCCCTGTTCTTTCTCTAATATATATATATATATATATATATATATATATATATATATATATATATATTGTTTTCAGAAAGCAACCGTTCTAACTACTCAACTACATGCACATAAGACACTTAGGTTTAATTCTCCCCATGGTCGATTTTTCAGGTAGGTGACATGTTGATGTTATCAGCTTGTAGAGGCAATCCCAGTGTACAATACCTTTGGAAAATGCCTGAAAACCATACCATCGGTTAACTCAAGCCTTCTGGGTGAAATTCAGTAGACTGAACTATATGGGAACTGTTGATAGTTGAGCTATCACAAAGTTGAAAGTCATTGTGACCAACAGTTTGAACATACTGACCTTGTTCAGACTGTTGATTATGCTGGATAATGTACTCTCTCTCAGAAACTGTAACTAAGCTCTGCTCAGCATAGTTGCAGTATATATATCATATGGGCTCTGTGGGTGTTGAACCAACATAAATGTGCCTGAGCAGATATCAGTAATAAGGATTGGCTAGCTCTCCTAGCAAACAGGCATGCTCAGATACAAGCTGCCAGCCATTACTTTACTTATATCTGTTGCCAACTGTTACTGGGCATAAATGGAGTTTGACATATTTTGTTGGATATCTTTTTTTAATATTAGATTTTTGCAAATCATTTTTATTATTTAATTGCTGGCAAAGAGATGACAGAAAATAAATAACAGTTCTTACATTCTCTTTTATATTCTGAAATATATTTTTGCACACTTGGATCATTTTGACAGAGATGTTGGTTGCTGGATGCTTAACATCTTAAAAAAATGGAAATGACAAGCAAACTTCAGATTCTACATGTGACAGTTTGTGTTCTGTTGTGGCCTTGTTAGGACCAGAAATAAAAAACATGAGAGGAATTGAGCTAAACAAATATGTTAACAGAAACAGTAAAACAAACATACAAATGAGTGTTACAGCAAGAATGTTCAATCTGACTGTCAGAGCTGACTGCTGGAAACTTCCTTCTCCAAAAGGCAGTACCTGCTCCTATTTATAGCTGGGAGAGTCCATGCATGTGTGGGTGAATTACCATAACATGTTCACTTTGCAATATTCTCCTTGAGAGAAGTATGAATTCTTTTCTTTGCTTCTAGCTCTGTGTAAAATAACAGGGCACACTTGGCTCTCTTGCTTTGGCTGACAGTCTTGGAGAAGAACCAACTTACATTTGAGGTGCAAGTGACCTAGTATTTAACAGCATGGAGAATGAAATTAGCAGTACAATGTTCAGATTCTGCTTTTCATTCACTTCTCACTAATGCCTTCAGAAAGTCTATGAATTTATTTCTTACTCCAGCTCCAGATAAATAGAAAGGATAGTTAAAGTTATTTAACTGTTATGGAAGTCCATCTTGGGTATCAGGCTAGAATTTCAGTTTTGTAAAATTCCGCTTGTTACTGAAACTGTAACAGTGTCATTTTGTATAGTTGTTGTCATATGCTCTACACGTAGTCTGAAGCAATAAACACTTGACTGGTTTGATCAAAATACACCATACTTAATTCATGGGTTTAGGTTAACCTAATTTTCTATGCATCAAGGTTCATTTCAGCTCAACTCAGCTGTATGTAAATGATATTAGCTATTTGAAAATTGAGTTATTGGTTGAACAATTTACCAACAAACATCAATCAAAGATCTTGAAACAGTTTCAAATGTTCTTTGTTTTTTGGAGTGGAGTTTCTCTGTTTTGTTGAGTTCAAAATCTTTTTATCCTTTGACTAATTTCAGTGACAAAGAATCCAGAAACCTTTACTAACTTCATTGTGTTTTTATTGATGAAGCAATTTTTTTGGTGTTTGTTTTTCGCTCTTTAATTCTTTTCTCCATAAAATGGTCAATTATGTTGAATAATTTGATTGCCATGGATTTAAGATGGTTACCAGTTTTTAATGCTTATTTTCATCCAATGATCTCTTCTGTAAAGTGATCAATCAAAACTACTGGAACATTGGAGAAATTATTTTGAATAGAAACCAGGAGCTGATACTAACAACAAAATCTTCACTTTTCAGAAATATTTCACAGCATTTTTCCTTTGCAGAGAATGCGGTTTTGAGAGTAATGTTAAAATAAATTTATTACATCATTTTTAAACTCCGTAGAAAGCTGTTCTTCCTCTTATAAATTTGCATAAAGCAAAATTTTGTCTGTTTGTCCCCAGCTTAAATCACACAAACAAAATAGCCAATCATTAATGCATAATGTATTTTTCAGTGTTCTCACATTGCTACCAAATGTGCTATATTGTCAGTTTAAAGTGGGTTTAACAGCAATACCGGTGAAAGATTTCTCAAGCCCCCTAGAAGCTTTCCTTTTTGGGGACACTGCAGACTCTGCATAATGACCCCAGCTCTCTCCTGAAGCTGAGGTACTGCCTGAAGTGATGGCAGATACTGCAATTTGGCTAATATTTTCATAGATTTACATAAGCTTTTGGATTAAAATGATTGCTTTAAGGACTGTAGATCAATAGGTCTCAAATTCTGTTGGTTGTCTGAAGCTTCTTTTACTGTTTCTTGCTGGCAAAAAAGGAAAAATCTTTTGGCAGTCATCTTGTATTTTAAAAAAGCTTATCAATATCTTTTTCATTTTAAGTGCTGCATCTGGGTGATCATGTCTCTCCACAACTTCTTATCCTTCATCGCTCTAAAGGTTTTGTGTCCTTACTATCACTCCCACTTCTGTTATCTATTTGTATTTTCTGTTTCCCTTTGTCACTCTTACCTTCAGTGTGCCATGTGAGTGCTATATTTTCCAAACCCTCTTTCTTCATTATATATCAACAGAAATTTCAACTCTTTCTGATATTAAGTGGAAATATTTATTTTTCTTCATTTCTCACATGTTCAGTACATGGTATTTTTTGTATCCGTTTGTAGAACCACATCTTTCTTGCTTCAAGGTACCTCTTCATCTGTGAGGAAATTGGCTAGCCTTAGTGCCATCAGATGTCCAGAATGTATAAGTATTGATTTGTGATTGATCTGAAGAATTATGTCACATAGTTTTTCCAATTCTCCAAAATACATACACACACACACACATATATATATATATATATATATATATATATGTTTTTTTAAAGACATTTTTATGTTTATACATTCTTTTTATATTTTTGACATCATTTTTAATCATCAAACATTGTAGAAAGCTGCTGTTCCTCTTATAAATTTGTATAAAGCAAAATTTTGTCTGTGTGTCCTCAGCTTAGATCACAAGAACAAAATAGCCAATCATTAATGCATAATGTATTTTTCAGTGTTCCCACATTGCTACCAAATGTGACATAATAATGTCTTAAAATAATTGTCGGACTTTGTCCATTTCATAATATATATATATATAATGCAATATTTCAATTACATGAAAACAAAGATCAAGTAAAGATTCAAACAACTTATTTATAGTAAGCCTTGAAAGAATCTTTCATAAAATGAACTGGATAGTGATGAAAGGAAACATAAACAGAGAATATTTATACTACTGGAAAATGTTTGAAAACCATATTACAAGTTGACCCAAGACTTCTGAGTGAAATTGGATAGATAGAACTGTTTGAAGGACATAAATGGTTGTGCTTGTCTGAAGTAAATATGACTTAGTGTGTGTGAGTGTACTGGCCTGATAATGCACTCTTTCTCTGACACTGTGACTAAATATATTCTTCTTAAGGAATATATAAAATTATTTTTTAATGCCATGTACTTTGAGGACAAAAACAATAATGGCACTCCATAGATTTCTTTGCTTTAATATCCTCTGACTTACAATGACTTCTTGGGGAAAACATAGAAAAGTTTCTTGTTGTCTTCTCCAAGGCTTTTGTATTTAGAGTAGTTATTTACCTTGGCTGACCACCACCCAAGGCTAGAGATTCCAGTTTATCCTACTATTTAACCTATCGCTGAGGTGGAGTAGAAAAGAGAAACTCATTCCTTTCCCAAGAACATTAGTGCAAAGTAAGCACAATAGACAATTTGTACTCTGTTTACCATGCACTTTTTATACTGATAACCATTACACTACCCATACATTTGTTATAAAAATATATAACCTCAAACCCAAATTTGGATGCCCTCACACATACACACACACGTGTATAGATTTTTTCTTTTTATTAATTTTTGGGATTGTTTTTTTTTTTTTTTTTTCAAAAAAAAGTTATTTGCTTATTCATCTGATTTCGAAGTCATCTCACCACTGAATGCGGTCAATAATCTCACCAAATTTAACCAAATTGGTTGCTTGCTTTGATGTACAACCACCCACTGAGCAAAAGCAAGGCAAATTCAATTCAATTATTTCTGGCCATGACATCCATTCCCCTTGGAAACAAAAGGGAAATAAATTAGGTTTGAGTTGCTTCACAAAAAGTGATGAGATCATTAAAGGCAGAATATCAACAATAATTCATGTATTAATGTGCTTGCTTGTACCTATATACAGTGTCCATAGCACTCATTACAGAATACATTGAATATGTTACACAAGTTATTTCAATACTCATAGATCTAACCTTCACCAGCTAAAACCTGCCCATGGCGCTCACATTGTACAGTGAACCACCCTCGTTCCCTTTGTATTCCATTGCTGAGATGGGAGGGTTCCACACAAGCTGCTTCTTCCCATGAGCACAATGATTGGGAGCACAACCATTCCCACAAATTGCTGATTTGTGGAACCAAATCCCAAGTGGATGCTTCCCCAATAACTAAAATCAAGTTTAGGGTTAACAGTTATCTTCCTCACATAAACCGTACCTCTTACTTCGTAAACCTCTATTTCAAGTGGTTCAGGGGCATTATACATGGTAAACAGCATTGTTAAATCATCTGTTAATGTTTCTGTTGGCATGGAAATTATCTGTGTGGGTCATTCAGTGAGAGTCAATAAAACTCCAAACCTAAATAGAACAATATTTTAATATATTTGCTTCATCCAGTATTTAGCCACCAACAACACCAATGGCTAGAAGCTGTAAGATAAGGAAAAATAATAATATATTTAATAAGGCACAGTATATTTTATGATAGTCTTCAGAAATATTTCTTTTGTTGGGGTTCAAGATTTGATAAACCACTATTTATACTATTTATATTTATATTTCATTTTTAATAACAACAATAACAAAGATGAAGACAATAGTTTGAATATAAATAATACAAATAGGGATAACTCCAAGCAATTTCGGCATAAATTAATAAGTCGCTATTTAATAACCCATTTTTCTGTATTATTAGAAAACGGGAATTACTTCATGTTCTCTTCCGAAATACAAATATGCACTTTGGAATTAAAAAAATTTCAGGTAAAAACGATAATTTCTAGTTGCAGGGGATACATTCTCCCAGACTGTAAATTCCTGTTTCACTAATAGATGTAGGGTCAAGTGATACAACATAAGGTAAAGCCAAGAGAAGTATATATGTTTTGTCTTTCCTCAAATATATATCTGCAGAGTTTCATATTAAACCTGCCTGGGTGTCACAGTTGCCCACATAGAGTGATAATTAAATGCCATTAAATGTATAAACTAATTTTTGATGGGGATACTATTAAATGACACCTTTCACTCTTCATTTTCACTCGTATAAAAACATCAGAATCAAGCAAGTACAGTAATTTAATTATCTGGAAAATCTGACACCAAGACCAAACATCCATTAGAATAGCAAAAAATGCCTTCCAAAAGCTAAACAATGTATTAAGAAACAGGAAACTTATGTTAAAAAGAAAAAGAAAAGAGCACTGAACTAATAATATACATATGCTCCTATATACTAGTGAATGTTGGATAATTCCCTCACAGATAAAGAGGAAACCTGAGGAAACAGAAATATGATTCTACAGAAGGATGCTGAGAATAACATGAACAGAGCATGTCAGCAACCAGAAAGTTTTAAAATGAGAACAAAAAGAATTTAGAATAAGAGTAGAAATTTATGGGGTATGTAATAAGGAAAGAAGGCTTGGAAAATGTGATACACATGGGGTATATTGAAAGCAAGAGTTGCTGAGAGAAACATTGAATAACCTACCTATTGAGCTTTTATAAACAGAGGGCAGAACAGAGACTAAGAGAGATCATGTAGAGGAAAATGAAATAAAACCAATAAATAAAATAATGATAAAGAATAAAATATATATAAATAAATTAATTAATTTTCCTATGATGCAAGTTATAAAGAAACTGGAAAGGGTTTCTGATCACATGTGTGATTTTATAACCCCACATCTGAAAAGGACAGAATCTTTTGTCTTTCCACTTTCCATGTTTTCAGCAACTCTAATCATGAAGTAGATTTGGCCATCCCAACTCGGCACAAGGCTGACTTGAGCTCAGCCATCTTTACCCATTATTATCCTTATTTACCAAAAAGGAATGTCCTGCGTAAGATGATAAACTACATCCAACAGCAAGGCCTTGGATCTGAAGGTTTTAAGGAGCATAGAACCACTTCTTAATTGTTGGTTTCCTTAGGTTCACCTTGACTTTTGGTGATAGCACCTGTTAAGGTCCCAGCTATGGGCAAATAGTTAACCCCTAAACTGGAGTCAAAACACTATGAACATGTAAAAATAGGTTTTAATACGAGAAATACTTTTTTGTAAAAAAATTATTACCAGCAATACATTTTTGAAAAAAAAAAAATATTACCAGCTGTACATTTTTTGAAAAAAAATATTAGCAGCAATAGACTTTTGAAGAAAAAAAATTACCAGTTGGAAAAAAAAATATTACCAGCAATAAAAAATTTTGTCTGCATTTAATAACCCATTGAGGCTGATATACTGTAAAATAACCAAACCAAACCAAACCAAAAAGGAAAACAGGCATACTCATGAGACATTTAACATTGTTTGTCTAGAGTCAACACAAAAGAAATAAATGTTCATAGCAGAAACTCAAGTTTTTGTGTATGCTTCTTCTATGTTCTTTGTTTATGTATTGAACCCACACCTTCATCTAAAATATACACACAAAAACCACAGCCTTGTTAACATTCGCATAAATAGAAAAAAAACATTGCTGAAAGCTACAAAGAAGAGGAAGTTGTGGTAAGCCACAATCACTAACATCCTGAAGGGATATGGACTATAAAACAAAAAGTATTGTATTATAACTTTGTAAGAAAAATATGAAGTATGTTCATCCAAATTTTTTTTTTTTTTTCTTTCTGAAAATCCTTGCAGGACTGTCATAATAATGATTTAGATTCCTAATGAGAGGAACTGATACATTTTATAGTTTGAAATCAAAATAAATGAGTGTTTGTACTTTAAATCATTTTATGATGCATAGGTGAATGAGTATTTGATAAACAGAAATTCCAAACAGTGTGTGCTGCAACAGAAGGTTACTCTGTTAAAATTTTTTCAAACATATTTATTTAGTTTCACTCAGTGTAAAAATATCAATATTGGTTTCCTGGTGCTAAAAATCATAATGTTTTTTAAACCAGACAGATTGCTATAAATAACTGTTTTCTAGGATAAAAAGGCAAAAATGGCGGAAGTCCCTAATAATAAAAGAGAATAATCAAATTACAACTGTTAAAAATGAAAAAAATAAAAATGGTAATAAAACAAAAGAAATGCAAACATTTAATATCACTGCTTTTACAATGAATAATAAAAGATACACTTGGTCAATTATGAATAATAAAGTTTAAGTGTAAAAAAAAAATAAGCCAACATTAAGTATTCTATAATAGATCTACTTTGACTTGTTTAAAAATAAGAATTATCTAAATTACATTGTCTTCAGATTTTAATAATTTCTATAGATTTTCTAATAATAAAATTACTGTGCTGATGAAAGGAAAAAATATTGCGAATTTATCTTTTGTAGTAAAGCAAAGGATGTTTAAGTTGCATAATAGTTACTGGTGCTGAAAGTGGAATCTGCACACTGAGTTGCAATTCCATATTCATCTGCTGCATTCACTTTTAAACTTGTTGCAGGACTGTTCCTAGTTGAACTAAAAAAAGTTACAAACAAGATTTGCATATATAAATGATGGGTTGTGGTGGTGAAAAGAAATGGGATGAATTTCAACAAGTGATATTCTATGAGTTTTATATATATGGTTAATAAAGGATTAGCAAGAAACTTATATGCATGCAAAAATAGCGGAAAAGACCAGCAGGCCTGACAACAGGCCCTCCAGCAGCAAATGATTGTGGCATGCCCACCCAGTAGCAGATTGGTGTCTTGTGTGTCGGGTGGGGAATTTGGCATGGTGTAATGGTGAGAAGAAGCTTAGCTGCCCTTTAACAGGTTTTCGTTTTTTGTCCTGTGGGGTAACATGCCACCCGCCTTACCAACGACGGAAAAAGCTAGTGGGGGAGCTGGTTTAGGCTGAAACCATTAGACCATGTGGCAGATTGTACTGGTTTACATGTTAGTAGTAGCAGGCCTAAGCCTGACCTGACTGTTAAAGAAAGATATGTCCAAGCTGGGAACAAGTCCTGTGTTGGTGTCGTCACTACAGCATACTAGAAGGAAAGAGGAAGAAATAGAAAGTGGCCCAATTTTATAGCTGTTTAATAGTGCCACCTAATGGTATCTTGGAAAACCAAGTGGAGGTAATGCCCTTATGAAAGGCATGAATCCATCTCTTCTATCTAGAAAGTGAATTAACAGTACAGGAAGTGAATTTAGCATGCTGAGTTCAATTCTCACTTGTTCACATCATCTTATTGCTATGTATGAATTCATCTTCCTCCAGCTATGAGTCAAATAGCAGAATAGTAGGCTCTCTTACCTTGACGTGACAACCAATCTAGGAGAACGAAAACTCTGAATTCAAAACCAGGCCTGAAGAGTGATGGGTTTGATCAGGTTATTGGGCTGAACACACACCACTTCTGCAATGGGTGCAGTACATAAGGTTCTCTTATGATCCGAATGTGTTACATGTCTCAAAACATAACATAATGTAGGACTGGGCTATCTAGCATTGGGTGGCAGTTAGTGGTGAAGGAAGGACAATAGTGAATACAAAAGTGTGGAGAAAGCAGCAGAAATCATTTCACTATATTTCCTCAAGAAAAGAAAAAAAGAATCTGTGGGAGGCCATGATCCATTATCTCCTGAAGGGACAATGTATTGAAGAAATAAAGTGACTATTATGAATAATGAAAATGATGATAGTTAAACAACTTCTCTGGCTAATATTAATATCAACAGAATAAGAGAAAAGTATTAGGTTGGTGCAAAAATGATGTCGTTTTCTCACATGTGTTACTATGTGAGAAAACGACATTATTTTTGCACCAACCTAATATTTCTATTTCTTCACCTATATCTGCAATTAATAATACTTCTACTACAATAATTATTGATATTTCTAAATATTCACAAGAACCAATAAATCAGCCTTAAACATTTATTTTAATTTGTTAACGATTTATTCTGACATCCTTACACCATCAGACATTGCAAAATGAATTCCTGATTTAGAAATTTCTAAAAAAAATTATATAAATTGGGATCCAGTAAGAAAGCAAAACTTGTAATTGTTTCAAAATATATTCAAAACCTTTAGCACTCTGCATCATTAATATTACTTCACTTCCTACAGCATTTTATTTTCAAGATCTCCCAATTGCGGTATCCTTATTGTTAATTTCATTCAAACTTTTATCTGTTGCCATAGCAGGATATGACAACACAGCTATGAAATTCAATCAGTCACCTTCAATGGCAGGATAAATTTTTTTGTACAGCAACTGATACAGAGTGATAATAGTTTCTCTTTCATATGTGTTTGCGATTTCACATCATCCAGCAGTATTCCAAGCCAAAAGAAACAGTGGAAGTTTGTCAAGTTATTTCCCTTCCCCAAGTAGAGTTCTACACTAATATTTCTTTTTAAGAGCTATTGAAAGGATCACTTCTACCAGCAACAGAATTAATTAAGGATTTTCTTTCTATTTATATAAATAGAAAAGACCAGGTCTTCAGTTGATATTAACTCGGAAATAAAATTTTTAGCACTGACATGGTATTTATATAGCTCTACACATTGTATTTCTTTCTGTACAAGACACTTTTCTGCTGTAAAATCCTTTCATAAATCACCCTTTATCTTAGGTCCTTATGATAGACACTACTGGTTCTGTACTGACATTTGAGCACCTTTGACAAACGGATCCCCATCTGGCCCCAGAATTAACTATATATGATTACAAATCAGCATTATGTTAAAATAGAAATATTCAATGGCTAAGTATGATGAAACATCAGCTGAATATTATTAATCCTTTCTTAAGTTTTCCTTGCTAAATCATAAAGGTGTACAAGGTCAGAGTAAGAGTTGCATTTTATGAGGATATGTAGGATAGATAATGGTTGACCCCCCCCCCTCCACTTGAAAAGGATATGATTGTTGTGATCAAGAAAGCAACCTTTTGGCAGTATACTAAACAAACTGTTCTGGGGGAGAAGCAGTCTGAATGGAACTTCCTCCTTACAAGTGGAATACTGATGAATTGACTTTGTGTATATGGCATAGCAGGTCCTAGCTGTGAAGGTCTCGACTGCTGGAACTAAGAAATGCAACTTATATGAACATGGGCCATGAAAATAACAATAGCAACGTTTCATCTGTGGTAAAGGAGTTACAGATGGAAAATAATTAATAACCCACAAGACTGTATAAGCACTTTTGAACACTGCTAAGTGACGACAGAACTGTCCCTTTCAGGACATCACTCTTCTCACTCTCTACATGAGCATGCAGAGATATTCTTTGCTTGGTGCACTGTAACTTTATTTTTGTTTAGTTTGTTGTTATCTTCTGTCATTCAATATCTGTTTGCAGGCCAACATAGCACCCACAGCAAGTTGATTACTCTCATGATGGATTTATTATCAAGTGTTTCACTGATTCAATGTGCCATCATCTGCAGACCTAGAAAAGTGAAATCCATGTAATTCAAGAAATTCTTTCTACTGAAGTAATCGACAAACTTCTTGTTGATGGTAACCTCAAAAAGTTTGCTGATAACACTAAGGAGGCTGATGGAGTAATATTGGGACAGGAATCAGCATACACCCTTATTCTTATAAACTGAGCATACAGTGAACACCTTCCACCGACCTAGGAAATATTTAATCTTCAGGCAGCAGTTAAATAATTTTGCCAAATTTTGAAATAGCTTTGGGTTAATGTTCTTAGAAACAGTTACAGGAATTTTATACAGACCACTAGCTTCCATAGAGTATAGGCTTTTTTAAGCTTGAAGATATCTTGAGCTGGTATAGAGATACTGAAAAATTTGTGTTCTGTAATACCAAAGAGGTCAAGTAAAGAATAGCCTTTGTCAGCTAATTTGAGTTAGAGGCAAATTTCATTGAAAAGATTTTAGCCTTATCTGCCAAAGGTATGAAATAACCTCAGTATGAACATTTATAATAGAAGGCACCGATATTCTGTGTCTATTGAGAATATTCTTAGTAATTTTCCAGATCTTGTAGGAATTATTTTACTACTTCCTTCGTTGCTAACTCTGAAATGTTGTGCCACTAAGAATGAAGATGAGTCTGTATGTATATAATGTAAATATTGTTTATTTTCATTAGTTGGGCTGTTATTTTTAATAAAAATTAAGAAAAAGATGAGGATATTAGTCTTAATATAAACAAGATGACTCTTCACCTCAAAAATTCAAACAGAAACAGTTTCATTGTTTCAATGAATATTATTACCACATTGATTAATACAAGGACAAAAAATTCAACTATCCATAAATTTGAATATACAAATTGTTATATTCTGTGCTAATAGGAATATATACTTGAAAAACATGGTAGATAAAATAAAGGTTTATTATAAAAAAAAAAACAGTACAATAAGAATAAAGGTAACAATTATGCACAAGGTCATTGCAAGTCAATGCAGTAGTGGGTGATATTATTGGAAGGTCAGTAGTTCTTGTGTAAGCCTGAGTCATACTCAACAGATCCCAGCTAGTATATTTAGCTACCCCACCCACAAGGGTTGCATGTGGCACAAGGCCAGTTTGACGTGGGCTTTCCGAGCCCATTTCAAACTTGTATAAACGGGTTATGGGGCAGTCTACCTCCCCTTCGGCGGAGCTTCGTCTGGGTTCCTCTCTGCCTTCAGGCAGAGAGTTCGACTGTTTAGCTGGAACAGGTCGCAGCTAGTCTCTGTCGTCTGTTGACTTACAGATACTTATAGGCAGTTACTACCTATAGTATAGTCACTCATAGGGGTGACAGGTTATTCCATTACATCACAAATATAACTTAACCCTTGGATCCCTAAATCCCAAGTCACTCCTGCTCTTGCAATCTCAGGTTTCCTTAATCCCTCTATTCTGAAATCTCATCTGATAATTTTTTCATCATTATACTTATGATTTGCACATATGGCTGAAATTATTCCCTTTACATTTTATTATCTTTACTGGAATCGAATGCCTTCTGTTTACAAATCTCTCAAACCTATTTAGCATATGCACATCTGCTCTCCCAGTGTTGCCATAAATATTAATGTTATGATGTGTTAATGTGTATTCAATGGTATTCACAAGTCACTTAGTATATCTACTAATGCGTTGATGATTGCTACACTTGTTGGTACTTCCTCTTGGCATTTTATATTCTCCTTCTTTCGACATGCAAATCAGGCAATCTTATCACTGCAATTAACTTTTTAACAACTGAGGGTGTATAACTGGTTCTGATGTAGGTAACAGGATATCTTTTAAACCAGTTATTAGCCCAATAGAGTGTTTTATTTCTTTTAATGTAATCACAAAAATTACAAATAAAATAATGTTCTTAGAAATTCAGTTTCACAGAGTTTATGATAAAAGATGGAAATCTTAGGCTAGCTATGATAATCATTTGAAGCTGCATTTAATGGAAATATTGTCTCCAAAAAGAAACTTAGTTTTTTAGTTATGTCTATCCCTTATGAAAGTTGCCCTTTCCTCTAAACTGTCAGTAGTATTTCAGATGTTTTATAAAACAGAGTAAGAAGCACCACTTTTATTGGCACACAAATGAATAAGTTCTTGTGGTGTCATGTAGCTATAAAGTATTTTCAGTAATAATGATCAGAATTATTCAATATATGAAAGAAAACTTTACAAAGGAATTGGAATAAAAAAAAGACTTTGATATGCTTTCCTGCTATATCTCTCTTATTGAGGACTACTCATCACAGTTCAGGGTGGTCCAAAAGTCTTTCACCCCTTACATAATATAATTTCCTATTTCAGATGACTGACACGAGTTCCTACAGTTGGACATCATCCCTGAAAGCAAATAAACTGAATCCAGTACATGACCTTTGTATTACTGTATTACTTGTTCTAGTGTTCTCTTTACTTTTTGGTAGGGGATGACAAGACTGTACAATTTTTGGCTTAATGTGCCAGTGACAAAAAATAATCTTAGAATGCCCTTGAAATATCTCCTCTTACCAAAACTGTTAAATTCCAACAAATATATGTGCTTTTTCTGTGAATACTGAATGTACACAATTTCAGAAGTATAAAAGGGTACTGAAAAGTGCTTCGCTCAACCAAGAAGGAAATTTTGAAAAAGTAGAAAAATATATGTGGCCAAGAACTTTTAAGTATCACCTCATAGTAATGAATCTTCCTCTTGTGTCTGGTTTGATTTGGCCATGGTTCTCCACAGTTTCATTATCTTTAATATTTTTAAATTGTGCATTACCATAACTGTTCTTGGGAAAGATATAGGAGTAGGTTTCTTCACCATTATTTTGATTTCAGAGTGAGCCTTCTCCTAGACTGGTTGTCAATCAAGGCTAGAGAGCTCAGTCTGCTTTTCTATTTAACCTAGAACTGGTTAATAATGACAATAAATCACAGGTTTTAATTTTTTATTTCTCTGAATGCATTGAAGTATTTAGCTGGTAAGTTTTCTGTAATGGTTATTTTTGAATTTCAAATTGATGGGCGGGGACATTTATTGTGTTTTGGAGAAAAGCTACCCAGAGCATTCTTAACTCAACCACTCCTTTAATTAAATATTCAGGGAATTCCACCCCCCATGTCTTATTTTAAGCTGCAAGCATTCTGAAACAAAAAGCTCCTTTATTGAAAATTATAAGAAATTACTTGTAAAAATTCAAGTAATTTCTCTTATTTCACTCCCACCTTCTGTTTGAAAGTCAAGTGTAGATGCTTTTTATTATAACAAGTTGTCAACCTAAGCAATAGATTCTAATTAAGTAAGGAAATGTTTCTTTAAAAATATCACTATAACAAAAGAATCAATATTTATAAATCATATCTCATAATAAGAA
>OZ010584.1:93882331-94057331 GCA_963932145.1 Acanthosepion lycidas | reverse complement strand
AGTAGAAGTGGTGGTTGCATTTAGCTATTTCAACAGTAAACAGATGGAATCTTATGGTCAGTAGTCAAATTGCATTGAAAAATGCTTCACTACAAGCATAAACATTTGTTGTTTCATTTTACATATACATATCTATTTTTAAAAAGATTTTTTTTTATTCTAAGCAAAGAAATAAAAGCCACTAAGATGTAAAAGGTTACTGAGAGTGAAAGAAACGGAGTGGTCAATAAATGAGCAGGATTCAAGAAGACAAAAAATAAAATTACATTTAAATTTTTGAAGATCATAGATGACAAATAAATAAGAAGCCAGAAGAGAGGAGAAACTCTTAGCATAGAACTTTTGGTTACAGCTAGCAGTTTCAATAATGAAATTAAAAGTCTTAGTTGCAATCTAGCACTGAGATTAAATTTGTTAAGTCAATGTATTAAAGAGGAGAGCACATCAGAATAATTTTCATGAAAGTATTTGTAAAAAATAGATTGGGAAGCTTTGTTACTGTTGTAATCTAGAAAAGGTTACTGAATGAGGAATAAACAAAACAGAGCCTGGAAATAAATTGGTAATCTTTATAACATCAACAAAATACAATACTCGTCAGCGGTGTGAAGTAGATAAACCACTGCAACTGGTGGACTACTTATACAGCATATAAACCTCCACTTACAATAGTATCTAACATATTTATGAAGATTGGGACATACGCATTAGCGTTCATAGGTATGGTATATAACAGTTACACATGGGAAAAGTGACTCAAACCAATATGCCAGGTCAGGTTCAGCAATGTTGCAGATTCTTTTTGGAATTTTGTCAAGAATGACTTCTTGCAGAACAAATGGTAAATTTATAAATGTGCAAGATAGATAATTGCGAGAAAAAATGTCTAGAACGATAATAGTGAACCAACTTTACTAACAAAAGAGTTAGGAATTGATTCAATATAATCATTCTACTTAATGGCAGTGGGAAATGTTAGACTGAGCTGTGTATATATATATATATATATATATATATATATGATAGACTCTCCTGTCATTTTCAACATATGAGTGACTTTCAGTTCAGTTTTTATGTTTATATCTAATATATGTCAACAATCCTGAACGCAGAACTGAACTGTAAACTACCCACATAGAAGATTTGTTTAGAATGGTGAAGGCTTGTGTAGAATCAGCCACATGTTTTTGAAAAGCCAAATACAGGGACCTGGGACACCATGTGCCACAAGGTTCCCAAATGAGCCTCTGCAGGTTTTGAAATCAGTTGTCCTTCACCTAAACCAGTTGCCATCCAAGACTATAGAACCCAGCCTGTCCTGCTATTTACCCATAGCTGGGGGGAAAAGGATTCATAACTTTTCACAAGGGTATTAGCATGTAAGTGAATGCAATGTATTTGACTGGAATTTGAACTTAGCTATCCAATTCCTCAGTCCGAGCTGCTATCCATTACTCCATGATACCTCACACACATATATATATATATATATATATATATATATAAATATAATATAAAAAGTGGACATTGAAGTCAACACTAAGAGGTGACAGACTGTTTCATGGTAGATGCAATCATGTGGTTTGATGATTGTGTCTAGCATGAAACAGTTTGTCACCTTTGAGTGTTGACTTCAATGTTCATTTTATATTTACATACTCTATCTCTGATATTGGGCACTTTATCCCATAAATATTGTATGCCTTCAAACTATATTTCTTCATATATATATATATATATATATATATATATATATATAAGAATATATAATATAGTGTTGCTCCTATAAGACCCAGAATTTTCAAAAACACCAATATTAGAAAGTTTATAAATATTAGTACCTGACAGTTGTACACACAAGAAAATCTGAGTCCTGCAACTGATGATGTAGTTAAATGTATAGTTATTAATATATAATTCATAGCTAGGTTACAAGTTGAACACAGTTTTCATTAGAACAAAAATTAAATAAATATTTATTTGCAAATCTGTATATGAATGTAATTGCATCCATGTATGGTTGCTCATATCTCTTTATTTAATTCATATTTATATTTACACACACACACACACACATATATATATATATATATATATATATATAATTATTTTTTTAAAATATGATTCCATTGCGACACAGAAATTACTGTGTTTTAAAACTTTGCACAAGTCCTAAAGTTTAATTTCAATATAATTTAATTTAAGCTGTACTTCTGCATCGAGCACTGTTTTTTAAAAATAAATACATAAATCCTAAAGAACTTTGAATCATTAATCTAACTGTTCTTTCCTATTATATCAATACGTGCACTATATATATATATATATATATATATAAATAACCCTAATTCAATGAAGTCCTTCTAGATTATGAAATGCATTACCCAGAACTATTTTCTACTTTTGTAATTCATTTGCCTCTCATTGTTTTCATACGTAGAAATTTATATATCATATTCTCTCATATAGTACCATATAAAAGTCTTTCAACTATTGAAAATTTCTAATAATTACCAACCTTGTTATTATTTAGTACTGTCTAGAATATTCATGTTAATAGGAATTTTTTAATTTGTAAAATAAATAACCTTTTCGAAATAGCGTTCCACCAGGAACAAAATAACTCTACCAAGGAGAAAATTATTCAAAAAAATATCAAGTGGGCTATGTCAAATAATCTTTATGTTGGATAAAAAATTGAAGGAAATAATTTAATTATACTGGCACACATATTTGGTATACAAGAGTAATTAAATCCATTCATAAGTAGATGTTTTGAAACACATTTTCTACAGATGCAACACATTAGCCTCGTTGGAGTCATTTTCATATTTATGTTTATCATATTTTGTAGCAGAGCTTGTGAATTAGAGGGAAAGATGGAAGATGAACCTAAAAAATAGCTGTGCAAAGGTTTTTACTCACATGACTTTTATTGTTTTTTTTCTAATTTTGATTTCTTACTCTCTCGCTCTCATATATATATATATATATATATATATATATATATATATATATATATTCCTGCATTCTTTCATTGCTTGAAATCATAGTAAAAATTTTCATAAAAACTAGAAAAATGTTGACTAAGAATATGAGCCAAGAAGCAATAGTTTATGGAATCAAAATTTCCAAAAACTGGAAGTTCTAAGTCACTGGAAGAATTTCAGATCAACCAAGAAGATGCAGTATAAGGCAGTATAGAAACTGATCAAAAGACAAGATTGCAAAATAAGTTATGGATAAATGTGATTTGTCCAATTTATCAGTAGATACCACTAATTGCATCTTTTGAGAAAATGGAGTGAAGTGATGATTTTCAGGAAAGAAAGCATTTCAACAAGAAGCATTTGAAGGAAAGATGGTCAAAGAGGTATGAACTATGGAATGAAGATCCTTGAAATGAGATCAAATTCAGCATTGAAACTAAAATGGAGAACTTTCTAACCAACAGGAATTTGTTAAAAGGACTACTGGAAAGTGAAAGATACATGAAAAAGAGATGGTACAAGAAATTTAGTAAAACTGCTGCTACCTTGAATAGTACCGAATACATTGCTTAAGGAACATTTCATTTTAGACTTGGATAAGGAATAGAGAATTTTCAGCATGACAGCTCCATACCAAAGATCATATGCAACCCAGTAGAGTTTGGCTGATGAAGGTGTCACCATATTGAAAGATTTGTCAGTCCAGAGTTCTCTTTTAAACATCCATGAAGATGTATAGGAATACAGGTTCAATTCCTGTTGGAGAATGCGTATTTTCTACAAAATTTCACAATTTCTCAGTCAGGCTAGTAATTAATACTGTTCAATTAAAAACAAAGTATTTATTTAAATAAATTGTATCTTTAAAAATAATGTATAAACAGAAAATATATTAAATAATTGTCGGACTTAATGCATTTCATTACATACATACACACACACACACACACACACACACACATATATATATATATATATATATATATATATATATATATATATACTGGTTGCCAACTAATGTCCAAGTATGGCTCATTACTACATATCTTTTTGGAGAATAACTACTGATGTACTGAACAAATGTAATTCTTTAGCTTGGCAAAGGACCTTCATACTCTGGCACAAACTAGGCACTTGAGAGGTGCAACAGAAAAGCAGGTGTTACATTATCATGCAACTTAAAATGCCACATGAAACAGCTTCTGGACCTACATGTCCTACCACAAATATAACATCTGGACCCACATGTCCTACCACAAATATAACATCTGGACCCACATGTCCTACCACAAATATAACATCTGGACCCACATGTCCTACCACAAATATAACATTTCAGTTGCTGAAAATCTACTGCTTGTACACATCAGATCAAGCTGCCTGCAGCTATCTTCAGGAAGTTCAATGAGGACACCTTTACATACATCTCTTTTAAATCATGCATGCCTCCTATTCTCCTCCTCAAAGTGACAGCTTCCACTCCAAGCAGCCTCATTCCAATTATTGCAATCAGATGCACATTCTTCCTAGTGCTCACAAGGAATGTTACATTTCTTCAGCGCATCCTTGATGCTGTCCTTAGGTTTGATGCATCTTAGGTGTGATGGCATTTCTCTTGTATAGTTCTAGATAAATGAAATGGCCAAATACAAGCAGGCATGAACGCATGTGCTGGTGTGCATATGCAGGCGCAAGCAAATAAATAATTGTTAATTTTATGCATGTGGTGTAAACATAATAGTGCTCAATGCAGATATACAGAGCAAAGATATATATTAATCAGTACATATACATGTACCTATGTTTTTGGTATGCGACTATAGTTTCACTATGTGATGTTCCCAGTTCATCAGGCACCACCCAGTAAAATTATAGTCACATGCCAAAAATGTAGGTACGCATATATGTACTAATATATATATATATATATATATATATATATATATATTAATTTCACCAGTTCTAAGACTAAGACTCACCATCTCATGCACATTGTAACAATCTACTCTCGTTTCCTTTGTATTGAAGTAATAACAAAAATAATATGCATGGATATATAGAAATACCAAAATTGGTGTTCAGTCATATGTTTAGTAATTTAATAAGTTAGCAGCATATATAAAGATTAGATATATAAAATTAGTTAGCAGCCTATCAACATCTATCGGTTATTTAATGCCAAAATCTAATATTTTCTGAGTCCAATATTCATGGCAAAGTAACAATGCATATATGTCTGATGAGCTTGGAGTACATTGCTACTGACCTATTTGTGATGTGTGGATTGTGACTTGGATATTACCAAGTTTGAATTCCAGTTGACTTTATTATATTTATTTTAGTGCAAACCACTTAGGGAAAGATAGAAATCCCTCTTTTCTCCCTGAAGCTATGGGTTAAATAGCAAGACATACTGGGTTCTCTGGATTTGGTCAGTAACAAGTTCAGGAAAGAGACAACTCTGAATTCAAAACAGTAACCATAAATTTAATTTGTCAGCAATTATCATACTTACCTGATTAGATTTCAACCATCATATATATATATATATATATATATATATATATATATATTAAATGTGTGGGTGTGGGTGTGTGTGTAGTTTATCTGGGCAGCAAGATTTTTTTTAAATGTATGTACAAATTCAGTTAGACCGTTGTAGCTAAGGTCACCTTTAAGTAACTTAAAACTGGTTCCAGCAAGCTAAGAAATGTTGAAATTTGCTAAACACCCAATTCTAATATCATGCAATTTCTTGATAATGACTGTGGTAAAATCTGTAAGTTTTCAGATCGATAGAATAAATAAACTTTGGAAAATTCATTCTGACATAAAATGACTTACTCAGAAGAACTAAATAAAAATTTGGACTGAGTGAACTTATCGGCAGTGTTTAATAAAACCTGTTTGGAAAAAAAAAAAAAATATATATATATATATATATATATATATATTCATTGAATATGACAGACAAGGAAAATTTAATTAATTTTTTATTTAATTTTTCCAGCATTCTTGCATTTTCTTATTTTGTGGGAGTAAGGGAGTGAAAAAAAATGGTCTGTATTGTCCATCGTCCAAAGTACATTCGGCCATTTTAGTCATATAGAGAAAGCGAGAAAGTGAATTGTTTTAATGTATGCTATATTTATGGGTAAAAGTACTCAGTATCTGTAAATGGCCTGTAAATCACTTTCAAGCATAAAGCAGACTGTCGCCATTCAGCATTGAATTCTGTCTGCACATTGTTTATATATAAAGAAATCTGCATGCAGACCTGTCAACTGTATTCATTAATACACCTTTCCAGATGCTTAAACAGACACATATGCAAAAGAATCTTTTATACATATGTGTGTGTATGTCTCTATGCTAGAGTTTGAATATTATAGCTAGTATCAAGACATGTGATTTCATGTCACAATCTTTAGAGATTATCATTCATTGCTCAATGTTTCAAGCTGAATTTGTTTCTGCTGCTTAGATTATTCCCGGCATTGTCAATTCCGTTTATTTCAGTTCCATATCTGAACTCCCCTCATTCACACTTATTATTTTTGCCATTTTGTTAGGTTTTTTTTTTTTTGTTTATCAAGTTCTTTTTTAATTTTTTGCTTTATTCTAGAAATGCAGAAATATAGCAGATAGAACTTCTCTTCCTCAAAGAAAAAGGCTCTGATAACATAGCATGATTGTCCAACTCTTCCCAAATATCATTGACACATTCATTTTCTCGTTTATTTTTCTTGTAGAGTTGATATTTTTATGTGGTTCCATACAGTAAACATATATTTTTTTGTTTTTAGCTTATGACTGTATTAAGGGCATAACCAGAGAAAATAAGTACAACGTGGCCTTATTTTACTGTTGATGTCCAAATGTCTCCTCATCCTTGTGGGTAACAAATCTTTTTCCACCCTATTATTTTCAACCCCCTTTCTCAGACAAAAACATTGCAAGCCTCTCATTGCTCTATAGCAATTTCCATAGAAAGTGCTCAGTTCACCAGTTCTAGCCTTCTCAGCTAAGACCCACCAGGTAACACACGTTGTAGCGAATGCCCTTCATTCCCTCTGTAGTGCATTGGCGAGATGTAAATTCCACTCAAGCAACTTTTTCCTGCTGTTCTGTGGAACTGACACTCAAGTAGATGTCTTCTCAGTCACTACAATCTCAATCTGTTCATGTCTAGGGTTTACCGTTTCATCCCCCACATATCAGCATAAACACTACCTCTTACTCTGTAACACTCTATCTCGAGTGACTCTCGGGCCTTGTCTAAAGTAAATGTCACTGTAAGAAAAAAAAACCCCAAAATCTCTGGGATCATATCGAAATTGGGTTCAAGAAAATCAGTATTCACACACTGTTTATATTATCCAAACTTTTAGTTAGCTCTTTCTATCAAATACACTAATAAAGGTAGTTAAAAGATGCTAATATTTCATGACCCATACATACCCAAAGGCCTATAAAAATGAATAGAAAATATTAGGTTGGTGCAAAAACAATGTCGTTTTCTCACATGTGTTACTATGTGAGAAAACGACATTATTTTTGCACCAACCTAATATATTAGTTTTGCTATTTACACCACCATAGCCTGTGTTGATACATTTAATATAATGGAACAAGTTCCAACACTATGTTGTATCTCTTCATAATGTCGGCTCTTCATAATTTCCTATCCTTTGTAATCCTAAGCAATGTGTCTGACCCCTTATTATCCTCCATCAGTCTTTGTTATGCTATCCACTCACATAAACATATTAATTGGGTTATTCAATATTTCCCTCTTCGGTATATCCTGTGAGTGTCAAATTTTCCATGTCCTCTTTCCTCATTTATCTTTTTCTGATTCCAAATACGAGTCTTGTTTTATTTTTTTTGTTAAAACTTCCTTGCTATTCAGATTTCCCATCCATGGTATTCTCAGCATCCTCCTCTTGAACATCTCCACTTCATTTGTGAGGAAATTGTCCAGCATTCACTGACATGTGAAGGTATTTATATTGCATAGCAGTTCAACACTTTTTTATTTTATCTCTAATGACAATTTCATGTTTCTTAATACTTAGGTCAGCTTTGAGAAAGCATCTTACATTGTTCTAACTTCAACATACTATGTAAAATAATCATTCACTCCCTACTACAAAACATGGATCCTACTCGGGGGTTGTGGGGTGTGCCTTATTGGTGCCTTTGACAGCTCTATGTTGTATCTACTCTATTATTGGCTCCTCTTCATCTGAATTAATGTTAAACTGGGGCATATATTATCAGTGGTTTTATTATAGCATCCTTCACGGCTAAAACCCACAATGCCATGCACATTGTAGTGAACCAGCCTCATTCCCTTCGTAATCCACTGGTAAGATGTAAGCTCCACTCACGCACCTTTTTCCCATGAAAACTGTCTTGTGAAATTGACTCCCAAAAGGTTGTTTTCCCCCAATCATTACAATCTTAATCTGTTCAAGTCTAGGATTAGCCATTATCTTCCTCACATGCCTACATAAGCTGTGCATCTTGCTCTGTGGTCCTTGTACAGGGTGGACATCACTGTAAAAATAAGACATGAAAAATTGAAAGAATCAAATTTAAAAAAAAGGACATTTCACAAATCTTGAAGGTTAGATGATGCTTTTGTCTTTAGCAGAGTTAATGGCATCATTACCATACTCTCAGACATCATCCATTTTCTTAAGTAAATACAAAGCTTAGGCTGACACAAGTATGCAATATGGCCAGGGAGACTAGCTTATTACTGCAGCTTGAAAGGTTCTTTAATTCTATACCTGAGATGACGTACTTAGAAAGGTTTTATACTATAAGTGAATTTTAAATCATTAACCTTTTACTCAATTTTTATATTAACATCAATCTTAATACCTTCTAGTCAGCATTTATTCATCATCTTTCCACTTTATCTTCATAATCTTCCCTTCTATTCATATCACACACCTTATTCTTAAATAGCCACATCAAATCAAGACTGGCCATGGCTCACTAATATATAGAGACTCACATGTCGCATTTCAGGCCAATTTCTTACAGTTCTACTTGATTTATGGTCAATTAATATCTAAAATTTGTAAAAACTGTCCAAAAATACACAAACAGGTTGTTTTTTTTTTCTCTTTTTAAACAGAAAAGTAATAATAAAAGATTGTAAACAAACAAAAAAAGTTATTGAAGAATTAAGCACTAATAGGAAACAAATACAAATAAAAAAAACTTATCCACATTCTGCAATATTTTTTCAAACTTCATGAGATGAAAACTCATTTGTTGTTGTAAAATATATTGATAACAATTTTTGCTGCAAAGAGAATTCCTTTTTCAGTGTGTTGTTCACAAGTAAAAACTTATTTTGGAAAATAAGTTTCAAAAATTCTTTCAGCAATCTCTCTTGTAGTGGATTCATTATGTTTTCCAATAAATTTATCTACATAGTCAAGTATAGCAAACAAGTCCTACCATTTGGTTAAATGAAACTATAAGACCTTCTTGAGAAAGTAAGTCAAAATACTGCTTCTCTGTAGCATCATTACTATCATTGCCTACCTTGAAAATGGAACACATTTCACATTGAAAATGTTTAATTTTCTTGAATTTTCTCTAATAAAGCAAAAGAGGGTAATGGAAATTTCTCCAGAAGTAATTTGTAGGCTTGTTGAGATGTACAGTGAAGTATTAAGGCATAATGGATTAGTTTTGCAGAAAATGAAGGACAACCTCTTGTCTGGTAATGTTGTCATTTTTGTAATTCATTTAGAATTGAGTATGGTTGTTCTTCCACCATGTTTTGTATGTAGTTGGGAAAATTTTCTAACATACTAAATCTTGTGAGTTTAGCATTATGTCCATGTATAAACCACTGTGGTAATGGTATAGGGGTTCCACCACACTGGTCAATGCAAATACATTCTTTTATAGATGGAAAATGTGTTTCAAGGTCAAAGACTGTTCTATAAAAAAATTTAAATTCAAAATTGTTAGGACAATGCTTTGCTTTTTTGAAATGATTAAAATCCTTTATTGTATCAGCTGAAATAAAATCATGTAATTCATCAGTTTGGACCAGTTATTGTTTTGGAGGCTTTCTTAATTCCCTTGTATTCACCAAAACAGATGGTTTTCTTATTTTTTCTGAATGTATTGTAGGTATTGAATGTAAATCTCAATTCAGTTTGTTTCATTTTCCTTTTAAAATAAAATTCTATTCAAAATGTTTCATACAGAAAAATGAATTTTTTGTAGGAAACCAATCAATACGATTTTATCATTTTTTTTACGAGGTCAGATTTTCCAAGAAGAAAAAAAATATCGATATTTTTTCACTGTTAGTAACTTATCCACTAGAACAGCCAAATTTGTTAACCATTTTTGTTACCCAAAATATCACAATGAACTTTATTATTTAACCTTTAAATGCAATGGACTATGAGGTATAAAATTTACCTAATACTGTTCATTTGCAAAACAAACTGTGTACATAACTGAAACTCATTAAAGCATGGTAACTCACAGTTGTTTATAATTCATGGATTATTAAAAAAAAAATGCTGTTAATATGCATTTTGGTGTTGAAAACGTGTATAGGGAACTGAAATAACATCTGATAAATTCTACGTAATTGTATGTTGTTAATTAATGTTCTAGGAATTCAATTTTAAAAGTTACCTCCCTTTTTGATCAAGAATTTTCTAAGCTGCCATTCACATTAGTTTTGTTTACATTGCATTGGGCTGTTGGAATTCAGCTTATGTGATATGTGGAGCCGTATAGTACTAGTTGGCCATGGACTTGCATATTGATGTCATGCATGGCACAGAAACAAATTCAAATATGTTTAAACCATCAGCTGTAAACAACTCCTTTCTCAGATATTTCAGATAAATGGTTAAAAATGGCTTCAAGCTAATGAAGACTGTAGTTCTTAGTGAGAACGCTTCTTCTTTAAACCTTGTGGACTCATGTGACAGAATCACAAACAAGTAACAGAAACCACATCACTTGAGGACTTTTAATGACAGCAACAACTAAAATGGATAGCACATGAAACTCAAAAAGAAAATAATGACATCATCAAGTTATTAACATTCTACACTACTTAAAAGAATCCCCTGTTAATACTGGAGAGATCAATAACATTTAATGGACAAGAAACCTGTTTTCCTGAAAAATCTTTTTTTAAGAGACAGATTTTATAAATTTCAATTGAAAGTAATACTGATGGCTCATTAAATGAATGCTGAATCTTTCCTTATCAGGAAACGGCTAATATTTCCATTTCTATTCATCATTATCATTTTTAGTGTAACCCTACCTTGAGTGGCTCTCGAGCCTTGTATTGGGTGAAATTTTAAAAAAAATTAACTATGCTTATTAAGTTAAATGCAAAAATAAACATAAAATGTAAAAAAAATACTATAACCCTAACAAATAGTCTTTAGTTTTTCAGTAATAATTATACAATTGCTATAATAACAGTTGTATAAATTCCTGACCAATTGTTGTAGCATACCTACAGATGATAATGGGTATGTCCCCATTCACATAAATACAGTAGAAAATACTGTATGTTGGTCTGCAGTTGGAGATTCATTGTGGAATTCACTTCACTCACTTCTAGCAGTTGACTTCTACGCTCCACTGGCAAATCTTATATGTGTTGTTCTTGTCCTAAATATTATCATTCATTCCCAACCTTCATGTGATTATTCTATTCAGTAACCTTCCCTAGGCCAAAACATTGCAAACGTTGATTAAATGCACTAATTCCATTTTTAAGCATTCATATTACTCTGATAAATTTCCTGAAGTCATCACCCTGTAAACAACATTCAACTTCTTGCATGTCTCCTGTGAGTGTGAATTAGCAGGGAGAAGGACCTGTATAGGCTCAAGAACCCATTAAAGAAAAATCAATACAAAGTGACATTAATGTTGATCGCTTCCACCCATGAGGCTTCTCAACAGAACAAGGTCCAATATTTTGTGGAAACTGAACTAATAACATTGAAGAAAACAACTGCACTCTGACCCCCATCACAGTAGATGGATCTAGCTGGGGTCCCTCATGGTACCACTGCCACTATCAGCATCATTCTTGCACAAAGTCTTAGATTCACCTAAAAAAATTTTGTATGAAGTGAGTGGAACAAAATGTACCCTTTCTGCCCTCTTGGCACAGCTCTTGACATAAGTTTTTAAAATGAAATTAACTTATTTACTTTAGGCATCTGCTTAATTTCTGTGGTTATCATGTTGCATCATTATATGTGATCCTGAGTGGAGAATTGAATTTTGGTATATTGTTTAATATAAGATACATTATATAACATTGTACAAAACATGTGGTTCTGTCAAAGGATGCTGAGAATACCATGGACTGAACATGTGATCAACAGCAAAGTTTTAGGGAAAATGGAAACAAAAAGGACACTTATAGAAAGAGACAGTTGAAATTTCTAGTGCACATAATGAGGAAAGAGGGCTTGCAAAATTCGGCACACACAGGAGATACTGAAAGCAAGAGGGACACAGAAAAGCAGACAAAGCCTACCTAATGAGATTTCATAAACGGTTAGCAGAACAGGGATTTGGAAGTCAAATTTTACTAAGAGCTACAAAGGACAGGAAGTTGTGGAGACCTATATCAGCAATGTCATGAAAAGACAAGTTACTGAGAAAAAGATAGAACATATCTTGTAATAGTCATTCTGTTTATAACTAAAAGATAATTTAATCTTATTATTTAAAAGAGATGTTAAACAACTTTTAGTTTAAGGAAATAATTCTGTCTTAATTCTTTGTCTAAATCAAATTTACAAGATTAAGATAGATTTTGACTAATTTATGAGTATTACCTTGCTAATGTTAGAAATAGAAACCTCTAATTAATACTGGGTTTTTACTTAAAATTTTATAATTAACACAAGATTCTATGGTGGTCATGACTGAGCTAATTCCCTCTGGCCTGAAGTGAACTAATAAATTAATTTTGAAAAAGCCATAAAACCTTCAGTTTTTAGTGGATTCTTTGAAATCTAGAGTGTGTCCCCAAACTTTTAGTTTGTCATATATGTACACAAAAAAAGTGACAGAATAATAGTATTTTCATATCTGTGCCTTATTTTGACCATAGATAAAAGCATTGATCAATCCTCAACCAAGCAAATTGAAAACAAAGAAAATACTGTCAAGTGCAGAATGAATACAGGAATAGCTGTGAGAGATCCTTCTGTCTGTTTGTGGTGTCACATCAGATCAACCTTGAGTTTTATCTTGTCTGAATATAACCCCACTAGACTTTCTCTGTATGACAGGCTTCAGCAAGAAATGATTCTTTATCCATATGGCCTAGATAATATATTCAATTGAGCAAGCACCAGTATTGATCAGTCGACTGTCATCTTCCACTGGACTGGGATGCAAAATTATTTATTTTTTGTATTACATTACAGATGTAAAGATATTTTGATTGATATGAACTCCTCACTAAAACGGTTTCTTCTTTCTTGCTAAGAATTTATAAATTTGGATTTGTCATCTGCATATAGGATTCTTGACAAGACAATGTTTCTTTTATAAAATTGGCCAGTCAGAAAGAAATTAATCTGGCTCTCTTTTCAGTAAATTTATTTTCAATGATGGTCAGTTTGTTTTTGTACACTGTTTATGAAAATATTTATCTTAAAAAAAGATGCTGCATCAAGTTGCAAAACTTACATGACTAAAGAATTTCCAGTATTGTGCATTCTTACAGTCCAAATTGCCTTCTCTAGAT
The DNA here is from genome assembly GCA_963932145.1 of Acanthosepion lycidas. Taxonomy (NCBI): domain Eukaryota; kingdom Metazoa; phylum Mollusca; class Cephalopoda; order Sepiida; family Sepiidae; genus Acanthosepion; species Acanthosepion lycidas. The sequence continues at coordinate 94,043,546 of OZ010584.1, read as the reverse complement.
AGATTACCAATCAAGGCTTCTGTCACTTAGCACACCAAACAGTTTTGAATTCAGAGCTGACATTCATGTAAACTGGTTGTCAAGCAAGGCTAGAAAGTTCAATTTTCCCTGATATTTACCCCATAGCTGGTGGAGAAAAGATGGATTCATAACTTTCCCAAGAGTATTTGTGCCAAAGTGGGCATAACGAACTCCAATGGAATCTCAAATTCACTTGCTGATTTTTTTTTCTAAGCCACTGTCCTTTAAACTACCCACAATACATCTATATTTTTCATGAAATAATAAAGATTATCATAAAATAAAATATTCACTGTTTTTATTATAAAAAGAAATGAAGTTTTAAAAATTTGGGATCAGATAAAAAATTAAGACTACATGAAACTGAATATTCAGGACTCTCAAAACTTTTAATTGGAGACCAGATTTATATATTTTAGACAAGTACTTTTATTGATATTAATTCCTTATTAAAAGTGATCTTTTATTTCTTGTTAAGAATTTATAAATTTGGATTTGTTATCTCAACAGCTTTTCTGACATGGTTATGTTTCATATATATAATGAGTTAATTTGCTAGAAATTACTCTGGCTTTGCTTTCAGTAAATTCATTTTTAAAGATATACAGATTTTTTTCTTTTTAATTTTTAATTTCACTGATCTATTATACTGCTTTATGGAAATATTTATCATAAAATAGTAAGGATTATTGAATAGAGTGTAAAATTGTCCAGCATCAATTCCAGAAGCAAAGGAAAGTATATCTCCTCTGAAGAAATTGTTAGAAACGCTCATGGAAAAAGATGGGCTCATTTTTAATTAGCAGGTAGGACAGGGTAAAATCAGTAATAATTTTTAACCAAGGATGAAGAGATCAATCCTTGGGAGGATTAGCATTAACACACTCCATAATAGTTACCTGAAAGGTAAAGAGCACAGTTAACGATTATCATAAAAGGGAAAAATCCTCTGTTTTTATTATTTTGGTTTGGTTTGCTTTACGGCCTATCAACCTCAGTGGGTTAATTAATGCTGACAAAATTTTTATTGCTGGTAATATTTTGTTTTGTCAAGAATCTATTTCTGGTAATATTTTTCCTTCAAAAATGTATTGTTGGTAATTTTTTTTTTTTTCAAAAATGTATTGTTGGTAATTTTTTTTTTTTTTCTAAAATGTATTGCTGGTAATATTTTTTCCTCAAAAATGTATAGCTGGTAATAGTTTTTTTTTCTTCAAAAATTTATTGCTTGTAATAATTTTTTTTACAAAGTATTTCTGGTATTAAAACCTATTTTTACACTTTCATAGTGTTTTTACCCATTTTGGGGTTAACTATTTGCCCATAGCTGGGACTCTAACAAATCTACCACTTCAGGTCAAGGTAGAACTGGTAACACCAGCAATTAGGAGGTGGTTCCCCGCTCCTCAAAACCTCCTGATCAGAGGCCTTGCTGCTGGACATAGTTTATCATCTTACCCAGAACGTGGATGTAGTTTGTCATACCCAGGATTGTGTTTTTATTGTAGAGATAGAAATGAACACATGTTTTTTTGATTTACCCTACTTTTTTATCATTGTTTGGCAAAGTTTTAATTGGGGACAATATCACGTATTCTTTAATTTATTTTGTTTTTTCTTATTAGTTTTAAATTTTTGCAGATTAAACTTGGCTGGAAAGCACAGAGCCGGAAGGGAGTTGCACAAGTGAGAAGTGTGAGAAAGAAGAAACTGTCAGCATAGAGTTTACAGATATATCTAACCAGCTCAACTGTAAATTGATCAGATCTTGATGCCAGTCTAGTACTGCGCTTAAATTCAAAAAGTCTTGGTACTGTAGTGAAGAGTTCACCCAAAAAATTACCATGAAAGTGTTTATAGAAAAGAGCGATTACTGTGATGGGTAAGTGACTGAAGTCGAGCTGCCAGATCAGGTCCAATAATATTGCTGATTCTTCTTTGGATTTTATCAAGGAGATTTTATTTTGGATTATTTTTTAGCATATTTGAAACAGAACAAAACAGAAATGCCAAACATTAACAAAAGAAAACAATTTATGTTTTAAGTTCACTCGAAATGTTCTGTGATGTAAGAACAGTGTTAGATATTTTTAGTATAACTTTTCACAATTTATGCACAGTTCAAAAAATAATAATTTTAGCTATGGTAATTAATTTTCTTCATCTCCTGCAGGAAAACAAATCTAACTTATTCTCAGGTTATTTTTATCTTTGGGCATGTGTGTTCCTTTTACTGTGGAATAGTCAAAATGGTTTATATTGATGCTATATTTATAATTAACCATTCTAAAGAATGGTTACTTTAATTGCTTCTTTTTTTTTTTTTTTTTTTTTTTTGGTCTGTTTTTACTGTGGGGCACTTGAAATCATTTTTACATTAGTTTCTCCTTGCCATCAAAAACTGATCATTTACAAGTACAATATGATTGCAAAATTACTATCAATTTATCGTTGAGCTGTAATTGTTTGAAAGGATAAAAAAGCTTTATTTGTCAAGTTGAGTGTGTTGGATAATTGTAATATATTAGATCTTAATTGTATCACATGGCGATATGTTAGTCTGTTGTCACAGTACAAGATAGATGAATAAAGAGTAAGCAATGGCATATTATACAAGTTTTTTTCCAAAAGACAATAACTGAAAATTTCATCTCTACATCACCAGATTTCATGATATAGAGATAAGAAATTCACTTATATTTTCGTGAGATAGAAAACTGTCACATAAACACACACATACATACATACATATATATATATAAGGTTGGTGCAAAAATAATGTCGTTTTCTCACATGGTAACATATGTGAGAAAACGACATTATTTTTGCACCAACCTAATATATATATGTATATATATATATATAATATGTGGTGCAGTTCAATTTATATTACAATGAATCATTCTTACAAAAAGTAGATTAGTAAAGTTAATGATATAAAATGACAAAACCCCTTCACTAACAAACTTTTAAAGGTGAATTAACCTACAAATCACTCAAATGTACAGTTGAAAGTACTTGTGTATTAAAGAAAGACCTTACACAGCTTATAATTTTTAAAACCAAGGATCATAACATTCACTGAGTGATTTGTAGGTTTATGCACCTTTAAAATTTTGTTACCAAAGGGATTTCGCTATATTATATCATTAACTTTACTAATCTACTTTTTGTATGAATGATTCATTGTAATATATATATATATATATATATATATATATATATATATATATATATATATATATATATATATATACACACAATCAGGGATTGCTCAGAGAAAAATACCTTATGTGAATATACTTCAAACACAATACAGCAAATAAAAAGAAAAATTACATTATTTATATACAGAAAGGTAGATGTTACTCAAAAACCATTGTGCCATTAGGCTGAAAATTCCTTTGGCTTGAAATGCTAGAACAGAAATATCCTCCAAGGTCAGCTTCACATAGCTTATGTCACAAATGTATTTCAAGAGCTTTCATACCAATGCTACCTCAGGAGGCTTGTTGTTGAAAAGTGATCATGGCACAGACACAAACACCCAATTTTAGTAATATATATATATATATAAAAATAAACTGAGGTCAACATCGAGTGGTGACAGTTTGTTTCATTCTTGAACATAATGTTCATGACATTTATATTTTCATGCATTGTATCACTAATAATGTACACATTTATCTATAAATAGAGCATACCTTAAAACTATATTTTCATCATATATATAATATTAGTTTGGGCACCTCGAGGTGGTGTAATGGTTAGCAAGCTTGTCTTGCTAGAACAATTACGACTGAGTAGTGAGTTCGATCCTCACTGGGTGCCCCCATGCTTTGGGCCTTGTATCACATCTGAGCTATGCTTGGAAAATCACTATATATATAATATTAGTGGTAAATATACATATATATTTGTATAAAAAATTATTCCAAGAGGATAGAATCCAGGTAGAACTCAATGTACAGGACAGAGTAAGGATATAAGAAAAAGGTTTAAACACTAATATTCCATGGTCATAATTTATTCCATTGGAATCGCAAATACGATCCAATTCATCAGACCTACAAATTCAAAAAGCCGAAAAGTACTTTTTGAATTTGTAGGTCTGATGAATTGGATTGTATTTACGATTCCAATGGAATAAATTATGACCATAGAATATTAGTGTTTAAGCCTTTTTATTTATATGGTATATTCAAGAAGCAAGTATCCATCAAAACAAGTTTGATTAATAAATATAACTGACTAGGTCTTTCTGCTTTTAATCTTCCACTTGTATTTTCCCAATTTTCAGATAAGGTCTTGTTGCATACTGAGATTAAAATTGTGGATATACTGTTCAAAGTTCATGTTTGCTCTGTTGGGTTTTTTTGGGGTTTTTTTTCAATTACTTTCGAGCACCTTAGTCATTTTCAAGAATCATGTGATGTTTGTGTGATAGATATGATTTCTTTGACTATAATCTAGTATTCTTTAGAAAGCTAAAAGTTTAAAATAGTCCATGCTAATGTCTGAAGCATGCATGAAATATTTAATGTGTAAGAAAAAGAAAAAAATATATATATATATAGGCAGTATATCTTCATTCAAACCTGTTTTATTGAATAATATATACATAGACTTATTTTTATACTGATCCTTTCCAGTTATCTGATCAATTTCTTGATGTTAAGATGAAATTTATCAAGGAAGGTGCTGTAGTTTTTATTAATCCAAGTACTTTTGATCTTTTCCAAGATCATCTCCAGGGGTAAATTACAAGGACAAACTTATTGTGACTGCAATAAAATTCCGCATTCCGTTGTGATGGTGATTTTTAAAAACATGTGTTCTTTAATTATTCTAAAATTTATCAAGTGTAACTATGGGATTTTTTGCAAAACAAGAATTTCAATGTAAGGGAGCTGACTGGAAATTGCTATAAATGTAAAATGGCATTAACTTTACTCCTGAAGATGATCTTGGAAAAGACCAAAAGTACTTGGGTTAACAAAAACTATGGTGACTTCCTTTTCAAATTCCATCTCAATATCAAGAAATTTAGACAACTGGAAAGGATCAGTATAAAAATACACACAATATGTCTATATTATTCAATGAAACACATATAGAGAAAGAAAGAGAACTACAAGAAACCAAACTATTGATAAAACTTGTACTTATTATGACTCTACCAGATGAATAAACTTGAAGTGACTACAGAAAATCAAAATAACCAGTGACATCACACAAAACAGAGACTAATTTCAAATCAGTATTTAGAAATTGTCACAAACCATCAACCAGTACACATAACCATCATGTATGTGAGAAACTCTGAGTAGTAATTTGAACTTAGATATATAGACCTATGGTTTGTCTATGTGCATTATTATTTTTAGCTATTTTCATTGTTCTGCTAGGTAATGGTAAAAATGATTTATGTTTTGATGTTTGCCTTTTTATTCTGTTTAACTCAGGAATGGTTAAAATGCTATTCCAATACTCATTAATATTATTTTTCATCAGAATTAATTTGTACCATTATTATTTGACAAGGTTTCTGAACCTTTACATTTAAAAACATCAAGCAACAGGAAATTCAGCTGAGTAGTCCAGTGGAGAGGAAGAGTTTTCTGTTTACAGATTGATGGCCTTGGCTTTCTGTGAGAATAAAAAATATAATGAGGAACGATCTTAAATTTTGGAGTTGTACATTTTCTGCACTAATTCTTTTGCAGGCAGATTTTGTACTTAAAAATACATCCCATGAAAAAGATGGAGAACTAAATTCTTGTGGAAAGTCTGAATTTGTGTTATCCGCAGACAAACATAAAATGTCTATTTCTGATACTTAGTGACATTTCCTTAAGGAATAACAGTGTCATATTGTTTCTACAAATGAAGGTGTTGTCATGTCATGAATAGCTGTTCTGGGCTTTAATGTTTTATTTATTCATATATATATATATATATATATATATATATATATATATATATATATACACATATTATTTACCTTAATATGTCTTGAGAGCTACTACTGAAAGAGATGTGGGATATGGCTGTAAGAGGTTGTGGTAGGAAGTGAAGATGATGAGAATAAGGATAGATAATGATTGACCTTTGACTCGAAGAGGTAAAGATTATAATGTTCAGGGAAGCATCTATGCAGAAGTTTGTTCTCCATAGCAGTTTTTGGTAAAAAGCTGAGTGGAACTTGATCCTTACAAATGGAATATGAATTAAATGAGGATAATTCATTATGGATGAAGAAAATTCCAAGTCTGGTCATTGATAAAGCATAGCAGAAGGATTTCAATACTTTCTGGAACAAAAGAATGAACTGATCATTTATCCAGTAACTTTAGCAATGGATTGCATGCATGATTTCCATTTGAGGTCTGGAGTGAACTTCAGACCTAAATAGATGTTCAAAGCATGGAGCCTGATTTAGAATGCAACTATTCAAGATGACAGAAGACAGCTCAGGTTCTGATCAGTGATGATGAGATGATACTAACTTGGTTTTTGAGGTAATGAAAGCTAAAATCAGTTATTCTCCATTAAACTGTTAGAGGTGATATCAGTTGTAATGCTCCAAATATTTTGCATTTTGGAAATACATCCATAAACTGCGTTATCAACTGCATAGATGTTTACTAATGATCTGAGAATGCACCTCAGCAGGTGGTTAACAGAAATGCAGAAAGCAGGTAGAAGAGAGACCCACGGTGGATGCCTGTATTGATTTCATGGACTTCAGTAGACTGACCATTCACAATGACCTTCAGAGATTTCTCTGAAAGAAAGAACTATTTTCAACTGGAAAGTTTTTCAAACTTGACAAATGTCAGTTTTAACAACCTGTCCTGAATATAAGATGAACCAAAAGTTTAGCATTATACAGTCACAATTATATATACCACATGAACACAAACTAATTCTTTGCCACATGATCACCTCATGTTTACTACATGAACACAAACTTATAGAAATTTAAAATGTTCTGAATATGAATGCATAACATGAATACATTCACCAATTATATACACCATATGAACATACAACACAAAAAAAAGAGCTGAAGGAAGTTATTAAGAAAGATGCAAGACGAGAGATGTTACATATTAGAATAGAATATAATATAGCAACAAAAGCTGTTAAGACGAAGAAGAAATGGTAAGTTTGTATTATCAAGTCATTGATTCAAAGTAAGCAGCAATCAGCATTTGTCATCAAGCAACTCCATAAAAATGCAAACCTCTCCAATAGTAAATTGCATACCTACTATGTTGACCTCACCACAGCATGGTGACATCAGTAGAATGCCTGTTTTCCATTTAAATGAAGTGGAAAGATTATATTGCATCAATTGCTAAGTCTGTTGCTAGGAAAGTCAGTTCTCTGTGTCATTCTCACTAGAATCTATTTTACATATCTATAAGTCTAACATTCATCCATACATTGAATATTACTGCCACATATGGTCTGCTTCTTCTGCTATATATTTAGAGATTCTTGATAAAATCCAAAAAAGAATCTGCAATGTTATTGGTTCTGAACTGGCATCTTTGCTTCAGTCACTTTCCTACCACTGTAATATAGCATTACCTATAAATATTTTCATGGTAATTGTTTGAATGAACTTTCTCTTTGGTACCTTGACTTCAAGAATTTCAGCATGGTACTAGATTAGCAGCTATGTCTGATCATTTTAGAGATGAAATTGCTGCATATATTCATAAGTTCTATACTAACAATTCTCCTGCAATTCTCATTTATAGAAATCTTTCATGGCTTTTTGCTTTCCAGTTCACACTGATTTTCAAAAATTTAAATGAATGTCAATTGTTCTCTCTCCTTAATAATATTATTTTCTCATTCTTTCACATTCAGTAACCTTTTGTGTCTTAGTGGCTTTATTGCCTTGCTTGGGGTAAAACGGTTGAAAAGCATCAAAACTAAAAACCATGATTATTGCAGTTAACTAGTCAACATAATGTTCATTTGTGGATGTTTAAAGTGTTGGTTGGTTGATTTTGTGTAGAGGCATATCAACCTCTATGGATTAATTAATGCCAAAATCTAAATATTTTGAACACAATTTTATGCCTTCTGCTACAGATGTTCTGTACATAATCTCATATGTTCAGAGTAAATATATATATATATATATATATATATATATATATATATATACAGTAGCATCCAAAACTAAGGGACAAAATTTTAAAACTTAATATTTGTTAGAAATAACAACTGTGAAAAGCTGAAATTTTGACAACTGGTAGTCGTTATCATCCATAATAACATACTAAAATTTGAATCATTTGCATAAAGGATAGAAAAAGAATTATAACATTTATTTATTTTCAAAATAGGATCATCCAAAAGTAAGGGACAAAACTGAGAAAAACAATGTAGACAGTATGCTATATTCAAATTTTTTGATTTCCTCTAAAGAATAAGTCTTGCTTAGTCATTTGTAAACGTTGCATCAGCCGGCACCATGGCGAAACGCCAAAAACTTGATTACTCTGTGAGACAAGCTATTGTGAAGCTACACAAGGAAAAACACACCATTAGAGAGATTTCAGAGAAAGTGAAACATTCCAAGAGTGTTGTGGGCAGGGTTGTTAAATCCTACAATGATACTGGCAAAATAGTTAGTGCTTTTAAAACCGGCAGACCCCGCAAAACTTCAAGAAAAGATCGAATAATGCAGCGTATGTCATTAAAGGACCGTTTTAAGTCTTGCACAGAAATTAAAAGGGTTATGAATAGTACCTCATGTGTTAATGTGTCAAGACAGACTGTTTGTAGACGACTGCAAGAAATAGGGCTGTTTAATGGAACCCCAGGGAAGAAACCACTTGTTAGTTCGAAGAATAAGAAGAGATTAGAGTTTGAAAACAGGTATGTAATTTGGACATATGAAAATTGGGCAAAAGTATTTTCAGTGATGAAAGCAAGTTTAATTTATTTGGAAAAAACAATGTAAAGAGACGTATTGGTGAAAGATTAAGTGCAAAGTGTACTAAGAAAACTGTCAAGTTTGGGGGCGGAAGCGTCATGGTATTTGGAATGTTTTCTAGCCAAGGTACAACGCCTCTTGTCCGGTTACAAACTCGTGTAAACACGCAGATCTAAAAAAAACATTGTTCAAGATCATGTTGTGCCAATCAATGCAAGATAATGCCCCATGTCACAAGGCAAAGGTGGTAATGAGTTATCTTAGCGAGCAAGATTTGGAAATTATGGATTGGCCACCGCAAAGTCCTGACTTAAATCCAATAGAAAATCTTTGGAAGACCTTAGGAGTGAAAGTTATGGAAAGAAATCCCACTAACACGGAGGATTTGTGGGTGAAGCTTCAAGAAGAATGGTCTAACATTAGTATCAAGGATTGTCAAGAACTGATTCGTTCTTGTAGTCGAAGATGTGCAGCTGTCATTGAGAGCAAGGGCTCATTTACTAAATATTGATTGTACATGTATTTTTACTGTTTTTTTGCTGTTTACATTGTTTTTCTCAATTTTGTCCCTTACTTTTGGACGTTCCAAATTTGAAAATAAATAAATAATTGTTATAATTCTTTTTCTATCCTTTGCAAATGATTCAAATTTTAGTATGTTATTATGGATGATAACGACTACCAGTTGTCAAAATTTCAGCTTTTCACAGTTGTTATTTCTAACAAATATTAGGTTTTAAAATTTTGTCCCTTAGTTTTGGACGCTACTGTATATTTTTAGCTATGTAGTTTGTACATGAAACAGGTAAATTCACTACAAAAATTTTATTATAAAAATGTACTGTTGAATTGTTTTATTTTCGGAGGATTGGGGGTACTATAGCTGGGAACCTAACAAGTGCAACCACCCGGGATCAGGGTGAATCTGAGAACAACAGCAGTTTAGAGGTGGTTTCACAATCCTCAGAACATCTAATCTCCTTGGCTTGGCTGCCGGACAGGATTAAATAACAAAAATGAATGTTCGTTTTTTTTTTTCATACTCTTTTCTATCACAAATTTTCTTTATTCTCCTAAAGATGTAAATATCATAGTTATTCACTTGTGAATGAAATATTATTTATTTAGTTTAATATTCAGATAGTATTAAACATGGATAAGTAAAAGCTAGGAAACTTTTTCAACTCTGATAAATATGATGCAGTTGGATAATTAAAATAGTTGCTGTTTTTCATAGGAGAGTTAAATTAATAAGTTCTGCTCCTGTTATAACAATTATTGTATGTACTGATATCTTGTTAAATATATTTAATCTTGTGTTAATATTAGAAAACACCAATGTCCTCATGTTAATTTTTTGACAAAAATATTCCTGAGGCACAAAACATGAGCAGAACACAGATTTCTGAACTTTAAGAAAGCCACAATATCATTGAACACAACAGGATGTTAAATAAGTTCTTGACAAATCACTCAATAAAACCTATTTGATTCTTTGCATAATTTATGGCTTTTATTAGAAAGCTGCCCCCAAAATTTAACTTATTTGGGTTCGTTATTTTCTTTTTTTATCAATTGACTCCAGGCAAGGTGATAATGCCATTAAGATGAAAGGGGCCACTGAGAGTGAAAGAGAATGAAAAGATTTCAGAAAGAATCAGAAACGCAATCTTAAGTAGGAATCAAGAGATAAATCTCTGCTCATCTTCAAAAAACCGGGGAGGAGTATGAACCAGATGTTATGTGAACCTGTCTACTCTTTTGAGGATAAAATATAAATAAATAGTAAATAAAATTTCAGAGTTTAGGCAGAGATGTTAGAAATACAGATGTGAAGTAGACTTAGAAGGGAACTGGAAACCTAATCCTAAACAGGAGAAAAGGGATAAACCTTTACTCCTGTTCAAAAGATAGGGAAGGAGTGTGACAATATTTATTTTCTTCTTTATTGATTTGAATTTCAATAAAATTGGTTACTGATGACTTCTTGTTTAAAAACTCTGACATTTTGACAACAAAAATTTTGATGAATCATCAAGCAAGGCTGTGTTTCATATTTCAAAACCTTTTCAGTTAATTTGTTTTTAATTCTATTTTCATTTATTTACCATTTTATTATTGACAATACTCCAAATTTGGTTTAAAACTTAACATGAAAATATATCAACCCCTAAAAGTAAAGATGGAGGAACATTGAAAAACCATAGTAAGAGGTGAGACAATGGCTGATTATGTATGGAGAGAAAGGGTTAATAATAGGCCCTGTAGAATGAAGTGAAAATACTGGACAAGGAAGAACACTGTAGAGTTAGATGTCTGAAAAAATCAAAGCAATATGCTAGGCTATGAGGACCTTCTTAGTAGGCCTAGCATAGAAATAAATAGAATATGGGAGCCACTAATAAAGAACGATTGAGAAAGAACAGCAAGACTTCAACAGCAGGATCAGTGATGAAAACATGACTGGTAGCATAAGTAGTAGTTGCAACTTAATCAGCAGTCAGGTTAGATATAAAACTTTAAGTTGACGATAATGGCTTAGTGGATAAAATCATTGGTTTGTGAATTTGGTGACAAAGTAGTTGTGAGTTCAATCTCTGAGTAGTGCAGTGTGTACTTGCACTCAGTGGAAACAGACAAGCAAAACCTGAATAGTACTAAATAACAATAAGACAAGAAGAGTGGAATGAGAACAGTGATTCCTTCTTTTGCTCAAATTACCATTAAGTTAGAATACACACCAAGAAAAGTTGAATGATTCATCTATAAATGAGAAGAATCATTATCATTCCAAATTTTGTTCACCAATCCATTCTCCAACCTTTATCAGGTGTATGGTAATGGTAATATTACTTGTTTCCTAATAAGTAAACATTTGGCGTTCACTGAGAAAGCGGCCAGTACTGCTTTCAGTTGAAATTTATAAAATCTTTCTCTTACAACAATTTTTTTAAGAAAATAGGTTTACCAAGTACAGTGACTCTTTTCTCTTTTTCTAAAACTAATGAGGGTTTCCTTCTTTACCTTTTATTTGAAGTGTGGAATTTCAACATCTTGATGATGTCATTATTTCCTCTTTATGCTATCCATTTTAGTTGTTGCTGCTGTTGATAGTCCTGAAGTGATGTAGTTTCTGTTATTTGGTACAGTGCTTTGTGATTCTGTAGCACCAGATTACAATGTTCAAAGAATGATGTCCTCTGCTAGGTCCTTAGGGTTCAATTGTTCAAAGCCATTCTTAGAAAGCATTTCTATACAGCAAAAAGTTAAGATATTTCTTCATGGGTGTGGTCACATGCATAATATCTATATAAAAGTCTATATTTGACAAGGTTATTTAAAAATATGACTCAAATTTTCAGGTTGATATATAGTCCATAAAAAAAATTCGTATTCAGACAGGAAAACAAAATCAGAAAGGAGTTTAACTCACTGAACGAAATATGGAATTTTTAATTATTTTTAATAGTGTTTTTTTCTCATATTCTCTAAACACTCATTAACCCCTTGTGTCTTAGTGGCTTTGTTGCTTTGTTTGGGGTGAGAAAAAGATGACTCTTCTCCATTTTAAAGTTTACTTTTAGTTCATTAGCCAATTAAATGAAATAAAATTTTCTGTAAAACTAAAAGCTTAGCTATTTTATAATATTTGGATCAAGACTGGCATTTGACTGTAAAGTGCATGTCTCAAGATAAAGTTAACCTGTCTCTTAGCAGAGAAAATATTCAAAACAAAGTTTCCTGATGTTGATGTCTGTAAGCTTATAATTGCAAAAATGACAGATGGCTTATGTGCTATCAGGCATTACTAATAAAGTCTGCTTGTATGTCTCATCATTGTTTCAGTTATTTCCCACTGTAGAGAGAAAAAAAAAAAAAGAGTATTGTCTCTTTTTCTTTTATTCAATGCTGCTCAGACACAGTCGATACCAATTTTTTTTTAAATCAGTCACCATAGAAAACTAATCAGACTAAACCTGCTAAAGTAGAAAAATAAAAATGTATATAGCTCACCTCAAAAAAACGATTGTAACCAAAAAGATAATTAGCAGAAAAGGTTCTTTTAATTTAATAATGGTGGACTTTGTTTTTTCTAATTTGTTTTTTTGGGTTTGTCTTTTTTTTTTGTTTGTTTTCTTTTTTTGTTTGTTTTCTTTTTAGTGGTTGTTGGGGGGAAAATGTTGTCAGTGAAATGATGCCATTTTCTTTTTTAACAATCTACGTTTTTACAAGATGAGCCCAATTCTGTAAAAACTTAAATGAAATAAAAATTACTAATATATCATAATTATTACACAACAAAGTTTTGCCTTAATCAAGACTTTTTGCACCTTGATTTAACAAAATAATGGATATATCATGTACTACCTGGTAAAAAGTGTTTTTTTTTTTTAATTGCTATCTCTACCTCATATATGATAATCTTTACTAAAAAGCTTTGAGTGACCCTTTTATTTTCCTCTGGTCACATGTAACCTGTCAACCCAAGAGTTCTGGATTGACCCACTTATTGCCACTGGTTTGAAAATCATTGGTTTGACATTTTCATGTTAGTTTCGCCAGTTTACTCTTCTGTGTTTTGCTAAAGACAATTTGGAAAAACACATCATACTCCAGTACCAAGATTGGCAAGAGATGCAACGGGTTACTAAGTATGAGAGAATTTGAGAAAAAGAAAACATTATAAAAGAGAAAGGGAAATAAAACAACAGGAATGAAGACAAAAGATAACAACTGACATTACATTAAAATTTTTGAATTTGTCTGGAAAGCAAGAGACCAGAAGAGAATTCCACAAAGTTGAAGTGCAAGAGAAAAAAATTGTTAGCCTAGAACTTAGAGTTACATCTAAACTTTTCAACTTTAAAATGATGAGGTATTGTTGCAAATCTTAAATTCATAAAGTCTATGTATCAAAGAGGAAAGCATATCAAAACAATTACCATGAAAATATTTATAGAAAAGGTACAGAGAAGATACATCATGGTGGTAGGAAAGTGACTGAAGCTGAGATGCCAGATCAGGACCAATAACATTTCAGATTTTTCTTTGTATATTGTCAAGAATCTCTAAATACATAACAGAAGCATCAGATCATATCTGGCAACAATATTCAATGCATGGATGAATAGTAAACTTATAAATGTGTAAGATAGATTCTGACAAGAAAAAGTACAAGTTTTCTAGTTTATGTGGCAAGTTCTAACATAAATTGCCCATATTCTTCTGAGCACTTTCAGCTGTTATCATATAATTTTTCAAGGTGAATAAGTTTTTGTCATGAGGTACGAGTTGTATTTCTTTAGTAGGTTTCAAGTCTGACATCTTCATGCATAAATTAGAAATTTGTGTCCAAAATAGAGCTGTATCTATCTATCTATCTATCTATCTATCTATCTATCTATCTATCTATCTATCTCTCTCTCTATATATATATATATTGATAATATTAGTGGTCAATGTATATATATTGATAATATTAGTGGTCAATATATATATATATATATATATATATATATATGAATTTTCAAGAGGATAGAATCCAGGTAGAGCTCAATGTCCAGGACAGAGCAAAAATATAATACGAAAGGCTCAAACACTAATATTCCATAGTAATAATTTATTACATTAGAATCGTAATCACTTTTTGAATTTGTAGGTCTGATTAATTGGATTGTGAGTACAATTCCAATGAAATAAATTATAACCATAGAATATTAGTGTCTGAGCCTTTTATATTATATAATTTTAATATATTTTCCATTTATACATTATTTTTATAGATATAATTTTAGTAAATACTTTGTTTTTCTTTTAATTAGAGAATATTACTTACATTTACTGGACTAAATGTTTGAGAAATTTTGTAGAAAATATGTGCTTCTCTGACCTTAATGGGAACACCATCATTTTGATCTGATGTGCTGTACCATTCAGCCACAGAGAAGCATCTGGTTAGCAAAGTCTGAATTTCTGTTTATAAACATACACCTTCAATGATTTTTTCTTGATTGCTCATATCTGCTCCCATCAGATCAAATGATGATTCCCATTAAGAGTTACAGGTTAAATTCCTGTTGGAGAACACATATTTTCTACAAAATTTCTCAAACATTCAGGCTAGTAAATGCAGAGCATTTACTTAAATAAATTGTATCTACAAAATTAACATATAAATGTTAAAATAATTGTTTAAACTTAATCAATTTCATAATATATATAAATATAAATAATATAATGAGAAAGGTTTGGCAAGATTGATTCGAAATTCAAGTTCAGGGTCTACTCACTGTTGCTGGATGAACTCCTCTCTGACTGACCACATGTTCAGGAGTAAAGTCAGTCTCACCATGTTTGGCCAGTTGCAGGTTGGTGAGACTATTTAACCTGTAGTTGGGGTAGATAGCTGTTGACTCTTCAGAGTTCATCCACCTTTTAACAGCTCTTTTGTTTTGTGCTACTGGGATTCTACTTACCCTCCCTCACTTGATCAGAGGCTGGAGGGTCAACATCAATAGTTGCCAACTACTGATGTTTTGAATTCAGAGTTGTCTTTCTCCTAGTGCAGTTGCTATCCAAAGCTATTGGACTCTGTCCTGCTATTTATCCCTTGTTGGAGGGAGAAGAGATAGATTCACATCTTTCTCAAGTATATTTGTACATTAGTGAATATAATGAACTTGCCTGGTATCCAATCATGGCTCCCTGATTCCTCAGTCCAAGTCGCTATACATTACTCCATTGTGCCTTGATTATAAATCTAAAGTATAAATCATAAATCATATCTAATGATTAAACCTGTTTGTTGGATTTGCCCAGATTTTGAAGCAAGGCTTCATTTAGAATATATTTTCTGAATATCAGTCATTTTATCAATTAGTTACAAGGTTACCTCTCACTTGAAAGCCCTTGAGTTCTTTTTTTCTTAAAATCAATATTTAATTAATGTACAAGAAGTTTGGTTGAATTTGTTATCATTTCTGTTTTCATTCTCAGTACTGGGGATGATATGAATATTGAAAAATATCAAAATATTTACCTCATCACTTGTAAAGCAATCTAGCATTGATTATATAATATTTGGAGTTATTTAGATCTGGTTGGTTCTAAAATTGTGTTGAAGGTCAAAGTATTAAATCAGCAAATATGTTTTATGTAGTCCTATTTGGTCAATAATGCTAGTCTTAATTTCGGTTCACTGATTGTTGGCATGAAGGTATAGCTCAAAGAGTTGAACAGAAATGAATATCTCTGCCTTGTGGAGTTTGCTAAGCCTTGGAATTTTAAAAAAAGTGATATCATAAAGAATTGTTTGAACTGTTACATAGGCTCGATTTATTTGGGAAAGATATTAGAATAATACAGAATTTATACTAGGAGCAAACCACCTGCATATGGATAGAAAATGAATTCATTGAATACATAAAAAGCAGAAAAGGGTGTAAGATAAGAATGTGTCTTCTTATCAGACTTATTCAACTTTTACAGTGAGGCAATCCTGAGAGAATGAGAAATCCTCCCAGGTTTTATTATTGGCAGCTACAATCTTAACAACATCACATATTCAGATGACACTGTGTTGATAGCAGACAAGAAAAGAAATTACAGCAACTGTTACAGAGGGTAGGAAAGGAAATCAAGAAGAAAGGAGTAAACATCAATTGCAAAAAGATAGAATGATTCTAAGTCAGAGGAATAACTCGATCTGCAAACTATGAGTTAGACCAAAATCAAGCAAGTACAAAATTTTAAATATTTTGAAAGTGTTTTAGAAGAAGACAGTAAATGTTTCACAAAAATCCAAAGGTACATAGGAATAGCAAAATATGCTTTCCAAAAGCTAAGTAAAGTGTTAACAGAAAAATCTCACTAGAAACAAAGAAGAGAGTACTGAATTGGTATGGGATATCAGTCCTCCTATATGGCTGTGAATATCGGGCAATTTCCTCAAAACTGAAAAAGACACTTGAAACAACAGAAATGTGTTCCAACAGAAGGATGCCAAGAATACCATGAACTGAACATGTAAACAACAAAGTTTTAGGGAAAACAGAAACAAAAGAACACTTAGAATCAGCAAGAGACAGTTGAAATTCCTCAGATACATAATGAGGAAAGATGGCTTGGAGAATTTGATACTCACAAGACATAGTGAAGGTAAGAAAGATAGAGGAAAACAGTGCATAATCTGCCTAGCAAGCTGAAACATGGATTAGGAATAATAGCAAAAAGACAAAGGTTGTGGAGTGCCATGATCACCTGCATATAGAAAAAGAACAACATGATTGTCTTTCTTTTCTTGAGTGGGGAGGTCAATGAGATAGCTTTATTGAATGAACAAATCAAGATAAAGAAATTTTGCTGTGGCCAACAGTATAGCAGATGTGAGATGGGTGGCAGGAGAATCCATATAATCTGTGGACCGACTCATATGAGGTTAGACAGAACAAGATATTGACAATGGCTGAGGTCAATCTGGCTTCCAAGCTACTGTAATCTAGAAAAACTTTGAGCAAGTACTATGTTATACAAGTGCTTATTAAGCACTTGTATAACATAGAAATCATTAACTTACAATAAACTAATTGATCCCTTCTTCAGACCCTGATGAAAAGAAGGTGGTTAAACTTGTACAGCCATGTAATCCAAAGAGAAGAATGAAGCTTTGTGCAGAGATCCTGCAAAGAATCCGTCCCTAAAAAAAGATCAGATGATAGACCACCTAGAAGATGGGAGGACCGAATCAGAGAATGCCACTTCTAACAATTGAAAGGACTGCTTTGTGTAGACAAATAATACACAAGGATCTCTTTGAGATTATGCTACTAAGTAATATAAATCTCTTTGTCGTTTGCAATGCATTTTCTTAGCAAAATCGTTTACATAGTATTTCTTTAGGAAACTTTTTCAATGCATTTCTATCATAAATATATTAGCCATATGTTATACATACAATAGCCATTGTCTATCAGTAATACTAGTCTGACAAAGGCTTTTTTTCTTATTTTCGATGGAAAATAGACTGTTCCAAAACTTGCTAAAACAAATTTCCTATGTTGCTTGATGTGAAAATGTAAGTATGAATAAAAACTTTGATATATTTGTACAATAAATCCTGCTATATGTAAACAAGTGAATTATAAGTGGTTATGTATGTTCATCATTCATCTTTTAACATGCACATTGTATCAACAGGTGTACATACACAATGAAACATTTCTCTCTCTGTCTCTTTATATATATATATATATATATATATATATATATATATATATATATATATATATATATATAATGTTCAAATGTTTGGTTTAATTTCTGGTGAAAATAAAGACAAAAATTGTCCAACATTTGGATATTATTTTTATTAAGTTGGTCCCAAGTTTTCAGTTCATATGAGCCATCCTCAGAGTAGTTATACAGACATGAAACAAAGATATCCACTGTCAAAGATGATATTTTGTTATTTTGTCATAGAAAATTGCTATGCAGTAAAAATGCCCACTGAATAGCAGACACAAATCATAATGTGTTTCTATGACATCATACCATATGATAGACCAAAGTATTAAAACAAAAGCAATGTCAAAATGCAATATAATTTAACTTGATAATTTTGTAATTTTTTATAAATTTTTTAATAAAAATATTTTTTTAAATTTATATTTATAAAAGGTAAAGAATAAATATTGCATTGTATTTGGTCCACATATTTTTATAATCTTGTAAATAAACATTGCTGAGGGAATCAAATGTGTATACAGTAATACCAGTGTCAAGGGAATAACCATCCTTTTGACATACTGTTTTTTTTGTTTTTTTTTGCACACATAAAGGTTAAACATTGCCAAAATTTTTAATGACAAATAAAAAAAAAAGATTGTATCCTATCTTGTTAGATGTCTTTATACTAAAATGGCTCTAATATTTAGTCAACTACTGCAGGATAAAGAAATGTTATTATGAGATATCAGTGAAGGATCAAAAAATCTGTTTGGTGAACTGGAAGGAAGCAATTATGCTAAAGAATTTTATATTTGGACCCTGATTTTTATTTTCATCCTCACTGCTGACTCTTGGGAACAAGTACCAAATCTATTCCCAATGTTGCCACCTCATCAGCCCTTAATGGAGCTATTTATAGTCAAATTAATTTTTTTTTCTCATTCATTCAATTTAATTGTGGTGAAAGAGTTTTCAAAAAGGAAAACAATACATTAACCAATTTTTTTCTAATTATCATTTTTTTTTTTTTATCCCAGATAATCACAAAATCAATATTGCTAATATCACTCATAATGGAAAGCATAATTATGAAGAAAAGAAATGGTTATGGGTGTGGCATAATGGAATCAAGTGCTGATGGATAGAGGAATTAATAATATAAGTGGGGTACTGAAAAGCTTTCTGCCCAACAAAGATTGGCTTACAAAAATTATGATGCCCATTTGGTTAGATTTGTGTAATGTGGTGAGGAATGACTCAAAAAAAACTGAAGAAAATTTGCCCACCAGCAGGATTTAAATATATATGTATGTATGTATGTATGCATATCTGGCCACTCATATTTGAGGATACCCGTCTACTAGGGAGGCTAGCTAATCCTTATTGCAGACGCTCGCTCTGGCACATTTGTGTTTGCTCAACACCCACAGAGCCTACCTGTAGTTTATACTGCAACTAAGCTGAGCAAACCTTAGTTACAGTTTCTGGGAGAGAGATGGTTATCTAGAATGATCAACAATTTGAACAAGGTCAGCATGCTCAAGCCCTCAGCCACGATGACTTGTGACTTTGTGATAGCACAGCTATCGATGTCCTCCAGGGGTACTGTCTGCCTAATTTCACTTACTTGTGTTAACCTGTGGTATGGTTTTCAGCCACTTTTCACTTTTTTCACTGGGATCAACCCTTCCAGTCTGATAACATCAGGAAGTCTCCTTCCTGATAAATCGACCCTGGTGAGATTCGAACACGAGTCTCATATTCTAACCACGAGCCCATATATATATATATATATATATATATATATATATATATATATATATATAATATTAGTGGTCAATATATATATATATAATATTAGTGGTCAATATATATATATATATATAATATTAGTGGTCAATATATATATATATATATAAATATATAATATTAGTGGTCAATATATATATATATATATATATATAATATTAGTGGTCAATATATATATATATATATATATGATATTAGTGGTCAATATATATATATGATATTAGTGGTCAATATATATATATGATATTAGTGGTCAATATATATATATAATATTAGTGGTCAATATATATATATATATATATATATATATATAATATTAGTGGTCAATATATATATATATATATATATATATATATAATATTAGTGGTCAATATATATATATATATATATATAATATTAGTGGTCAATATATATATATATATATATATAATATTAGTGGTCTATATATATATATATATATACATAATATTAGTGGTCAATATATATATATATATATATATATATATATAATATTAGTGGTCAATATATATATATATATATATATATAATATTAGTGGTCAATATATATATATATATATATATATATATATATATATATATATATATATATATATAATATTAGTGGTCAATATATATATATATATATATATATATATATAATATTAGTGGTCAATATATATATATATATATATATATATATATATAATATTAGTGGTCTATATATATATATATATATATATAATATTAGTGGTCAACATATATATATATATATATATATATATATATATATATAATATTAGTGGTCTATATATATATATATATATATAATATTAGTGGTCAATATATATATATATATATATATATATATATATATATAATATTAGTGGTCTATATATATATATATATATATATAATATTAGTGGTCAATATATATATATATATATATATATATAATATTAGTGGTCTATATATATATATATATATATATAATATTAGTGGTCAATATATATATATATATATATATATATAATATTAGTGGTCTATATATATATATATATATATATATATAATATTAGTGGTCAATATATATATATATATATATATATATATATAATATTAGTGGTCTATATATATATATATATATATATATATAATATTAGTGGTCAATATATATATATATATATATATATATATAATATTAGTGGTCTATATATATATATATATATATATATATAATATTAGTGGTCAATATATATATATATATATATATATATATATATATATAATATTAGTGGTCTATATATATATATATATATAATATTAGTGGTCAATATATATATATATATATATATATATATATATATATATAATATTAGTGGTCTATATATATATATATATATATATAATATTAGTGGTCAATATATATATATATATATATATATATATATATATAATATTAGTGGTCAATATATATATATATATATATATATATATATATATATATATAATATTAGTGGTCAATATATATATATATATATATATATATATATAATATTAGTGGTCTATATATATATATATATATATATATAATATTAGTGGTCAATATATATATATATATATATATATATATATATATATATAATATTAGTGGTCAATATATATATATATATATATATATATATATATATATAATATTAGTGGTCAATATATATATATATATATATATATATATATATATATAATATTAGTGGTCAATATATATATATATATATATATATATATATATATATATAATATTAGTGGTCAATATATATATATATATATATATATATATATAATATTAGTGGTCAATATATATATATATATATATATATATATAATATTAGTGGTCAATATATATATATATATATATATAATATTAGTGGTCTATATATATATATATATATATATATATATATATAATATTAGTGGTCAATATATATATATATATATATATATAATATTAGTGGTCAATATATATATATATATATATATATATATATATATATATATAATATTAGTGGTCATATATATATATATATATAATATTAGTGGTCTATATATAAATTTCCAAGAGGATAGAATCCAGGAGGAACTCAATGTTCAGGACAGAGTAATAATATAATAAAATGGCTCAAACACTATTGCAATGGATTTTTATTCATCAATCCGACAGATTTTTATCACTTTAAACATCATTTTTAGTTGATACTTTTATTTGAAAAGATGCTCTATCTATTTATTTATTATTTATATTTATTTATTTTTGTCTTCTAGCCTGAAAAATTAAGAAGTCTTATTAGACATACTTTTTAATAAATAAATGGAGCATCTACTCAAATATGAGCATCCACTGAAAATGTCATTTGAAGTGATAAAAATCCCTCAGATTAATAATTAAAAATCTATCAGTTTAAAAACTGAACAGATATGAAAATTTCATGGAATTTTATGCAACAACAATTTTGCTTAAAAGAATATTTCAGATTGGCAATGTTTGTCTGTAGCCAAGTCAGTTAAGCTATACTGGATCGAATGATGATTTCCCTCACTGAGAGGGATGCATGTGCAAAACTTGATGCATATTTTTCTTTCTTGAATATTCAAGACAAAAATAAAAAAAGAAAATCTACTGTTTAATAAATAAATGGAACACCAGCTCGGATATGAACATTCACTAAAAATGACATTTAAGTTGATAAATGTATATATATATATATATATATATATATATATATATATATATATATAAATGAGAGTACATAGATGAGTGAAGCTGGATATACACTACAGTTCAAAAGTTTGAGGTACCCCTGGTAATTTTTTAAATTAAAAGTAGTTGTTTTGTACTTTAAATAAGAGAAAATTATTATACATGGTTAAAAAAAATGATACATGATCTTTTTATTAGAAATTTTATTATGATGAAAAGAAAAAAGCATTATATGATTAAATTTTGCTCACATCAAAATATCCTTCTTTAGCCTTGGTTACTGCAGCACAAATCTTAGGCATTTGTTGAAAAATTTTCTCAACATATGACTTTGATAATAGGAGGCATAGTGGAGTAGTGAATAGCAGCTTGGATTGAGGAATCGGAGAACCAAGTTCAAATTCATTACATTCACTTTCACTTGGGAAAGGTATTAATCCTCTTCTCCCTCCAGCTATGGGTAAATGGCAGGAGAGACTGTGTTCTATAGCCTTGGATGGCAACTGGTCTGAATTCAAAACCTGCAGAGGGTTGTTTAGGGACCTTGTGGCATGTAGTGCACCAGGTCTCTGTATTCAGTCCTTCAAAAGTGTGGTTGGTTCTGCACAAAGCCTTCACCACTATAATCAAATCATATGTGCTGGTCTCTGGGGCTGTCGGTTCCTAGGAACTGAGCTGCTTCATTCTCATATGTTGAATATGATGGGAGAGTCCACCATATATATATATATATATATATATATATATATATATATATATATATATATATATGTGTGTGTGTGAACAAGAGAAAAAAATTTTGGGATACATATTCCATTAAAGCTGTCTATTTCAGTACAATGAGGAAAGTTCTGCTGTGGAGTTCAAATCCCTGGTTCCAGGTGCCTTCTCCATTGGATTTGGTTAGATTTTGGGAAGTGGGTTGAATCGGTATCTTTTCAGCACCCCTTCATGACATCTGTACATGCTGGTGATAGAAAATCCATTAGACCATAATTTTGAGGATACAAGATGTCCACCCATCTTAATTTTATTTTATATTTTTTTATTTATTTATGTAATTTTATTAGATTTTCAACATTGTTTTCTTAACATTTTTGCTATTTTTTTCCAGATTGGAATATGATAGACTAATAGCCACATAAGTTTGATATGGTATCCAGATTCAGCTAATGTAATAGTGTGTCAATTTTCATCATTCCAATGATAAGTCAAAGTGATTGGTATAAAAATTAACTGACTCTGAGTCAGATTATTAAGCATCCTGATTTTCAAAATAGATAAATATTGATTCATGTTTTTTAGAATAGTTTTAGGTCCAGTGCTTTCCTGTCTGAAGTCAACATGTTTACTTTTCACTTGTGTGATTATGTGTGTGTATACACACACACACACACACAAAAGAACACACATGAGATACATACATGAGATACACATACCAAAAGTAATGTGCCTACCACTTATGTATTTTGATAGAAACTACAACAGGTACTGGGGGCACAATAACAAAAATGAATAAAATGCAACTTCAGCTACAAAATACTATTTTTCTATGCAATAACAATTATTGGATATGCATTTTTTGCCAGGAATTGACAGCAGGACTGTACAGAATATAGCTTGTCACACAATTTGTCAAGGCTGAACTGCATTAGCCACCACCTGTGCTCACATACACTGTTTGGTTTCTGTAAACATTCAGCAAGTAACAATGAATGTCAATGGGATCAATTTTTTTCTACATCAAGGATTTCAATGAAAAACCTCCACTTCATATACCCTTTCATGTGAAAGACATCATTTTTCAAAGACAGCCACTGTAAAGAGGTAAAAAAAAAGATATCAATTATTAACAAGAAGGTTTAACCTCCTACTACATTATCACTAACTCCCATCTCAGATACCATGCAGTGACATAATAGAATAAGAGGTAATAATTTTTAGAAGCACATCTGGACAGAGACAAGTTTCCTGGTCATGCTATATATATATATATATATATATATATATATATAATTATTTATTTAAAAATGATTCCAACACGCTACATAAGAGTTCTCATGTTTCAAAAACATGAGAACTCTTATGTAGCGTGTTGGAATCATATTTTTAAATAAATAATTATATTTATGCTCTATTTTTGTATTGAGCACTATTTTTAAAAAATAATAACAAAAATACTAAAGAACTTTGGATTATTTACCTAACAAGTTATTTCCTATTTTCTATATATTTTTCACATATATATATATATATTATTCTGTGTGGGATTGTATATATATATAATGTATTGTAAAGCTCTGTTTGAAAAACAGCTATCTAAGATCTCATGAATGAAGCTGGATTTATATATATATATATATATATATATATATATATATAGTTAAATTCCCAGATCAATTCTGTGGACAAGACAGATTGGTATAAAATGACAATTGGAAAAACATCTTAGATTTTGCCGACACGTTTCGTCTTCCGCCATTTTCAAAAAAAAAAATCCCTTACTATAAAGGTAATTTACATTAACCAGAAAAAAAGGCTTAGTCAGAAGCATCTATCATTCTAAATTTGGATTTTTTTAATGTAACTATGACAACAAAAACATTTTGATTTCAATTTTGCCTTGACAAAGTCGGAAGACAAAATGCATTGGCAAAATCTAAGATTTTTTTCCAATTGTCATTTTATACCATATATATATATATATATACACACACACACACACACACACACATACAGACATATATATATATATATATATACATACATACACACAGACATATATATATATATATATATACAGACATATACGTACGCACGCATACATATATATATATATATGTATAAAGAATTAATAGATTTTTATTTTTAATGCATCATATTTTTATTACTTAAAATTTTATCTTTAGTAGATATTGTATTTGTGTAAAATGTTCTGTTAGGCTTTCCATAGACCAGTGGTCTTTAAAGTACACCAGATCAGATGGTGATTTCTCCTCCACAGGTGACCACAGGTTCAAATCTTGCCAGAGGGCACATTTCATTCAGGTTTTCTCAAATGTGCAGGCTGGTAGACAAATGAAGCATGGTTTAAAAAAATAGATGTTCTACTCAAATACAGGTACAGTATTTACATTATGCAGACCATTGTACTCATCTTTGTCGCCATATTTGTCACAATGTTTCGGCCGTTGTACGCTCCGGCCTTCTTCAGGTGGTTGGACTTTCGAACTGAACCCTTTATTGCGATCCCTGGGGTAGACTGTTCTAGTTCCACGTGCCATGTTTGATGGATGTCAGTTATCAGTTATCTCCTGCTAATTTCCCTCTGAAAGTTCTCCACTGCCTTAACCGGGTATTGAACTCACACTCTTTGGGTCTGTCACTGGATCTAACCAACGCCTTTATCCACTGTGCCATGTGTCCTTGAAGATCCAGTGACAAACCCAAAGAGTGTGAGTTCAATATCCGGTTAAGGCAGTGGAGAACTTTCAGAGGGAAAATTAGCAGGAGATAACTGATAACTGACATCCATCAAACATGGCACGTGGAACTAGAACAGTCTACCCCAGGGATCGCAATAAAGGGTTCAGTTCGAAATTCCAACCACCTGAAGAAGGCCGGAGTGTACAACGTCCGAAATGTTGTGACAAATATAGCGACAAAGATGAGGACATTGGTCCGCATAATGTAAATACTGTACATAATACCTCATCTCAGAAATATAGACAGACTCTCAAATACAGGTATCCACTAAAAATAACATTTGAAGTAATATATATATATATATATATATATATACATATATATATATATATATATATATATATATTATATATATATATATCTTGGCAGAAAATGTTAATTAAAAAAACGTCATTATAAAAATAAAAAACATGTTATGTCTGTCATATTTATTAATATTTCTACTTGTTGGCAGATTCATATCTGTATTGTAGTGTTGAAGGTGTGAAAGAACTGTCCACAATTCATCCATTTTTGTTTAAGTTTCTGAACTTTCAACTGAAATAAATCTGACAAACTCCAAAGTTTGTGTTATAGTTTGTATCTTTGAAATGGTTTTGAATTTAGGGTTTTGAATGTTTCTGTTGTCATGTGATCATTTCTTATTAAACAAAAAAATAATGGATGAGAGAAAATGTTAAAAGTATAATTATGTTAAACTAAAGAAAAAGATATTTTCAAGTGATATTAATGGAGGAAGAAAGAAGATTTATCAAATAATAATGTTATATTGATAAGATTTTCTTTCCAGTTTTCAAGAATCAATGCAAATTCTCACTTTTTCAGGTAAAAGAGAATGTAACAGATGATAACTTCTAAAGAAATTATCTCCTCCATTTTTTCAGGTTTTTTTGCTCTTCCCAGGTGTAAAAGTTATAACAGTAATCTTCTCTACAATACAAATGGGTTAACTGATTTTTAGGCAACCTTCGTAGTTTGAATGATAACTTGCATATATAAGATCTTTATAAATTTGAAAGAAAATCTAATTTTATTAAGATGGTAAGAAATCAGTTCCACCTTAGTCTGTTTCATTCACTTGCAAAAGACAAGAATCTCTCTCTTGTCTCCAGCAAGATAGACTAGGTCTTCATTCCAAGCTATGAAGAAAATAACAGGAAACTACTTCACTGTCTTTTCCCAAGAATGCATAGCAATTCAGAGAAAATAAAAGAAAGGAATCTTTGCAGAGTATTGATTGACTACACCTTAAAGGGACATTGCATAAAAAAGAAACAGTGACAAATGGTCTTACTTTTATTCTTTTAACTTTTCTGTG
Organism: Acanthosepion lycidas; assembly: GCA_963932145.1. Lineage (NCBI taxonomy): Eukaryota > Metazoa > Mollusca > Cephalopoda > Sepiida > Sepiidae > Acanthosepion > Acanthosepion lycidas. The sequence goes on along the minus strand of OZ010584.1, from coordinate 94,015,973 downwards.
TTCTTCTTTTGCAGAAAGATACTATAGCTCAAATTATTTCTAAAGATAAGTATGGCTGACACTTGTATATACCTGTGAAATTGAAGGTGACAACTGTTGAGTGAATAATAGAATTTAGAAATGTAAATCAGTAACAAGTTTTATACATTTTTTTTCTTTGAATAAATAGTCCAGTTTATCTATTTTTACATATGGATATTTATAAATGGACCAATGTCAGGCAATATATTGTAACAATATAGGAAAGAACACTAAAGAAATAATAGAAACTAGTCCTATCAAAAATGAAAGTCCTTACTATTATAATGTTTTTACAGAATATATATATATATATATATATATATATATATATATATATATATATATTCTCAAATTATAATATTCTATTTACCTTTACTTCCAAAGAAAAATCAGCCATATTATCAGTCCTGATCTGGCAGCTAGGCTTCAGTTACTTTTTCATGGCCATAACATTGCCTCTCTTTGTCTTTTCTATAAATACTTTCATAATAATTGTTTGGATGAACTCTTCACTATCGTACCTCATTTTTTTAATTAAAGTGAAGTACTAAACTGGTATCATGATTTCATTTCAGTTGATCTGGCTAGATGTGTCTGTGAATGCTAACAGTTTCTTTTCTCACACTTCACACTTGTGGAACTCCCTTTTAGCTCCACCCTTTCCAGCCAACTTTATTCTGCAAAAATTTAAATGCAATGTCAATCACGGTCTACTATCCACCTGATTACTCTTTTCTCTTTACTCTCGTTACAATAGTTTTTGTTGCTAATTCTTCCATACCCAGTGACCCATTGGTTTTACAGCCCTGCACAGGTTGAAACTGATTAAAAAAAAAAAAAAAAAAAGCATTGCAATGATAAGCATAGTCAGTTTTTCACTTAATGATAATAGAAAACTGATCCCGCAAATGAATCGTATATTAATATAAGTTTATCCATGCTGTCAAAAATGATATCGTATATGAAATTGATATTTTAAGGGTGCAGCAGAAATACTTTGCTCATATGTATGTATGTATGTATGTATGTATGTATGTGTAGCTAGCCACTCGTATTCGAGGATACCCATCTACTAGGGCGGCTAGCCAATTCCTTTTGCAGAAGCTTGCTCAGGCATATATGTGTTTAGTCAACACCCTCAGAACCCACCTGAGGTTTATACTGCAACTATACTAAGCAGACCTTAGTTACAGTTTCTGGGAAAGAGCATCTTATCTAGCATGATCAACAATTTGAACAAGGCCAGCACGCTCAAGCCCTCGGCCATGATGACTTGTGACTTCATGCTAGCGCAGCTATCAACCAGTCCAGGGGTTCCATCTACCCAATTTCACTCATAAGGCTTGGGTTAATCCATGGTATGGTTTTCAGGCATTTTCCAAAGGTGCCACACACTAGGATCGATCCCCTCCAGTGTGATAACATCCTGACAAATTGACCATGGTGAAATTTAAATCCAGATCTCATGGTCAGAAAGTGAACATTATAACCACTCAGCCACATGCCCATATACCACCCAGTAATAACTCCCATATAATGGTAAGACATTAGTTACACAGTGCAGCAGAAATACCTTCCACATTTGAAATTCTCACCTGTGTGGAGCTAGTGAAGTTAGACAAGTAGAATGGTATCTTCATCTAGCAAAGACCTTGCCATTATGTGGGAGGTATATTTTTTTTGTATTCTCAAAAGTTTTTTACATGCACATCATCAAATATATTTCTTGCAACAGAAACAGCAACATGTAACTAGAAGAGAAAATAATAATATAATCATGTTGTTAACTTTCTACACTACTAAAAACTAAAAGATTCAAAGGAATCTCCCATCACTGTTAGAAAGAACTATAACAGTTTGTGGCCTTCAAAAAATTATTTCAATAAAAAGATTTTAGAACTTTCAACTGATAGGAACATTGTTTAGTCAAGGAATACTGAATGCTTATTGTATGAAAACTGGTAATTTTACCATTATCCATTTGCTCATCCATACACTGATATTCTCCAATTCCTTTTTCTTTGACTATTTCAACATTTGTAGGGAGGAGTAGATGCAATGGGTAACAATACAGGACTCAAAAGTGATCACTGCATGAATATTACATGAATATTTAAGTTTACCTTTTAAAAGTTCAATGATAATTCTTCTGACACCACTTAATTTAAAGATAATTTGATGTATATACAATTATTTTTATTTCATGGGTAACCTTTGCTGGATTTTCACCATTAATTTTGATTAATCCCAAATTTTTTTTCAAGTTATAAAAATTATCAAAAAAAAAAAAAAAAATTATCACAAAAAATCATGTAAAAAAAAAAAAAAATCATCAAAAACAATCACAGTAATGAAAACTTGGAAATCCAAAATTTCAGGATTGTGCGTCCGCATCTGACCCAGAATGTTTTTAATTTCCACACAAAGTTGGCCTGATTCCAAAATGGTATGATATATTGGGCTAGAGCTTCTGTGAGTAAAGTTGAAAAAGTGTGACACACTGACATTTGCATTTATTAGGTTGGTGCAAAAATAATGTCGTTTTCTCACATAGTAACATATGTGAGAAAACGACATTATTTTTGCACCAACCTAATATTATATGTTATAGCATACATACGGACAATAATGGGCATGTCCACATTCACATAATTACAGTATTAAATACTGTATGTTGGTCTGCAGGTGGAGATTCATTGTGGAATTCACTTGACTCACTTCTCGCCGTTGGCTACTTCTTTCCCGCACCACTGGCGAATCAATATGTGTTGTTCTTGTCCTGAGTATTATCATTCATTACCACCCTTCATTTGATTATTCTATTCAGTAGCCTTCCCTAGGTTACAGCAATATCCACCTATCCATAGTTATCTTCCTTGCACTAGTGATATTAAGGTTACAGACTTTACAAAAAATAAGCAAATATGTCTGGAGTTTTATGCAGTAAGATGCTAAATATATAAATGAGAAATGACAGCTCAGTAGATAATGATGATATCTTCTATGTGCTATGTCATTTCAGGACATAGGTGATCATGGCTCTCCACAATTTCCTGTCTTCTGTAAATCTTGACAAATTTTGTGTTTTTGTTATCACTCCCAAACCTTGTTCTCTCATCCATTTACTCAAGCTTCCTTGACAGGGTTTATGCAACTCTTTGCCTATATCCTTCTTGCCTACATTCTCTTCGATGAGTATCAAATTTTCCAAACCCACTTTTTGTGAACACAATTTTGAATAAAATATGTACCAACATGACAGATTTACCCGAGGAAGTTAGTAGATATGAACAATTGAAACATAGTGAATGAAACTCCATAAAATATGAGAAAGATAGTCAAAGTAAATCATTTAAGAATGGTGATTTTAAGAAATAATATCAATGATTATATTGTTGGTATCGGTGTAATGAGGAGAGGATGAACGTAATGTTTTAGTGTAGATGATTTTCTATCAGAGTTGTAATAATGCTGAGAATTCAATTTAATTTTGATAGTTATAAAAGAGAAGTTGTGGAGAATGACGAAAGAAAGATTGGGGGTAGGTAGAACATGCTTTAATTGTTCCTGCGAATAAATATCTACATGAATTTTGATTGTTGGATTTTGCTATTTCCTGATTGCAAGGAAATATTTCTGGCCTTTTATTGTTGCTATTGTGGAAATCAATTTTTAGCATTTGCTATTGATGGCTTTAAAGGATTTGGCATTGAGATTGCTCAGATATACTTTTCTTCATTTTTTTTTTTTTTTTTTATTCCTTCTTTTTAATCCTTCTTTTTATTCTCCTTCATCTTCTTTGTCATTTTTTTTGTTTATCTCTTTCAGTCTTAATCATTTTTGCTCCTTTACTCGGTCGTTTCTTTTTTTTTCTTTGTTCGCTGTATTTCAACACTTTTTATGCTTCATTATTTTCTCTCTTTCGTTAATTTCTGTTTTAATATTTTCTCTTTTTCTTTCATTTTCTCATGCTTTATTTAGCTTACTCTTTTTCTTTTCTTGCATCTTTCATCTTCTCTCATTGTCTTTAATTTCCTTATCTTCTTCATTTTTTTAATCCCTTCTTTATCTAAATTTTTCTTCATTTCCATCTTCTTTATACAAATCTTTTCTTTGTGGTCTTGTAATTTTTCTTATATAATCAATATTTTTCTCCCTTTATCTACTTTATTCTTCTCTTTGATTTGCTACCATTCATTTTATCTTTTTGTCTTCATTTCTTTCTCCACTTTCTTCATTCTTCTTTTTCAGACATTTTTTCCTTATCTCATTTTCTTTTCTCTTTCCTTTTAGTTGTTTGATTTTTTACTTCTTGTGTTCTTTCTGTTTTCATTTTTTTCTTCCCTCATTGCTTCTTCCATTCATTCTTCATTTATTTTCTATTCTCATTCCTTCTCCCAGTCATGCCATTCTCATTACTTCTTTCCTTCATTCTCTTCTCATTTCTGTTTTTTTTCCCATTCCTTCTTCCTTTCTTTCTCTTCTCATTCCTTCTTCCTTTCTTTCTCTTCTCATTCCTTCTTCCTTTCTTTCTCTTCTCATTCCTTCTTCCTTTCTTTCTCTTCTCATTCCTTCTTCCTTTCTTTCTCTTCTCATTCCTTCTTCCTTTCTTTCTCTTCTCATTCCTTCACCTCTTCATTCTCTTCTGATTCTTACACTTCTGCATTTGATTTTAATTTTTTCCTTTCATTCTCTTCTCACCCCCTCTTCCCTTCTTTCTCTTCTCACCCCCTCTTCCCTTCTTTCTCTTCTCACCCGCTCTTCCCTTCTTTCTCTTCTCACCCGCTCTTCCCTTCTTTCTCTTCTCACCCGCTCTTCGTTTCTTTCTCTTCTCACCCCCTCTTCGTTTCTTTCTCTTCTTACCCCCTCTTCGTTTCTTTCTCTTCTTACCCCCTCTTCGTTTCTTTCTCTTCTTACCCCCTCTTCCTTTCTTTCTCTTCTTACCCCCTCCTCCTTTCTTTCTCTTCTTACCCCCTCCTCCTTTCTTTCTCTTCTTACCCCCTCTTCCTTTCTTTTCTCATTCCCTCTTCCCTTCTTTCTCTTCTCACTCCTTCTTCCTTTCTTTCTCTTCTCATTCCTTCACCTCTTCATTCTCTTCTGATTCTTACACTCCTGCATTTGCTTTTAATTTTTTCATCCTTTCATTCTCTTCTCATTCTTTCCCTTCTTTCTCTTCTCATTTCCTCTTCCCTTCTTTCTCTTCTCATTTCCTCTTCCCTTCTTTCTCTTCTCATTTCCTCTTCCCATCTTTCTCTTCTCACCCCCTCTTCCCATCTTTCTCTTCTCACCCTCTCTTCCCATCTTTCTCTTCTCACCCTCTCTTCCCATCTTTCTCTTCTCACCCTCTCTTCCCATCTTTCTCTTCTCATTCCCTCTTCCCTTCTTTCTCTTCTCACCCCCTCTTCCCATCTTTCTCTTCTCACCCCCTCTTCCCATCTTTCTCTTCTCACCCTCTCTTCCCATCTTTCTCTTCTCATTCCCTCTTCCCATCTTTCTCTTCTCATTCCCTCTTCCCATCTTTCTCTTCTCATTCCCTCTTCCCATCTTTCTCTTCTCATTCCCTCTTCCCTTCTTTCTCTTCTCATCCCTTTTCCTTCATTCTTTTCTCATTTCTTCATACTTTTTTCTTTCTCTTCTCATTCCTTTCATTTTCTTCTCATTCCTTCTCCCAGTCATTCTATTTTCATTCCTTCTTCCCTTCCTTTTTTCCTTCATTATCTTCTCATTCCTTCTTCCTTTCTTTCTCTTGTTATTCCTTTTTCAATTCTTTGTATTCTCTTTCTTTCTTTAATTCTTTCCTTTCTCTCTCTGTTTTTATTGTTACTCTTATTTTTACTTTCTTCTTCTTTATTCAATATTCTTATTCAGTGATTCTTCCAGTTATTTCACCCCTCCCATCCCCAATATAATTTCCTTTTTTTTTTTCTTCTTGATATTCTTCTGATTACTTTCTATTCTTAGGTTTCAAATGATTCCACTTAGCAGCAAAAGATACTCTGGCATCTGAAACTGCTTTAATACCAATTTGTTGGCTCAATAATTTGATTCAAGGCTGGACATTCAACACAACAAGAATATATAAGCTCAATTTTTGCTTTCTACTTTGGAATCTTTGAAGAAAATATATTATTCAGGAGATAATGATTTTATCAGCAATGGTAAAGTAAAATATGAGAATAAAGCATGATTCTTAAATAGGTAGCGTATAAAACATTGAAAAATATACAAGTGTGCCTATATGAACCCACAACTTAAAAGAATGATTATAAATGTTTCTCTGTATGGATGAGTGTTGTATTAATATTAAGTGAAATCAGGTGAGGTAGTTAAAACCAAGGTGAGTATGTGAATTTAAAACATTTTTGGAATTTAATTTACAAAACATTTGCAAGAATGGTAATGCAGATGAAAATCTCATCTCTGTTTTATTTAAGCTTAATTCTTTGTTAGTTTTTACTATTAACAGCTTTTGTTTTAGTAGTGGGAACTCACTCAATACTCCTGTTTTTATAACAATAATTATCATACAGACATATGATAGAAATCAACACTAAATGGTGACTGTCATTTTCACACTTCAATCAATCTTTAGAGCATTTCTACATTTATAAAATCTTTGATATTGAGCTCTCTGCCACGATAAATATAGTAAATATATGGCACACACTTACACACATATATACGAGTTGGTTAAAAAGTAATGACTGTTCTTTAATTACAGCTGTAATAGTCAAAACACACAACTCTTATATATATATATATATATATATTAAGTTGGTGCAAAAATAATGACGTAATAATGTCGTTTTTTGACATAAAAAATACGTCAAAAAACGACATTATTACGTCATTATTTTTGCACCAACCTAATGACGTAATAATGTCGTTTCTTGACGTATTTTTTTATGTCAAAAAACGACATTATTATGTCATTATTTTTGCACCAACCTAATATATATATTAAAAATTTCTCAGTTAACCTGTAGAAAAATACAATATGTATAAAGGATAAATAACAATAGAAAAACTGCATTATTAGCCGACACATATTGTCCAATGTGGACTTTTTCAGGGCAAAAACGAAATGAATTTATTAAAATGTTGTTAATTGTTAATTTGTTTTTAATAAATTCATTTCGTTTTTGCCTTAAAAAAAGTCCACATTGGGCAAAACACCTTGGCTAATAATAGTTTTCCTATTGTCTTTTACCTTTATTTTTTATATATATGTCTGTTTGTGTATATATATATATATATATATATATATATTATTCAGAGTCAAGAAGAATCCCCAATAGAATGCAGAAAGTGCTGGATAGCTATTTTGTTCTATTTGGGACTCATCAGCAGTGTGTACTCACAAAGCCCATTGGTCCAGTGGTATGATGCTTACGTTGTATCGTAGTAGTCCAGGTTTGATTCTCTGTAGTTGATGTGCACTTCTGTTCCCAACTAGGACAAAATGGCCATCCAGTAATTTCTGCATTTTGTTAAGCATTCTTCTAGACTTGAAGTTCTATAAATGATTATTCAAATCATCCAAAAATTTCTATCTCATACACACACACATATATATATATATATATATATATGAGAGTTGGTTAAAAAGTAAGGACTATTTTTTAATTACAGCATTAATAATAAAAGCATATATATAGAGATTCATTTCTGTAGTTCACTGCTACCAGCAAGCAGAAAATTATTGCGACAATTTGAGACTAACATTTGGTAATTGCGATCCCATAAGGATGTCAAATACAATCATATATACCTAATACTTACAAATGTAAAATAAAATAAGAATTATCATAAAATTAAATTAGAATAATATCGTTCTATGTTTAAACCATTTTTTTAATGAGAGTAGGAAACACTGGCTGTAATGAAATTGGAGAGGTACAATTTATAAGATTTGATTACCAAACAAGGAGTGCATCTTATGCATGAGTAGATGCATTTTCCTACACTTTCAGTACAATTTTAAGTGTGCGTATTATACATGGGGAATTACAGTAACCACAATTTCTCAAGCCTTTATTCTCAGACTATCAGCAAGCAGTGTAAATCAGAAATGAAAAATAGTCTTCCAATGTGATTCAAATTTGCATCCCTTTTTTGTCACAACAGCTGCCTTGCTGGTTATTTCAAAAAGGAAGACAGCTGTAGAAGGTGAAATTTAACCATATTGACATCATTCTTTTCTTGAATATTTGATTTGTGGCAATCTTTGTTTATTTACACTAGTAATATTAGAAGCAATATTATCTTGAATTCATTATCATAGGAAGTATTGTTAACTAATTCATTTTTCAGCTTGTATTTCCTTTATCTTAATTTTGGTCACTTTTTATTGTAACTTCTCATTACCATTATTCTCTGTCCATCAGTAAGTAGCATATATCAGAAATAATAAAAAAAACAAAAACACATCTGCCTGAAATCACAGATGAAATGGTTGTGTGAATTGACATTCTCAGTATTTCTCTGTATCTGTGAGTTTTGGACATTAACAACAAAACCATAGTAAAGAATCCAAGAATTAAAAATATATTGATTGCATCGCAAATGATGCAGTGCAAGAAAACATCACACAAAAAATCAAGTTAGAAAACCTCGTAACCACCTTGAAGAAGACAAACTTGAGATTGTATAGCGATGTCATAAGAATCAAGGATCTTTCCACCACCTTCCTACATAGAAAAAATCAGCTGACAACATCAACAAATAAACTAGAAGATCCATCCTGAAGACTCAGACATTGGCACGAAAAGAGACAAATGGAAGGAGTTGGAGCTCAGCTATGTAATGACCCAATGACTACACCCAGTCTGGAAAGCAATGATGATGATGAACATGGACTTTTATATTAGACATCATCTCTGTACAATTTTTCATTTGGCTGTTTTAACTTTAACTTAGTTCTCGGTGAGAAAAATTCAAAACAATGTTTGTTAGCTCCAATCCTGATGAGAATGACCTTGAAAGACTTTCCCCTCCCTAATTTGTAGGCAAAACCACACAAATGCATGCTGGGATTTCTTCCTAACCAATAAAATATGCCAATTCTCAGTTTCATATAACTCAGTCCCGGTATGTCTTGTCTTGAATTCAGAATGCTATGTTCGTTTGTTTGAATTTGTTCTTGTGTGTCAACCTGAATTGGTAGATTGTAAACTTTTTGCCATATTACTGTTAATTAAACTGGCAAAACTGAAATATGGTTAGATAAAAAATCTGTTGTTTATACAATATTTTTCTCATGCTTTTTCTGTAATTTTGAGAAGAGTCCGTATTCAATGAGCTATTTGGTTTGCAGAACTTATTGTTGTTTTTGTGGCTATCATATCATGTCGAGCTTACAACCATATTATGCTGAAACACCATTTCCTGCTTGGATATGTGGTGGTGGTGGTTGGGGGGTAATGGATAATGATATGGAATGGGAAAGTTATCAATCTACCACTTCTTCCCCAAACTACGAGTTAGTAGGACATGTATGAGTGTATCATTATTATCTCCCAAAAATTCTTACAATCTAAGTAAAATTCTGGCCATAAAAAACAGTTATATCTTTTTTAATTTATTTTATGACCACATTCTGATATATAATTTATATCAAAAGAGACTTTTTCACTTGTTGGTGCAAACCAGAAAAGGATAAACAGAAAAATCACACTATTCAGAGCAATTGGCCACACAGGCCTTTATCTCTTTTTATCTTGTTGAAAACCTGATGAAGTTTCTAGAAAGGATTGGTTAAAATATTTTAGTTAAATAAAAATAAAAAAATGGCAAAGAGAATATTTTCCTTAATCTGAATAAATCTTGGGCTAAAAAAAAAAAAAAGAAAAAGTTTTCCAATCAAGTTCTGTCAAAAATGAACTTGCTTCAAATTTTTCTGTTGAAATAAAACTTAATTATAATTCTGGGATTTATCTTCCTGTTCATACAAATTCCTTTCACCTCTGACCCATTCATCTGTTTACGGGATTTGGGCAATTACTTTAATTACCTAAAATTATGTTTACACTTTATCATATTTCATGGAAGCATTTGAGAAATTTAAATTTACCTTCTATCAAGAGAAATACAGCATATATTTGCTGTCTGTTGTTCAGTGCCAGTTATGCATAGATGTGAAAAAAGATCCTCTTTTCTAATTTGCCAGGCCATTAACTTTCGGTGTTTTTATGTGGCTTTTTTGATAAGTCAAGAAAGTCTCTTTTATACAGGGTAGAATAAATTACCAATTTATCATTCATGAAAAGACGTTTATGTAAAAACTTGAATTAAAGATTTCAGCCATATATTAAAAATAATACTATCCATTTATGAATGATGAGGTAAGTGATCAATTTAGTTACTGGATAACAATGAAAACAATCCTCATTACCTACTGCCTCATACTAAGTGTAACCAAAAAACATAGGCCTGGTTAATATTCCTGATCATTGCTTATTCTACTCTCATGCCTATAATGGACGATCCCACCTATGTAAGAAATGAGATTTTGAATTGGTGCGTAATGGTGGCTTTGATGTTAACAAGAAAAAACAGGTGCAACTGACAAATCAACAAATGGAAATAAGATGTGGTTGAGATAAGTGAAAGAGTTTTTATTTCTCCCGTGATCTACACAGTTTGATCGCTTGCTTCTTTCGGGTTATCATATACCAGTCATGGAAGGTAATGGTTCAACCTAGACTTGAACATTTTAAGATTGTAGTGATTGGGGAAACATCCTCTTGGGAGTTGGTTGTGCAGAGCAGCAGTTTGTTGGAAGAATCTGTTTGAGTGGAGCTTCTCACCAATGTAGTACAGAGGGAATGTGGATTGTAAGTAGCAGGTCCTAGCCAGGAAGGTTAGGCCTGATGGAACCAAAGAATGTAGTTCATCCAAGCACTTTCTGTGAAAGTAGCAACAGAGTAGTGAGAGGCTTGTCACATTCCACCTGTGTGAGAGAAAGAGTATTGAGAAAATAAATTGTCATCCACTTTTGGATTCTATCAAGGCTGGAAAGTGTGGTCTGTGCAGCTCCTGCCCAAATATGACAACAGTATTCTTGGCCTGATCTTGCTCTTTTAAAGGTACAAGTAGCTTAATAGAGTTAGATAATTACTGGAGTAGTACAGGGGGTCAACCATTTTACCTGCATGTTTAACAATGGCTAATGTTCCACTTGATGTCAAGGCCCAATAGTCTATCAAGGGACATCTGTTCATCATGACTGACAGTATTTAAAAAATGCCAGGATTATATATGACAGTGTCCTTTTATATCTACTTATAATGTCTAAATTTATATACAGTTGTTAGATTAATCTGTTTGGGACACTTTCAGATGATTAAGCCAGTAGTTGTATAAATTTAGCCTTTTTTAAATGGAAGGAATATTTACACAAGTCCAAAAATGATGATAAATTTTATCTTTATTTGATGTTAATTCATTTTGTATTTTCAAGTACAGTCAACTTTTTGCCTTCTTTTCGTTGTTCTCTGCCCAACATCAACTAATACACTGTCTTCTTCATTCAGCTTTTCTATTGATGGAGGTGCAAAAATAAAAAAATTCTTTTGTGGCTTTTAACATTGATATCACATAAAATATGGAAGATCAGTTTAATAATAGACTTTATTTAAAAACTTATTCTTGTACATTAAATATATCAAATATAGAAATTAAAGATCTGAAAAATGGGCAGCATTGTCATATATCAATACTAGTTTCATATTAAAAGCAGAAAAGCAAGTTATTTTAATAAAAAAAAAATCACTGTAAAAAAAAGATTTTCTTTACATGCCTTATGCACTCAAAATAAAAACATAACTTCAAATTGACACAGAGATATCAATGATGTCATGTACAACCAAATATCGAGCAATGAAAGATTTTTTTTTGTACCTGATTTGCTTATCAAGCTTAGAACAAAAGCAGAATTAAATATATCTGAAGGAACAAATCTTGTCTCTTTTTTTTACCTTATTCTTGTCCAATGTGTTCAGGAAATTTTTCCATTGTATTTTTTTTTCAAATGTTTCTTTCTAAACTTTTTCTTTTACAGTCATGCAAAAAAAAAATACCTTGTTTGACTTCTGTAGAAATATCTTTTATTTCCCTAACATCATATAAAAAACAAAAGTTAAATATAATTTTTTGTTGCCTCACTCAAATTTATTTTCTTGTCTATGTTTTCAGCACAGTAAGATTGGGCAGCAGTTAACTCCCTTGGTTTCTCTCTTGTATTAGGTTGGTGCAAAAATAATGACGTAATAATGTCGTTTTTTGACATATTTTTTAACGTCAAAAAACGACATTATTACATCATTATTTTTACACCAACCTAATAACTCAATAATGAAGCTCTTGATTTTTCTGCAGCAATATATTTTTTTCATTCCTTCATCATTTATTTTCTTCCATTTCTATTTTATTTCACTTTTCTGCCTTTTTTTTTTTTTTTTTTTTTTTTTTACTTTTGTGGTGAGTTTAACTTTAAAAGATCCTTTCATAAAAATAAATTAACATCTTTTAATCATTGTAGTAAACCTCAAATTACACATATATGCTAGGCTTTTTTTTCCACCTGTGAAGTGTTTGATGAATATAGGCCTTCCCCAGATCTCATTATCTTTTCTATTCTATGGTGTTCAGCCATAGGAGGTGAATGAGTTATTACCCTACACTGCTAGCCCCCTGTGTGTTGGTAGGAGCAGGTAAGATTTTCATATAGAGCCTTTGACCCAACTTTTTCATTATCATTGAACATGCTTTACCTAGTGTTATAACAAACATTTTGTTGTAAAGGAAAGAAACAAATAATGATTAAATTTTCAACAGCATGTATTCATTAAATATATATAATATAAGCATAGTTGTTTGAAATTTGGTAAAAATTGTTCATGTGTGGTTCCTTGGTTGCTGTTCATCAGGAAAGGAATTAGGTGTAAGGGTGTTGTTGGTAAGGGCAGAAATTGACCATTTTCTTAGGTTACTTGACTGATATCACAGTTGACTGATCAGAGGATAGCTCCGAGCAGATTAGTTGTTGATAAGGCTTGACACATGCCATTCTTTAAGGTTGAAATTGACACCAGTGATTGTGTTGATGGGCTTATAGTCATGTGATACTAAGATGTTGAAGCTGAGCTACCTGGTAACAAGGGAGGCCTCGAGGGTTTGAATGGAATGTCTCTGTTGGATTCTGGTCAGTTTTGGTATCAATGAGATGGGGTCACATTAGTTAAAACAAGGGAGATCTGGAGCTGGATGGTGATGATGCTGAGGTGTTTGAAATCACAGTGGTTGGTGTCCATCACCTTATTACAGACATTAAGTTTAAGGTTACAAAAATTCCATTCTCAGAAATGTTTACATGTACACTTAGCATTAAATATACTGTTTCAAATTTTTGCCTACAATTATATTTAGGCATCATTAATAAGTGAGCTTTCTTGGTTGGTCCTGTCAATCCTGACAGTAACATTTGGAATACCTTGTAAAATATTTTCCATTGTCCTTTGGAAAATCCTTGGTTCAGATTTTAAACCATAAGTTGAATGATTATATACAAATAGTCTTCTATGGGTATTACTTGTGGTAAATTTTCATGATTCCTTATATAGCAGTAACTGTTGATAGGCTTGAGTGAAATCTAACTTTGTATAAGGTTTCCCTCCTCATAAATTTGTATAGAGGTCATCAGTCTTAAATAGAGAAAAGTATCTAGTTTGGTCACATGATTGATAGTTATCTTGTGTTATAGCAAATGTTTGATTGTAAAGGAAAGGAACAAACAAGAATTAAATTTTCAACAGCATGTATTTGTCATATATATATATATATATATATATATATATATATATATATACTAGCACTATAACCCATCTTCAGCCGAAACTTTCATTACTGGGAATTTTTGCCATTCAATTGGAGCAGTTTGAGTTTAAAGTCAGCCCACTTGAAAATCAATATTAGTAACAGCATTTGGGTGCAACTGAGGCACATCCCCAAATGGGCGGGGGTTAACCATTTGAAGTGGGGGATGAAAAGGGAACTGTATAATATTAAATAATATTGTAATAATTTAAACTAATTTTATTAAAGTTTTTATGAATGATATATGTCCAAGTACAGATAGTAAATAGTAAAATGTTGCTGAGAGTTATAATGGACAGGAAGTAGTGGAGAGCCATTGTCGCCAACAATTTGGACTCAAAACCAGCACTGAAGAATTATCTATCAAACAAAACAAATTTCATCAAAATCGAATGAAAACTATGGAAATGCATAAACATCCAATCACACACACACACACACACACATATTTTGTGAATTCTAGAGATATATATTCGTTTGAAATTTGGCAAAAAATTATTCATGTGTGGTTCTTCAGTTGCTGTTCATCAAAAAAGCAATTTGGTGTAAGAATGTTGGTAAAGCTGGGAATTAACCATTTTCTTGGATTGGTTGGCCAAGGTCACAGATGGGGGTCAGAGGATAGGTCTGGAGCAGATTAGCCATTGATGGGGTTTGATGCCCCACCACCCATCGTCGTGATTGATCAAGGTCACTGTGGAGGTATAATTCATGGTAAGACATGTTGGTTGCTGAGGTTATAACAAGTGATGACTTAAGTGGTTAGTGAAGGTTGATAGAGTGGAATGTCTCTGTTGGATTCGGGTCAAATGTGGTATCATCAAAATGGGGTCATGGTGGTGACAACCGGTGATTAGCAAAGGTTGATTGAGCAGAATGTTTCTGTAGGTTGCTGGTCAAATGTTGTATCAATGAAATATGGTCATGATAGTGACAATGAGGAAGGCCTGGAGCTGGATAGTGAAGATGTTGATTATAAATCATGGTAGGAGCATCAGGATTCCAGAGGTGCCAGAATTGGCCTGTCAGCCACATTCTGCATGTGAAGAGTTGGATGAGATTAGTGAAGCTCAGCAGAGGTCACGATCATAGCAGTGATGGCAACAGCATGCCATTGTGCCAACAGGTGATCTTTCAGCCTACTGCTGTTTATCATTACAAAGGGCTTACTTTTAAGCAAAAATGGTGGTTTCCACGGTCATCTTTTTTTTGGTGAGAACATTAGTGATTGGTTATTTTATTGCAGGGATTTGTTTTATAGACCAGATATGATGCTCAGAGCCCTTTTGAAGAAAACAACTTTTTTATTTTGTGTTTTGCTTTTTTAGAGTTCACTTCTGCCAGACATGTAGTGTGAATCAGAAAGAGATCTATTTGCAGTGGGGCCTGGATCATCCTTGGCTCTCATAAACCTCATCACCATGTCAAGGTTTCACATCTATCAATAAAGAAAGATATGCTTGGCTAACTGTAGGCAATCTTTTTTATATGCTAGGTTAACTGTTGGTAAAATAACAACTAGCTAAATAAATTATAATGCATAAGCCTGAACAAAATTTTTATAAAGTACATATTTTCAAGTCTTTTTGTCCAAATCTTACTATAAGCCGATTTGCTTACCCATCAGTTACATAATAACAAGGAACCAAAATGTAGTAGCAGCAGCTGGAACTTGCTAGGCAAGCCAAAGAAAAGGAATGATGAAAGGACTCTCTGCAAAGAAAGTGCACATGTTGGTTAGACTATTTGATTACTTACATCTCCATTGTCATAAATTAAGTGAAATCACAACAAATAACCCTTGAACTGGCTTGGATTCACTTAATATATGAAATAAATTTTCATTAAAAAAAAATAAGACACAGCTGTGTTATTTTTAACATGTAGTTTTTTAAATACATTTTTTTTTTTTTTTAGTTTATGATATATAGATGATGAATTTTGGGCTATTTTGGTGCAAAAATAATGTCGTTTTCTCACATAGTAACATATGTGAGAAAAGGAAATTATTTTTGCACCAACCTAATATATAAGTAAAGGCCAAAATTTACTGTCTATAGTACTATTTTTATTATTGACTCCATGTGGTCGCAGTTGTTAAAGTGGGTGACTATCGTCTTAGTCCTTATGTGATTTAAGATTTCATACGGGGTCATTGTGTTTTGGGTTGACAGAAATTAATTTGTTGAATTCATCCTTTCTTCTTTTACTTCTGGAGTTTTACGTCTGGTCAAATTCACATCCAATGAATCTCCAACCCTTGCGTCTTGAACTGCTACATCAAACCAATTTCCCCACGTTTTTTTTTTCTTTTTATTGGGCTTGACAAATCCATGTTTTTCATTTGATTTTTGGCAATACATGTTGTCATTGGTTGATTTTTTTTTTTTTTTTATGACATTCACTGACCCACATATGCTATGTCCAGGTTCTGTCAGTTACTGATGATAGGAACAATAGAAGGAAAGGCGATGAAGTATGCGTATAAAAAGGAGAGAGATAGTGTTTTCCTTGTTATTCTCTTAGTGAAACGGAAAGTGTATATTTCCATATGGTGTTACTAGAACCTGATCCTGTTACAAGGTCTTTCATTTGAAATTATTACAATAATTTATTTACTTTCTCTGTTTTCAAGCCCTCCTCCCTTTTTTTTAATATTTGTTTCCTTCATTTTCTTTCATTTGATAATTTTGTCATTTGTTCTCACCTTTTCTTTGTATTTCTTTTTATTCTTTCTTTTTACCTTCTCTTTTTCTATTAGGTTGGTGCAAAAATAATGTCGTTTTCTCACATGTGAGAAAACGACATTATTTTTGCACCAACCTAATATTTTCATACCTTTATTTCTTTTCATTCACCCATTGTTTGCCTGTAACCCTCTTTCACTTTCATTTTATCTTCATCTTTCTACTCTCTAATAGTTGCCTTTCTCTCCTCGTTACTTTATCTTTTTGAATTATATTCTCACTCTAACCTGACATATTTTCTCCCACCTTTGCTCGTTTAACTTTATCTTTCTTTCACAGTAACTCTGTAAATTTTTTCAGAACTTACATAAAAACCAAAAATGTCTCAATATAAAAAAAAAACCCACCTTGGCCTTTATTATAAAAGATATAACAGACCTTTCAAAATACTAGCTTATATTACTTCCCTGATCTTGCCTCTCCAGCTTCTCCATTTTCTTAATTTTTTTCAATAAAATAAAATAAAATATGAGAATCCATTGTGAGAATACAAATATAATAAATTGTACATCTTGTTCAATTCTATGTTCTTCCTTCTTTTGTAAACCAAGAATTTTTTTTTCCATTCATTTTTCATTAAAGTCTTTCTGTAAATATTAGGTTGGTGCAAAAATAATGACATAATAATGTCGTTTTTTAACGTTAAAAATACGTCAAAAAACGACATTATTACGTCATTATTTTTGCACCAACCTAATATCTTTATTTTGTTTTTGAGAATTATTTAGACAGTAGTTAATCTTAGGATGTTTCCTTTTATAAAAAAAAAAGTTTACTTTTGTTAAGAAAAGAAATGAACAGCTTTGTTGTTTCATATCTCAGTCTATAATTATATGATGGTAATTCAGGAAAAAGGAATTTTTGGGCCTTATAGAAAAATGTTATTCTTCAGCCTCCATACATGATGCTTTAAGTTCAGTTTCTATTGCCCTGTGATATATGGACTCACTTTTATAAGGATGATGATGCAAACATTTTCAGTAGTTCTGCAACATAAATTCTTAGCATCATTATTCAGTCATCAAATAGATTTTCATTTTGGTGATTTTACACATTTGTACTTTTATGGTGATCACTTACATGTGCCACACCTCTGCTCTCTTTAATGTCATTGGTTCATAAATATATGGTACTTATTATATGACAATTTAACGATTGCAAGTAATTCGAATTTTTCTCTAAAATCACGGATTGGTCCATTTCCTGACCAATCGCGTATCTTAGTATCTTTTCTATATTTTTAGCGCCAAGCTCTCTGGAGCCTATCCATAGCTATATAAATCCTCTCACTGTTAGCCAACAGCCAATAGCAATTCAATTCTTGGAAAATAAGGCACGGCGCTATATTGACATTTTAATTCTTAATTATTATTCATTCGAGTAATCATACTAATTCTTATTGATATCACTTATGAACATTACATCTTTCTACACTGATAACACACTGTGGAACTATTCTTTATTTAGCTAAGGTCTCAATTGAACTTTGTAGTTAAATAACATTCAATATTGTATTCAATATTAATTAGCTAAACTTACCCTTTTTATTACGGAAAAAGGGAAGCAACTTTCTTTATACTTATTGCTGAAATTTGCATACCATTCTTAATACAATATTTTATTAATGTTCACTGAGCTTGATTATTTTTCTCTCGTGTTTATTGTGCATTATTCATGTGGGGTGTTGTTTTACAAGAACACAGCTTTCCTTCTTGATTATATTCACGGTGACCCTAGCCAACAATACTTACAGCACCACTACACTTTCACTGCTAAAAAAAATGATTCTGGTAACATTCAGTATTTGTTTTGAGATTAAGTGATAGAATGTAATAGATTGATAGAGATATTGATAGTTTTGCTGTCCTGAAAAAAAATTGTTTGTTGATTTTCTTGCCCAGAAAATATATTTTATACTCCAGTTTGTCATTCAGTTGAGCCAGTTGCTCTCTATAGCATTGGTGCAGTAACAGTGTGTCAAGGTTCCTAAGATTTTATATATTCTTCTAATAAAGAAAAAATCCATTTGAGGTGCTGAAGCCTGTTTTGAATCTAGTCAAGATTTTCTACATTTTTTATTCTTGTAATTAATAGTCAATTCTTCATTGCCAGTTCATTTTGTCCAAAAATTACTTTTGTAGCTGACTACTGGTTGCAAAAAAAGTCCATGCTTTATAGTGATGTTATCCTTTTATTTAGGAAAGACATCATGAAAACTAGAAAAAAAATATAACTCTGAAAAGGAAAATGGACAAACAAAATACATTTGAAAGAAATACACAAACAAGGAAAATACTTCTTCAAACAGAAATAATAACAATTTTGAACAAACTCAAAGAAATGATAAAGGGTCATAAGTTGACTGAGAGGAGAATTTTAGAATTAGTAGGGAGCAGATATTTACCATGTTAACTCATAGTACCAGCATTAGCTAAAACAAAGAAACATGGCAGCTTCTTTGATCCTAAAAGATCATATGGTACCAGACTTTAAAAATTATAATTAAACACATATACGTATATGTGTGCATATAAGGAATAAATGAGTATTTTCTTATTTGGGAAACGTTAAAAATTATCCTCATAATTGTAACACTTTTACTGCTGTGATCATACTACTATTAAGTAGGAAATACTTTAAGACGCGTAGCACATATACCAGACCCTCAACTAATTGTAAAAAATTTTCTGTTTTAAGTTTCTATAAATATATTGTAGGCAGTATATTGGCCCACAAAAAGATATTGGATAACAGAAACAAAACGAATACTTGAGTCTTAAAAAATATATTGCGAAGTTATTTTTGTTAAAGACAATACATCAACAAAAATATGGTTACAGTGCAATAGGCAAAAAATATCTCTGCATGTTCATGTAGAGGGTGAGAAGAGTGTTGTCCTGAAAAGGACAGTTTTGTAGTCACTGGAGAGTGTTGTCCTGAAATGATGACTGGAGCTGGAGGCCAACTGGAGATGACTGGAGCTGTGGCAAATAGCTAGCAGGAACTGCTGTTGATCCTATACTTTGATCCTAGTCATTTGGGTTGCAGAAGAATTTTTTCTGTTACTTCGGGGCCTTTTTATATCCCGGATCAGTTTAACACTGATCACTGCTTAAGCTTTATCCTTTAAGTTGTTTTTCAAAAATGTAGGAGTGGTAACATGATATAGCAAATATTTTCATAATAATTTTCCTGATGATTTTCCCTCTTTGGTACGTTGACTTTATGAATTTAAGTGCAGTACTAAATTGTTAGTTAGGTCTCATCACCTTACAGTTGGAATGTCTAGATGTAACCATAAATTTTATGCTAGCAGTTTTTCTCTCACACTTCTTGCTTGCTAAAATCCCTTCCAGCTTCTTGCTTTATAGTTGACTTTGATCCTCAAAAATGTAAATGCAATGTCAATTGTTATCTCCTGTCTTAATTCCTGTTCTTTTATTGTTTTCTTGCCTTAATAATGTTTACTTTCTCATATTGTTGTATTCTATCTCTCTCTCTCTCTCTCTCTCTCATCTTCTCCCAGCCAGGTGTCACAAAATGTTTTGGGTCCAGAGACAAAAGGTATCAACAAAGATGATTTTACTTACTTAACTATATTATCAATGTCGACATGTACTAACTATTCAGTGGGGGTTATTCTCCCTCACTAGGCAGCTGTTTCAGACATGAAAGAGAAGACATCTATATTGCTTGATGGTCAAGATTTGATTTGCTTAAACCCATCTCCTATCCCACACTAGATCAGCCAATCAAAATCGACTTCCCATATTATGGCTTGTATCTGACACCATGGTCAACCTCAGGAAATTGGAGCAGAGATAGTCTGCTAAACTATTATTTAATAATATTCTTTTACATTCAGTAACCCCACACTTTGCATTTTAATGGCTTTATTGCCTTACTTGGGATGGATAAGAGGAAAAATAAGTGATTGAAAGTTTGTTTTCATAAGTTTGTGTAAAAACTTTGGAATTTGCTAAAGGCTCATAAAATGATGTATGACAGTTAACTAATCACTTACCTACTTGATGTATTAAAAAAATACATCTTTGAGGAGATTACCCAGCATTTACTGCCATATAGAAGGACTGATATTACTTAACAGTTCAGTACTTTTTTCTTTGTTGCTCATGTTTTCTTGTTAAAAGAATATTAACATTAAAGAAGATTTAAAGTTCAAAGTAGGTCATCAGGTCATCAGGGAAATGACCCCATACTTCAGTTGTGAAGTGTGATGACATTGTCATATGATTCAATTGTTCTTTACTGGACATTGATCTGTTTTCCTCTCTGCTGAACCAAATTATTATCAATTTATTTGCCTCTTTTTTAACATTGGACTCAAAATAGACTGAAATTAGCAAACACTAACTTATTAGAAAATATAAGAGTGAATCGGTAAATTCAAAATGTAGTACATAGTTATTAGCTGAATTTTAATCTGAATTATTACCGTAGAATTTCTTAAAATGAGAAGTAAGAAAAATAAAAGATATTTACTTAACAGATATGCTCAAGTCTTCATGATGCAAGAAAATATATATGTAGCACATAGATATTGTAGATTTTTATAGTATATGAACGTACTGACTGCTTAGAAGCAGAAATATTGTATAGCATTAATCTTCCAGGTTGGTAAAGTCTACTAGTTTTGTAAATAAGTATTTAAGATTATGACTTTTAACTGCATTGAATACCTACTACTAGTGCTAGAAGCAAACACAGAGTGGTCTCATTCATTGAAAAATCCAAAGAGAGAAATAGAATTGGGCACATGAATCAACAGATAGAAACAAGCATATATATATATATATATATATATATATGCATATTTTTTTTTTACTTCAAATTTTATTACAGTGGATACTTTTTATTTGAAATGGACACCCCATTTTTATTTAATAAACAATGTATTTTACATTTGTCGGTCTATGCATTCAAAAGATCTTAGTAAAAAAATATGTTCATGGCAAAGTGGTAAAGCATACTTAGTCAAATGGTGGTTTCCCCTAGAAAGGAGGATGCAGGTTTGATCCCTGCCAGAGTACGCATTATCTGAATGCACTGACCGATAGACATAATACACTACATAATAAATAAAAATATGATATCTATTTCAAATACAAAGTAACCACTAGAAGAATGTTTCAAGTAGTAAAAATGTCAGACTAAAACTAAATCCATTACTTCTTTAGAAATTATACATGTATATAAAAGATGTTTGCAGAAAGAATTCACTCATTTGATATGAACAAAAAATATCCTAGCCAAAGTACCTTATTATTCATTTCTTACTTAATAATTTGCAATATTCTATTTCCAGAAAGCCATCACATTCCTCATTAGATTCTCATCTACCTGATTTCATTGGCAGTTTAAGCTAGTCAAAGTGGGATAAATTTGGTCTGACACACCTGTATTGTGCAATTTCTTTTTATCAAAAGAACTGGGAAGAAATAAGAGGAATGTACTAATTTGGTTATTATAAATGCAATGACCACAAACTATGCAGTTTTACTCACTACTAATTGCGCCACTTCATGAGAGATTTTCTGTTTATTCATATGCAGTCAGGTCCTCTCTGGTTGGCTGCCAAGTTACTTCATATCATCCTCTATATTCACAATGACCATGTAAATTGTGGACAGACTTTATATATAGGAAGAGAAAAGAAAATGTTATACACACTGAACTGATGTAAAGCTACTGTTTTTCATTATCCAAGTTAAAATCTTTCACTCTGTAACTAAAATTTCCTCTAAATAAGCTCACAAGTATTCCAGATATCATCATTTACACTTTCACACTGCATAGTTGCCTATTTTTCATGACTTCATTTAATGAAAGCCAGAGTTGAACAGAAAATATTGAGGAAAAAGTTTGAGGTGGAATATTTACAAAATGTTTAATTTTAGAAGTATATAACACCATCTCTACACTCAAGAACAAAAAGAAAAATGAGATTCACTTTACGAATATTTGCATGAAAGATTCAAAACCAAAATAAAATAATGCAGATATAAATTATATGAAATATTTGCATCAAACATTTAATATGTCCAGTTCAACATTAGAAAATAAAAAGAAAGATATTCATTTTGCAAAATATTTGTATGAAATAATTAAAAGCTGATCAACGTGATCAAAAGCAATAATCAAAATAAATTTTAAGAGACATTCACATTTCATTTATAATCAAGATTTTGAAAAATACATTAAAAAAACAGAAACGTTCAAAATTATTCCACTGTTCTTCTATATTTAAAACTTGAAACAAGTCTTACTGGCAATGGCACCTGGCATTATACAGGCCAAGTTCCTTTCTTTCTTTTGCTTTGCTGTACCACACTTTGTTTGATATGTTTATATATGCCATACATTGGTATTAGTGAAATTGTCATAATTAAAGCATAATTGGTTGAAACATTCTTTTATTATTTCAAATAAAATATGTTATAATGTTAAAATTTATAATATTTGCTATATTTATAATTTATACTATTAAGAATGTCAGCATTGTTTACTTCTACTCAAAAGCTGTGATGTAAATGCTAGGATTGTTAGCCTCAACCACTTACGCCCAGAAACAAAAAAATAACTTGCCTCAGCAATGATACCTAAGTCTTATTCAATGGACTCTCCTTTGGACATGACATCCATTTTTGTCACTTTGACTTTTCAAAAGAGCTTTTGGAATTATCAACTGCTTTGTTGTATTTTCCTTAATATCGACTGTCTGAAATCTCACCAGCAGATTTAACTTTAGTTTTGGAAAGGCAACAAGTCAATGGGAGCCCAATCTGGACTGTTGGGTTGACATACTTGGGTGGTGCAATGTTTTATCAAACACCCTCTGAAGAAAGAGAAGAATAGACAAACCCTTTGTAATAATGACTGTGACAGTTACAAAGTAGATATAGATCACCTAATGATGTTTTATTATTCATTAGTTATCCAATGGGATAGTGTCTATTAATGCACCTGCTGTAAAATTTCTTTTGGTTGCCAAGTTAAAGCAAGTCTATAAAACCATTTCTTAAAGTGTTCAAAATGTCTGGATATTTTCCAGACATTCCTCATATACAAGTTGTGAACTATGACTCTCAAAAGATACATTGATATTATACCTCAACAACAGGAAATGATGATTTAATAGCTGATGAAATTTGCACTCACAACTTATATAAATTGTTAAAATGGCCATTTTACATAGATTAGTTTGTTCTTAATGTATTTGAGTGTTCATTTGCAAAAATAAAGTTCTTTGTTGACTTTCAGTATTAGTTGTATAAATCATCGATGATGATAGAATACCATAATTTATAAATTCTTTTTCTTAAAATAGTTTTTCAGGAAATTAAACAATTCAAGTCCACTGTTATTGCTCTTTCTAGTAGTGATGAGAGTTTTCTTATAAATTTTTGTTTTTGGTAATGTGGAAGGTAAAATCATCAATGATAATAGGATTTTATCATGTAATTTGTTCATATAGTTATGAAGTTGGAAATCAGTAACCATTTGTTAATGTATAGTGTTGAGTTGATGAACAGCTATTGAGATAAATGCTCTGCTGATTCAAAGGACATTGGATTCAAAGTGGTGGTGTATTTCAATAAAAGTATCATGATGTGAATAACTTTGGTAACATTTCAGTAAAGCTACCTATTTTTGTGTCTATTCATAAGAGCATGGAAAGACACCAGAGAAAGGGTTGAAAAAACTGAGTCTTCAGCAGAGCATTTTGATTGGTTAAAACAACACATATTAGAATAATTACTGCCAAATTTGAGTAGTTAATTATAAGTGCTTTTTGGATGTCTATTGTTGAACAAATGTGAAAGTTATTTTTTGATGACTATTTAATTTCAATTTTAATTGCTTTCATCACAACTCTCATACGATTATTCTATGGCCATTAGTAAGCAACATGAATAAGCAAGACCTGAACTTGCATTGGGAACCTTGTTTTAATGTGGCTGTTGCTTTACTGATTAGGACATGGAGATCCACCAGCTGTAGTTTTTTCAACTCTAAACATATAACTACTCTTTATAAATAAATACGTAATAAAATAATTTTAATTTTACTTATTTTTCATCACAACTCTCATACTATTATTCTATGATCATCAATAAACAATGTCAGTAAGAGATTCAAACTTGCATCCCTTACTTTACATGACTGCCAGATTAAGATCTTCTCTTAACATGGCAGCTGTCTTACCTATTGGGTCATGAAGACACAATGAGGGCAGTCATTTAAATCTTGTGATACAGCTATATGTTAGAAATAATAAAATGAGGAAATATCAGTATTCATCTGATTTTGGTGCATAGTTGAATGACAAAATGAAAATCCTAATGTTAGATGTTTCGTCATTTGAAAGGATTCCTTCAGACAAAACAATGTTTCATTAATGGAATCCTATATATGTAGGAGGAGGAGATGAAATAGAACAAATGTCAGTTATAATTCTACATCAAGAGAAATACCGAAAATGTAGGAATGCTTAATGATTTAATCAGAAGGATCTTTGAAGGATGAAAATTATGTAATATAGGATTTTTTTTCCATCTTGTCATTCAAATATCCATGATTAGTATGACATATAGAGTTAGTATATCATATACTTCTGACTTTTGAAATATGAATGGATTCATTGGCAGTAATAGTCTGAGAATCTCTGAAGTAAAACTTACAGTAACAAGAGGCTTAGCCTTCAAATGGTTGGCTGTACAGAGTTCAGATTGTTGATAAAATAAATGAGTGTTCTTTCAATGTTGCTTGTACAGATAATGATAAAAATACAATTTCATAATCTGGTAGGTTTATGTCATTATAATGTTGAAAATCAGCAAATTGTTGATGTATGCTGGTGATGAGATAAATGAATGTTGTGTTGATTCAATCAATTATTCAATTCATAGTGCTAGTTGACTCCATTGTAGGTGTAAATGTCTGAGTAAATTTGCTGATAGGTCAGTGAAATCTGTTTATGAAGATTTGCATTGGTCTGAGAGAAAGGGTTTTTTTCAAAAATCGGAATTCAGCAGAGTATTTTCATTGGTTTGAAAATGATGTTTCTGATAAATGTTATCTGCTGATTGAAAGTACTTTGTGGACCCTCATCAATGAACAAAAGTGCAAAATTATATATATATATATATATATATATATATGTGTGTGTGTGTATGTTTAAAGTTTGATAAATTTCTAGGGGAAGAGGTCTCTGTATTGGAGATGGAGCATTTATAAACAGTGTGGACATAGGAATAAACACTGCAATTCATGCTTCAATTCTGAAGATAAGGGTATATAGTGTCACAATTAATTTAATGGTATGTAATTTTTTGAAGCAGGTTGGGTTATTGATGTTATTAGTTGTCTTCTATATGCCATGTTCTTTCAGAACATAGGCCATCATGGTTCTCCACAACTTCCTGTTTTTTGTAGGTCTGAATAAGATGTCTCTTTTTGCTATCCCTCCTAGTTTCTGTTTTGGCAACCATTTGCACAAATTCATTAGGTAGGTTAATAGCAGTATATATTTATGATGTATTTATCAATTTGTAGAATATATATAATCTCAAAATAAAAAGAAAGAACTGTCAGATTTATAATCCAGAGTTCTTTTACATTTATTTTTAAAAACAGTGCTTAATACACAGTAGAACATAATATAATTATTTTTTTTTAAATATGTATTCATTGCAACACAGAAATTACCATGTTTCAAAACCTAAATCTTAAATTAAACTTAAAATTTGAAGTTCAGTTCCATTATCAGGCGATGCTGAATAACTTTAGAATGATAAGTTATTCATCATCACTTGATAAAGGAACCCGTCTGAAAACAAAGGAAATGTAAATCCTCTTCACTAAGAAATATATTTAACTTAATAGGCAAACCAGCCATAGAAATTAAATGAATCAGATAAAAACAAGGAACAAATTTGTTTTAGCTTTTCTTTTCAGTATTCATAGCTCATATTTTTTTCCTTATCTCGGAAATATCAAATCATATAATTATCATCAATGCATATTTATTCATATATTTCCATTCCCAATTCTAGTGAGAAGAGAGGTAAGTCAAATTAGTAAATTTATGAGTGATTACTTCTTTTAGTCATTATAATAGTCTATAAAAATAAAGTATTTATCTGCATTTAGGCACAATTAGTTCCCAAGTAAAATGAACCATTTAATTAATCAGTTCCTTTAGTATTATGTTTTTTAGATTGCAATCTTTTTTGTTCAAGCCTTTCATGTGAGGCACTCCAATACCCTTTTGTCTATTAAATGGTCATTTTGTTTCAACATGGTCTTGATAAAGGCTTTCTGTTGCCGTCTTTATCATTCTGTTGCTAATCATCTTCTGCTGAGAAATATTTCCATTTCACTGATACATTAAACATAAAATGATTAAAAGCAATTTATATAAAAGAGTAATCAGTGAATCATAGAGATCATTGAATGCCTGTTTTAGTTGTGAATTCTTTATCTCCACATTATTGAAACTCAATACATTATTACAAGTCTATTGTTTCATTGTATCTTGCTATTAAAACTTTCTAACAATTATAGCTATTTTTGATGGCATGTGTGCACTAGCTATTACTATAAAAGGTAGATATTATATCACTTTTCGTTGTTTTCTGTATTTTATTAGATTTTAATAAAAAGAGTTTTTTTTCAGAAAAACAAATTTCTCATGTTCACTCTTATTCTTTTCTTTTTATGTGCCATGTCATTTCAGGATGTAGGCGATCATGGCTCTCCACCCCGTCTAACCCTTACAGCTCTTAACAAGTTCCTTCCCTCTGCCATCTCCCCCAGACCACATTCTGTTATCCACTTGCTCAAGCCCGCTAGGTATGTCATGTGTTGCTTTCCTTTGTCTCTCTTTCCCTCTATTTGACCTGTGAGTATCAGATTCTCCAGGCCTTCCTTCCTCATTATGTGTCCCAGAAAATTCAGCTGCCTCTTCCTGATGTTATGTATAAGCCTCCTCCTTGTTTGCAACCTCTCTAAGACTTCATCGTTGCTCACATGCTGAGTCCATGATTTCCTCAGCATCCTTCTGTAGAACCACATCTTCATTGCCTTGAGTCTCTTCTTCATCTTTGAGGAAATCATCCAACATTTGCCATAAAGAAGGACAGATGTCACATAACAGCTCAGTATTCTTTTCTTTGTTACCAAAGAAATCCTCCTGTCTCGCAGTACTCTCCCCAAGTTTTGGAATGTGTCCTTGGCCATCCCAATACATCTACAGATCTCAGTGTCGCACTTACCATCCTGTGTCGAGACATTTCCCAGATATTTAAACTTCCATGTCTGTTTGATTCTAGTGTTTCCAATTTCCTAGCTGTTTTTTTTTTTGTGAGTGCAGCAAAGAAATCCTCCTGTCTCACATTACTCTGCCCAGCTTTTGGAATGCATCCTTGATCATCCCAATACGTATATGGATCTAAGTGTCGCACTTACCATCCTCTGTCAAAACGCTTCCCAGATATTTAAACTTCTTCATCTTTCTAATACTGCTGCAGGTTTCCTTCCTAATCTTTTGTTTGAAGTCATGTGAAAAGTCAGCACCTTATTTATGCCATTATCTTTGTGCTACATATGATATCCATTTTAGCTGTTGCTGTTGAAAATCTTCAAGTGATGTCATTACTAATATTTGGTTAAGTTCTTTCTGATTCTGTAGTGCCAGTCCATGAGATCTGAAGAACTATAGTCTTTTCCAAGAGCTACAGGGTACATTTTCTCAAAGCCAGTTTTTGATCATTGAGCTGAGAAAATGGTAATACGTAACCAACAGTTTAGTAGTATTCTTTTATAAAAGTTTTGAACATGAATGTCTCGTTGATTGGTCCAAATTTGGTGAAATGAAACTTTGTGAGTGATTCCATAGATGGGAAGGCAAGGTGCTGCTCTATGTACGCATACATACATTCATACATAGATACATACATACATTCATACATTCATTCATACATACATTCTGAGATAGAGAAGTACTAACAGATTTTGTGATATAAAGACATATAGATATGAATTACCTGATATAAATTTTGACGGAAAGAGAAGTCAGTGCAGAGATAAGTTATTCCATTTCTATTTACATAATGTTAACAGCAATAAGAGAAAATTGTGTTATTTTGCTTGCATCTATTTCCTAGGTTATCATTTGTTTTTCCATATTCTGACAACATTAAATGACAATATGTCAAAATAACATGATGGCCAATCTTCTAGGTCATTCAAGTTAGAATTATTGAGAGTTCCCCTACTCCTACCGAGGTTTCAGTGTACAAAGCCATCTGTCACCATTGATTCCCTCCTCCTTGGATGCTTCTGATAGCTGGTTTTTATTTTTATTTATTTTTAATACACACAGAAGTGCTCATATTTCCTAATATTTAATGATATGCAGAGATCCGGAATAGGTAAATTTCTGCATTAAAAAGATATGCTTATTCTGTGATCGATCACTATTTTTTTTTATCTCAAACATCAGAAAGTATCTCCATAATTACTTTAAATGAAGTGAGGTGGTCCATAGCAATTCAATGTGTTAAGAAGAGATTAGGATGTTAGCATAAAATTAAATTTTCTTTTCATCATCAGTACCATGTCATAAAGTCACCACACAGCTAAGCACCTCCTCCACATATCTGGGTTGAAAGTTGGATATCTACTCATTCATGTGCAGCATGACTTGGACAAGTAGATTAGGTTAAACCATAGCTGATGTCTTCCAACTTGATGGCTCACCTCAGTCATTCTTTCCATGGCAGACCCCCTGCCCTGGATCTTCAGTCTAGCAACCCATCCATTCAACAATGCTTTGTTATCACTGCACTAGCTACATTACATAGGCTACGGCACTCAGTCAACACCACTGTCTTTGTCCTACAGGAACATTCATCTGTCCTTTGACAGGTTTTGGCTTTACTCCTGCTGCCACCTTCCTCACAAGGAAAGTGCGGTTATCAGTTTAGTCACCAATGGCCCAAACATATAGCAGGTAATACTGGATTATATAGTTCACTCATACAGTGACTTGTTATAAATTAAATACCATCAAATGATACACTTCTGAGTGTATATTGGTTTCTATAAATGCATTCATACAGATAAGAATTGAAAGTGTCATACAGAGCTTTGCAGATTGATCTGTTATTATATTTTAGTAGATTCTTGATAATGTTTTTATATTATATATATATTTGTTGCAAATATGAAATGTTTGGAAACCTGTGGTTTAGTATATAATATTGTCATAGAAAATAATAAAATATTTGATAGGAACTGAGTTAGAAAATTTGAGTGTCATTTTGTATGCATTTCCCAGATTCAGAGTAAAATATTTATTCTAACTTTAATTGCTCCTGCTAGGATAAACGTAGACCTAGGAATTAAAAAAAAATTGTAACATGATATTCATCTGTCTATATTTCTGAGATGAGGTATTATGTACACTATTTACATTATTCAGACTATTCTCCTCACCTTTGTCACCATATTTATTACAACATTTCAGCTGTTGTATGCTCCGGCCTTCTTCAGTTAATTAGATCCAGTGACAGGACCCAAAGAGTGTAAGTTCAATACCTGGTTAAGGCAGTGAAGAACTTGGAGAGGGGAATTAACAGGAGATAACTGATAACTGACATTCATTAAACATGGCACGTGGAACTAGAACAGTCTACCCCAGTGAGCGAAATAAAGGATTCAGTTCAACACTCCAACCACTTGAAGAAGGCTGGAGCATACAACGGCCGAAACATTGTAATAAATATGGCGACACAGATGAGGATAATAGTCCGAATAATGATATGGATATATAACTTTACTGATAAATTAATTTTTTCTTTTATATTGTCTATTTTCTTCATTCAATTATTGTTAGAAATTTATAAATCTCTATCAAGAATCCACACATATAAAATACAATGAAAATTTATATCCATATATATATATATATAGTTTGTGTATGTGTGTGTATATATATATATATATATATATATATATATAGTTTGTGTATGTGTGTGTATATATATATATATATATATATATAGTTTGTGTATGTGTGTGTATATATATATATATATATATATATATATATATATATATATAGTTTGTGTATGTGTGTGTATATATATATATATATATATATATATATATATATATATATAATAGTAAATCTGGTATCACTGACAAAACTAACCTGACCATTGATCTTGAAAAGGACTTCCAATCTGTGGTTGGCTGGAGCAGGAAATGGCTGGTAAACTTGATGCCTCAAAAACAAACTGCTCTGATTTACACACCACAGAAAAATCTCCCTGCCTCCCATTAGAATGTTTGATGCTCAACTCCACAAGAGCGCCTCTCTGCACCTGATTGGTCTCACACTGTCCGCTAACCTAAGATGGAAAAAATACGTTGAATCAATTGCTTCATCTACCACAAGGAAAGTTGGTTCTCTGTGTCGTGCCAGAAAGTTTTTCTCACCTGAGTCCATCCTTCAAATCTGTAAACCAACACATGCCCTTGCATGAAATTTTGTCGCCATATATGGTCTGGAGCCCCCACTGTTCATCTCAAGGTCCTCGACAAAATCCAGAGACAGATATGCAATGTGGTTGGTCCTGGTCTGAAATCTCGCCTACTGTCACTTTCTCACAGATGTGTCGTCACTTCCCTCTGTCTTTTCTACAAGTACTTTCATGGTAGCTGCTCTGACAAGCTATTTTCAGTGGTTCCCAAACTGCATGAATTTAAGTATATTAATAGTTTGGCATCTCAGTCCCACCCTTTCATTGTCAAAATGGTTAAATGTAGCTGTCACGCACTTCCCATCTGTGGAACTCTCTTCTTCTACTTGCTTCCCTGACAGTTATAGTGTTCAGATATTCAAATGTAATGTTAATCGACATCTTCTGCTGCCTTGATGTCTCTTTACTCTTACTCATACTCTCTGTAACCCCTTGCATGCTAGTGACATTCCCACCTTGCTTGGAGTAAAAAGCTTAAAAAAATGTGTATACAGTGTAACCCGGATATAAGAGAGTTGTCAGGACCGGAGAAGAAGTCTCTTATATCCGGGTTTGGTCTACTTTGTTTATGGCTCTAATTTGGGACCAGAGAAAATCTCTCTTATATCCGGGTTTCTCTTATATCAGGGTCACACTGTATATAAAAGTGGACATTGAAGTCAACATCCAACAGCAGCAGCAGTTTACTTCATGATTAAACATGCTTAACCCATAAATATAACACACCTTAAACTATATTTTTATTATATATTAAGTTGTTGCAAAATAATGACGTAATAATGTCGTTTTTTGACGTATTTTTTAATGTCAAAAAACGACATTATTACGTCATTATTTTTGCACCAACCTAATATATATATGTTAATTTATTTTGCTTAAACATTATTTTAGATGGATACTCATATATAAGTAAATGCTCTGTTTATTTAATTAAACAGTATTTATATTTAATTACATTTACTGGCCTGGATCTAATATATATGAGAAAAAGTTATACAATTTTTTTATATCCCAGAACTACGTTAGGAAAATCAATGGGAAAATTTTTCATGTGACGTGTTTCGTCCTTTAGGACTTTATCTGGCTAAAGTGTTTTTAAGTTTAATATTTTCATAATGTGTTTGTGCATATCGTCAAGCCAATTTCATTTATTTTCTTTTTGTTTGCATTTTCATCACTTTTGTTATTAAGCATCCCACCTTGTGATAACAGAATTATAGATATATGCTATTTTAAACTTGACAAATAAAATGACGTTATTTAAATTCATTTTTTATCTCCTACTTTAGTTTTATCGCACAGAAAAAAGACGTGTAATTTAACAGTTAAATGTTGACATCATTTTCATATTTTTGATGGCATGGCAATCTTATATGATAAATATTAATTTGTTATTTTATTGACCAGAGTATTACTGCCATATCTAGATTAGAGTTGCCCAGTTGCAGCCTGCCTTGTGGATAAGTAATTATATTTCACCCTCCAACCCCTTTTCCACAAATGAAACATTGCAAGCCTCTTACTATTCTATTGTTATTACCAAGGTAAAATGTTTTGATGAATTACATTCCTTTGTTCCACCAGTTGAGGCCTTTACTACTAACAACTGTCATGTCATATAGTGATTTTCCAAGCGTAGCTTAGATGTGGCACAAGGCCGAAAGTAGGAGAAAGCCAGTGAGGATCAAACTCACTACTCAGTCATAATTGTTCTAGTGAGACAAACTTGCTAACCATTACACCACCTCAAGGTACCCAATAGCGATATTCCAAACATAGCTTGGATGTGGCACAAGGCCAAAAGTAAGGGGTACCTAGTGAGGATTGAACTCACTATTCAGTGGTAATTGCGTTTGCGAGACAAGCTTGCTAACCATTACGCCAGCTCAATGTGCCCCTGTCATGTCATATATATAGTCATTTTATATCCCACTGGTAAAAAAGGAGTTCCACAGGCACACCTTCTTCCCAAGAGCCAGTGGTTTGTGGGAAAGAATCTTCTCCGATCATTGTATTCTTAACCTCTCTCTCAATCATTATCGATCATATATATCTTTATAATTTACCCTTTTTACCTCATCCTCTTATGAAGTTTGGATTCTAGTCTGCGTTTTTTTAATTTTTTACAAGGATGTTTAAGAACCACTCAAGGTAGAGGGTTACAGAATAAGAGACACACTTTATGGAGATATGTGGAAAAGATAACAGTTAACCTGAAAGATTATGGTGATTGGGGAAGCATCCTCTTGGGAGTCAGTCCATTTACTTATATCCAAATATTCTTGAGAATTTTATGAATCTATCTCCCCTCTCAGATATGAGTTAAATAGTAGGACTTGTATCTGAAAAAACTCATTATTGTTCTCAAAATATTTATTAATGCAATATTCTCTAACAAAAAAAAGATTATTCTTACAATCCAAATATTTATTTTGGCTTAAAAAAACCCACAAAGGGTTGATAAACTGTAAAAAAACAAATCAACCAACATTCTCTTACACCCATAAAACCTCTTATATTGGATGAACAGTAATGTAATAAGAAAATATCTTTCTGTGTTTTTGTGTGTGTGTGTGTATATATATATATATATATATATATATATATATATATATATAAGAGAGAGAGAGAGAGAGACATGTTTCATTGAATAATTTAGACAAGTTTTGTCTACTTATTTTCAATTGGATCCTTTCATATTCATGGACAAGCATTTTGGTGTCATTATTAAAGGAAGAAAAAAAAATAACTGTGTTGATAAATATTTTATTCAGAGTACTTTTGACATAGCACAATGTCATCATCATCTCATCAGGGTATTGTTTATTTCAAGACAAATATTGTAGTGTTCGTCATTTGCAGGGATGAAATTGCTGTGTTCATTTGAAAGTTAAATTTTTTACTTGTGAAGTGAAGAATCCTGAGTGAATATGTGAAGCTTGACTAATGCTTTAGGGAAGGTAACTAAGTATGGTGTTTTGTGAGTTTTCAAGAAATAATTAAGTACAAACCATTATATTTTAAACTATCTATAGTACACATTTTAAAACATTTTTGCAGTATTTGAAATAAATTTTATTAAGGTTTGGTTTTAATTTTTTAATATACTTAGCTTTGAGGATTTTTAGTTTACATTTATTATTTTCATGAAAAAGTATAGTATTTTCAACAAGAATTTTTCTGAATTACAAATGTGGATAAGTATGCTGTTGTAAATGCTAAGAAATTATGAACATATCGTTCAAATGAAAACTCAACCACTGAGACAATGTGGTCATAGTGTGTCCAACATAAATATTATTTTTTCTGTTAGAGATACAATCTCCCAGAGAACATTTAAATTTATAAACAGTGTTGGTTTTCTGCAACATGTTAGTAGGTGGGGAAGAGTTGTTACAAATGATTGAAGTAGATATACTAGTTTTAGTGTTGTATATAATTAATACTATTTTTTAGTAGGATCTGTGGTGGATTTTTTTAGGATATTTTTGTCTTATTTATAATTAGAATGTATTTGGTTGTAACATAAAAGATTAATTTTGAAGAAAATTTCCATGGATAAGGATAGTTGAAGAAGTATTCTATTTGCTTAGTGTTAAAATTTCTGATAGATCTTATTTCTTCAACAACAATATAATTAAGGAAGTCATTAATAAGTGTTTTATATTTTTTAGTTCACTGTAGAAAATCTTTTCTGCAAATAAATTTTTGCATGGTTTATTAAGTTTTTAGAATTGCTATTTTATATTGGATATTCACTCTTATAGTTAAGGGTGCACAAAATTATGCTGTTAGGTTTTTTATATGGGGAGATAGTGAATTTATTTTTATTAGTGTTTATCAGTATATCTAGAAAAGGAATTTTCTTACTATTATTAAGTTCATATGTAAATTTAAGGACAGAATTATCTTGGAATTGTTTTTGAAGTTAATGTATTCTTGACTATATATATGTAATTATTGAATAGTGACCCTAAATGCAAATCTTCCCCTGACTCTCAATATATATATATATATATATATATATATATATATATATATATATATACACTCAGTTTTATATCCTAATGTAAACAAAGCAATTTCTAAAGAACTGATGGAGTTTTATTCATTAATCTGACAGATTCTGTTACTTAAACATTATTTTTCTTTAATAAGACTATTCAGGCTGGTAGACTTCAATATATAAATGGAGTATTAGCACAAATATGGACATCAACTAAAAATAACGTTTAAGTAATAAAATCTGTTGGATTAATAAATAAAATCCATTACTTCTTTAAAAATTGCTTTGTTTATGTTAGGATGCAAAACTGAGCAGAAATTTATATTTTGAGAGTCAGGGAAAAAAATTGTGTTTAAAGGCACTATTCAACTGTGTTTGATCATCAAATCATATATATACATCTATGTACAAGCAGTATATGTCCATGTGATTACTTTTATGTGTATTTGTAAATGAAAGTTAAACTCATCATGTCATTATCACTTTTTATTATTGCTTCTTCATTTAATCTTAAATCTATTTAATTATGAAGTGAAGTCAATATAAACAAAGTGAAAAGTTTAGTCAAGTATGTATTGATAACATTGAAGAAAAAGATATTAGTTTCTAACCTTGTATGATGAAACTGCATTGGTTTCCTTTCAAATATATCTAGGGCAACAAAGGATAGGAAGTTATGGAGAGCCATGATCACCCATGTATTTAAGGCTACACATCACACAGAAGAAGATGATGCCTGTGATGTCATCTTTGGCCACTTCTGTTTGGCTGAAAGCCAATATGTATAAATGATTGACAGTTTGATATTGTGTCAAACTCAATTTGGTACGTCAAGCCAAAATTATTGTGACACATATTGGAAAATAGATGTTATCATTCAAGTAACCAAGTTTCCCATGACAGTACAAATCAAATATAAGTATATTCACAATATATAGGAAATAGATGTATATTGAGAATATATAGATGTTCAGGTAGTGTAGTGGTTATGAGTGCAGAAAGTGGGAATAGCATATCATTTTTCAAATTCCAGACATTCCATTCACTTTCATTCAAATTGAAAAAGGTATGATAATATCTATTTTTCAAGCTAGAAGTTAACAGCAAGGCAGACTGATCTCTCTAGCTTTGACTAGCAACTCACTGTATAGAATAATTCTGAGTTCAAAACCACTTAGGTAATTAGATTCTCACCCACCCAACCTGATGACGCCTCTGCCCCAAGGTTTTACTTTTCTTAAAAATGGCAGGTATTATCAAGTTACTCATACAGTGAATTGCTCATAATTGTTTTTTTTTTTTTTATTCTAATCATTTTTGCCCTGAGCAAAATGATAAAAGCTGCAAAGAGGGAAGGAGTTACCGAGTGTAAAAGAAATAGTGAGAATAATAAAAGAACAGGATCTAAGGAGACAGAATATGATGATTGATGTTAGCAAGAGGCCTGAAGAGGGTTTCACAAGTGAGAAGGATGGGAGATGAAACTATTAGCATAGAGCTTATGGTTTTATCTGGCAACTCCAACAGTGAAATTATGAGACCTAGCTGCCAATCTAGTACTGCACTTAAATTTGTGAAGACAAGGTACCAAAGAGGAAAACATCATAATAATTACAGTGAAAATATTTACATTTTTAATAGCATAAGATACACAGCTGACACCATGTTGATAGAAGAAACAGAAAATAAATAGCAGAAACTCCTCAAAGTAATAAAGAAAATCAAGAAGAAAGGACTAACTACCAATTATAAGACAGACTATATGGTCATTATCAATAACGAAAGCCAAGATGGATGCTATGAATTGAAGATAACAGAATCAGGTTATTACAGTAATTGCACTATTATTAGGAGGACTTTCAACAGACAATAGAAAATATGACACCCAAAAATCCAAATGTGTATTGAAATAGCAAAAGATGCTTGGCAAAAGCTAAGCAAAGTATTAAGAAACAGGATAATTTCATTAGAAACAAAGAAAAGAGTACTGAGCTGCTACATAATATCAATCCTTTTATCTAGCAGATGAAGAAGAGACTTGAGGCAACAGACATACGGTTCTACAGAATGATGCTGTGAATACCATGCATTGTGCATGCGAGTAATAAGGAAGTGTTAAGGAAAATAGAAGCAAAAATGAATACTTAGAATCAGAAGGATTGAGTTGGAAATTCTGGAACATATAGAGAAAGAGGGTTTGGAGAATCTGACACTCACAGGACGTATTAAAGACAATAAGGGCACGGTAACTTGCCTAACAAACCTGTTTAATTAGATGACAGAATTTGGAGTGATAGGAAAGAAACAAACATTTCTGAGAGCTACAAAAGGATAGAAAGGTGAAGAGTGCCACGACAGCCTACATGCTGAAGCAACACAGCATATAAGTTTGCTTTAACAGAAAGTATTCAAGCCACTGTAAGAAAAAAAATACAAACATGCACCCACTAATTTATGAAAGATTCTGTTTGAGAATTGAGAGAAATAGAATCAAATTGCAATGTGTTTGATGTTGATTCACTAAGATCATATACAAATAACAAAAATCAATTTAAAAGACAATATTTCTTCTAGTTTAAGCATAAAGTTTTTCAAAATGGACAAATAAAGTCTGTATGTTGATTGAAAACCTTCCTTTCCACCCGATCATGTATCACTCTGGATACACAGTCCATAAGCAAAGTGACAATGAGAGGGTTCAAATTTATCTCGACAGCTGTAGTTAATTTTTTTATGGCTATAAAACTTCTGATTTCACATCATTAAAATGTAACAAGGAAATATAAACAATTTCTTATATTTTTCTGCAAGTGTGCATGTAAATTTTCTGAAAACAGCTTGTTTTTAATGCTAATTAGATGTTAATATACAAGCAAAAACTGCCACTTGATGACGATGGTGGCAGGGTTTTTGATGCGGTAATATAAAGAGAAAAGATATTAAGTCATTTTTATTTATCTTTTTTGTCTAAAATCTGATTTTTACCAGACCTCAAATGATAGAATTGCGTTGTTATAATGGCAAAAGAGTAAATTGTGTTTGCCTCTAATGGGCAAACTGGAAGCATTTAAATTGTTCATCAGAGCAGTTAATTGTCATGTATGGATGGCTGGAAAAGATAACAAAATTGGCAGAAGGAGATTTTTGCTTTTGCATATAAGGCAAAAGAGAAACAATAAGAAAGAAAATGAAGAAAATATCCTGTGTAGATTAGAAAATTGAAATTTAAAGTGATATGATTTTGTCCCTGAAGCTTTGAATCCAAGCAAAAATAACAGCTTCATTATCTTGTTAACAATAATAATAGTTTTTGTAGTACAAGGAGGTGCTGAAATGTTCAACACACATCCTAAATGACAAAGGCAGTGAAAAAAAATTATCAGCCACCCTACTTCCCAAGAAACTAAACTGGCCACCGGTCTTGAAGAGGACCTCCAATCTGTAGTTGACTGAGGCAGGAAATGGCTTATAAACTTCAATGCCTCCAAAGTGGAACTGCTCTAACACAGAACATTCCCTGCCTCCCATCAGAATGGTTAATGCCAAACTCCATGAGAGTGCCTCATTACACCTGCTTGTTCTCACACTGTCCACTGATATGTGGTGGAACAAATAGACTCAAAACTTCATCTACCACACGGAAAGTTGGTTTTCTGTGTTGCCCAGAATGTTTTTCTCATCTGAGTCCATCCTTCAAATCTATAAATCAACCATCCAGTATCGTCCTCTGCCCAACTCAATTTCTCAAATCAGTATTTTAGTGACTAAAATAAAGAAGTTTTATTTAAAAATTTTGAGAATTCATTTTCCAATTATATTGAGCAGTGGGATGCATTACTATTCATTGTTGAACATTTCACCTGTTGTGCCTTCTGGCATTTCTCAGATGCATATCAATCTGTGTAACCTACAGGGAATTCTGAACTGAACACTTTATTTAATCTACAGATGTCAATCAGCACCCACTCACGTCTGAGCATTGGAATCACCATCTCCTCTCCCTATTCCCTTTCTTTCCACTGGTAGCAGTGTCAGAGATGGCTCTGAAGGCCCAACCTATTCCTGAAAAGTTGTGAGCAGGGCTGTGGGTGATGATGCGGATGCGCAAATCAGACCATCAGGACTGCACATCGCACATCCTCTTCATGTTAACAGTTGAGCTGAAAAGTCTTGGTGGTCCCACACTAGGAAGGACAATTTGCAGCATTGGTCTCACATATCTCAGGGTCAATGTTGGCCTGTTAAGTGTTGTTTTGGGCCTCATACTAGATGTAGACCATTCTTCTTCCACTGCCCATGTCTAGGGATATCTTGTCTAGTTCTTATTTTTAGTAGAATATTCCAACCAGTTCCACTCTACACAGAAAAAAAAAACTAACATTAGGGGATAACATGACCAAGAACTACATGTGCTTCATTTCTTGCAGTTGTGGCAAAGAATATAAAGGTGGAACAAGCCACTCCCTAAAAATAATGTTGGAGGAACATTAAAAAGATGTAGTATGGGGGTTAGACAATAAAATCAGGCATAGCTGATCCTGTATGGAAGGAAACGGGTAGTCATCAGCGCCTTCAACAGCAGCAACAGCTGTCAAAATATGACATGTAGCAGCAGTACTAACGGCAGGTTTAAGTTCACTGCAGAGAATTATCCTACAGGACAATAGCCTAATGAATTAAAGCCTTGGTTCATGAATTTGGTGACAGTAATTGTGAGTTCAATCTACCTGGGATGAGCAGTGTCTACTTCAACTTAGTCAAAATCAGTGAGCAATAACTGAACAATACTAAAAGTAAGATAGAGCAGTCTATAAGAACAGTATTGTACAAACTGATGTACACCTAATGAAGGCCAGACAGCTCAATGGCCAAAACATTGAGATAACAACAAAGATGAGGACAATAGTTTGAACTAGAATAAATAATAACTTCTTATTCAAGAAATTCAGACTGAAAGTGAGATACATATTTGGGCTAGTATGTACTGTTGAAGGGTCGAGATCAGTCTTCTTGGTTCGGACAAAAGATTTTCAGCATCCCCACCTATAAGATAATATAAAAAAATTAACTCAATCAAAATCAGGTGTAACATCTCATTTGTATACACCATATTTCTCACTATTTAATATTTGAAGTGTTTTAATAGAGAATGTAAAATTTGATAGCGCATTGGAATCGTAAAATATGCCTTTCAAAAGCTAAGTATTAAGAAACAGGAAAATTTCATTAAAAACAATCTCGAAGACATAGGGTAACAGAAATGTGGTTCTACAGAAGGATGCTGAGAATACCATGGAATGAACATGAGAGTAATGACAAAGTTTTGAGAAAAATGGTAACAAAAAGGATACTTATATTTAAAATCTGAAAGATTTGAAACTTCTAGGACATAATGCAGAAACCCTTAATTCTCATCAACTGTGGACCCTCCGGATTCATGATATGACATCCCATTTGATACCAGGACTCAAGAAGTGGGATTTGTCAGTTGGAAGCTTTTTTTTTTTAGCAGATAAAATAGCTTGAAATTGGTAGTCACAATGAACCCGGTTAAGCATAGATCAAAATCCCAACTCATCTGTGCAGCTCACCTTTCATTCAGCTTATTGACCCCGCATGCAAATTAGTGATGGTTTTAAAATTAAAACTGGAACGAGGCATGCACTTTACCTTAATTGCAAATAGCGGCTCTGACATATAGGCAGATGTTAAAATATATATTATACCCTTCCCCAGGGTAGACATGTATATACGTTTTTACCAAAAGTGTCTTTTTCAGAAATCAAACAAATAAACACATCCAAAGCATAACTTTCAAAAACCAGTTACAGATGTGTTTATATGTTGATCTTGAGTTTTTTTTATGTCCTTCTGAGCTTGAAACTTGTCCATTTATCAACTCACATGTCTGGTAGAATTGTTAGCCACCACTCGGGTAATTCAAGGTGTCTCAGTTTCTTAGTTAGCATATTAAAAACAAATAAAAAAAATGTTTGAAAATGAAACTTTTTCTCAAAATAATTGTTAGGAAGGGGTTAAAGAATGAATAATTCAGATTTTAAATAAAATGAAATGAAATGAATTACATGACATCTATATTTTTCAGTTACCAAGGTAACCAAAACAAAGATTCCCCTCTAAAAAAGATTTCGAATTTACTTTGTGGACAATGGTTGTTTCCTGTGACATTTAGCATGGCCTAAGCTACCATCTATAGACAACAGTTTTTTTCTTTTTTTTTTTTTTTTTTTTTTTTTAGATCAATGATTAAAAATGGCTTCAGCCAAGTAAATTATTTTGGTATTATTCATGACAATCTTTGATCAGCCTGTGTATACTGGTGCTACAAAGTCAAAAACGAGAAATTTTTCACCAAATAGCAAAAACCACATCACTTGAAGACTTCCAATGACAACAATAAAACAAAAATGGGTAGCATATATAACAAGAAAGGAAAATAATAACAAAATCAAGATGTTGACATTCCACATGACATTAAACAAAAGGTTTTCAAGATAATTTCCATTGATACTAGAAAGTATGATAGCAGTTAATGGACTTTAAAAAATTTTTTCTAGAAAAAAACATTTTAAGAAAATGATTTCAGAAATTTAAACTAATATTAACACTATCTCTTCCAACAATGAATTCCTGCTAAATATTTAGAGATTCCTGATAAAATAGGAAGAAAATTCTGCAATGTTATCAGTACTGACCTGGCATCTTTGCTTCAGTTACTTTCCCTCCACCATAACATAGCTTCCCTGTGCCTTTTCTAGAAATGTTTTTCTGGTAATTGCTCATTAGAGCAATTACCAGAAAAATTTTTTTACTTTTTCTTTGGTACCTTG
The DNA here is from genome assembly GCA_963932145.1 of Acanthosepion lycidas. Classification (NCBI taxonomy): domain Eukaryota; kingdom Metazoa; phylum Mollusca; class Cephalopoda; order Sepiida; family Sepiidae; genus Acanthosepion; species Acanthosepion lycidas. The sequence continues at coordinate 93,973,903 of OZ010584.1, read as the reverse complement.
ATTTTACAAATCTAAGCACAATACTAGATTGGAAGCTAGGTCTCATCATTTTACAGTTGAAATTGCTAGATGTAACTGTAAGTTTTATGCCAACAGTTCATTTGTAGAAGTCTCTTCCGACTTCTTGCCTTCCAGTCAATTTTGGCCTTCAAAAATTTGAATTACTGTTCTTTTATTGTTCTTTCTCCTTAATAATGTTTTAATTTTTCTCATTATTTGACAGTCAGTAACCCCTTGCATCTTAGTGGCGTTATTGCCTTGATTGAGGTGGAAGGGTTAAAAATATTCCTTCCTCGTTAAAGTCTTAAAATGTTTTTTAATAGATTGATTTTTTTATAGTTTATAAACCTTTTGCAGGTTAAAGACGGAAAATATTTTTTCAGATTGTAAGAAATTTTTTGAGATAATAATAATTTACTGATACAAGTTTTATTAATTAACACATAGCTGCGGGTAGAAGAGGTGAATTCATACTTTACCCAAAGGTATTTGCGCATGACAAACCTGACTGAAATTGGAACATGTCTCTCCAATTTCAAGTTCTGAACCATTATACATTACAACACCTGCTCATCCAACCTTACAGCACTTTTGTTCCCTATCAGTCACCCATCTTGGTACTGATCAAACTCAATGTTGCTTAATTTTGGTATATAAGATACAGGTAGATTCTGAAATAAAACTTTGAGGTGAAAAATCTTATACATTGAAAAATATGATTTCAAAAAGTTTTGTATGATTTCATGGATTTATAATATAGTGTAAAAATATCCATGTAAAGATCCAGAAATTTTTCTGGATAAGTATTTTGGTCCCTCTCTCTCTCTTTCTTTCTTTCTCTCTTTGTGGTTTAGGTGGTCATAGCTCTCCACAGCTGAAACACCTTGTTTAACAAAATTCAAACTGTAACTGATGTCTATTCAGTATAGTTGCAGTATAAACCCACAGGTTGCCTCTGTGGATGTTAAAGAAAAAAAAACCCAAATATGCCTGAGCAGACATCTTCAATAGGAAATAACTAGCCTCCCATGTAGATAGGCAAACTTGATTTTTTTTTTTTTTTTTTTTTTTGCTTATCAACTATTTACAGGTTATTTAATATTAGAAAAAATTTAGATTGTCTGAATTTTTTTTGAGATTATAATGTTTAACTAATACAAGTTGTAGATTTCAATCTTCCAATGACCGCAGAACACTTGCCCTTCTCCTTTTATAGGTAAAGCACATAAATGCATGCTGGGAGTTTTTTCTTAGCGAATAAAATAGGCCGATTTGCAGTTTGACATGACTTAGTCCTGGTCTACGTGTGCTGATGCCAATTCTTAATTTGCAAACTCTTTGCTTTATTATTATTAATTTGCTTGTGTGCTTAATATTATTATTTTATTTTTATGATGTTCCTTTTTATTTCTTTTGCAAATTTTGTTAATTCTGTTTGTTGGACAGTTCTGTGGTTTATTCTTCATTTGACCAATGGCTACTCAATCCACACAAGTTTTACTAATTAACCCATACTTTTCCCAAGAGTATTTCTGTGTAAATGAATATAACAAACTCAACTGGAATTGAAACTTGGCTCTCTGAGTTCCAATTCTGAGACAGATGCACTTGAAAACAAACGAGCAAGCAGTCATTATATTAATACATTTGAAAACTCCAGCTAATCATTATTTTTCAACATAAAAAAAAATGACTCAATCTAATTAAATGTTATCAAAAAACATTTCAATCTATTTTGAAATTATTTCATCTTGGAGTTTCAGCCCCACAATAAGATATTTTATCTTTTCATTGCTGCCTAGTTTTTCCTGTATTGCACTGTTTTTAGTGAAAAAAAACAAAAAAAAAACTTCTATTAATATTATTTGGAATTTGAAATCCATTGCATTAGAAATATAAAGTTATAATATTTAAAAGAAAAATTATTGCACTTTCTCAGGCTAATATTCTCTGCTGACCTGAATTAGAAATATATTGGATCAAGTCTGCCGATAGGAAAGTTGGTTCACTGTGTTGGGATAGAAAATTTTTCTTGCCAGAATTTATCTTACATACTTATAAATCTACCTTTCTTGCATGTTTTGAATATTGCTGTTACATATTGTCTGATTCTTCTGCTATATAGTTAGAGATTCTTGATAAAATCCAAGGAAGTATCTGCAATGTTACTGGACCTGACTTGGCATCTCATCTTCTGTCTTTTTCCCACTCTTATAATGTAGCTTCTCTGTGGTAATTGTTCTGATGGACTTTACTCTATGGTACTTAGATATGGACTAAAGTGCAATACAAGTTTGGCAACAAGGCCTCATCATTTTACAATTGAATTGCCTAGATGTAACTGTGTTCTATGCTAACAGTTTCTTCTCTTGCACTTTTTGCTTGTAGAACTCTCTTCTACCTTCTTACTTTCCAGTCAACTTTGATCTTCGAAAATTTTAATGCAATTATTATTATATATCGTTACGTACTGTCTTCTGATTACTCTTCTATTGTTCTCACTCCTTAATAATGTTTTTCTTTTTCTTATTCATTCACATTTGAGTCTTTATTGATTTATTGCCTTGCTTTGGGTGAAATGATTAAAAAAAAATAAAGCTTTTGATACCTGTTTAAAGCCCACAGAATTTCAAGATGCATGTACAAATAGCTCTTTGGCTGGCACTATTTTCAAGGAGGAATTCAGTTATTGACCCCACCCTTTAGACTGAGAGTTCATATAACATGGCTCAATTTAGTGGATTGACTGCAATAAATTTCTAAAGCCATAGTTTTTCTATTGGATTTGCCCTTTTCTAGGCAAATAACCAAATCAGCTATTAAGATCTGCTACCTGTTTGAAGGAGTATTCTGAGAGTTTGATAAATCTGGATAATATGTGCTATAAAATTTCACATGACTAGAAATTTCTCTTACAATTACACTTTCTGTGTTTGTGTCTGTCAGAGTAAATGAAAACCAAAAAGCAAATTACACTTCCAAATATTAAATTTCATGGTAAGCATTCCGTCCTCATGACAGAATCTTCAAATTGATTTTCATGACAGATAAGAATTATAAAACAATGAATAAAAAAAATACTTGCTATTCACAACACAGCCTGGTTACCATACACAACCAGCAATGTAAAGAAAAATATTACCTTTATGTACAGTTATATCTTGAGGACAAATCTTTTTTTATTGTTCATGCAATCTACTTCTGTTTTAAGTGCACCTGCGCTCACTGAATTGTTAATTGCCTTTTTTTCATATTATTTGGGCAGCATTAATTACATGAGTCATCCAATGTAAAATATTTGTATTTTATATATAATGTAAAATATATATATATATTTATTTCTTGATTTTAAGTAAGAACTTCATTTCATTATTCATTTAAATCAAATCCTGTTAATATTTTACAATATAATTTACAGTACATTTTTATGTATTTCTTACAATAAATTCTACCTTTTCTGTTTAAATCTGTTTATCTAATTTTTCTTAAATTGCATGTGATACTTTCCTGTCTATAAGTTTGTACATTTAACACTTTCACTTTTCCTTGTGACTTTTATAATTTACTATGACAACACATAAGCTTGTGGCTGGTGTAATGGACATTGGCTCAGAAGGAGAAATCAGAGAGGCAAGTTCAGTCAAGTAATATATAAATCTCACTCCTTCCTCCTGTTATAGAATAATAGGAGGAAAAATAATTATTTTCAAAAAAGTGTTAATGCAATATTCCCTTGCAAAAAATGATAGAATTATTCCTGCAATCCAAATTATGTTTTGGCTTTAAATAGCCAACAAAATGCTGATAAACCATAACAAACTCAATCTTCCCCAGCCATGGGTTAAATAGTAGCAATCACTAAAGAAGGGGGAAAAATTCTGACTTCCATATCATGGAGAAGACAATGGGAAACAATTGACTATCTTTATGAAGAAAGCATGACAATTTACAGATCATAGGAAAGAAACAGAATCTGTGGAGTCATGACTGCCTACATCCTGAAGGGAAATGACATTCAACAAAACTCCTCATCTGAGTACTCTTGATGTGAGACTCCTGGACAGCAATGCACTGCACCTTCTTGGCCTCATATTGAATCAATAGCTGCATCTACTGCAAGGAAAACTGGGTCACTGTGTTGTACAGAAGGTTTTTCTCATTAGAGTTCATTTTGCACATTTACAAATCTACCATTCATCCATTAATTAAATACTGTTGCCATATCTAGTCTGATACTCTGCTATTCATCTCAGAGTTTTTGACAAAATCCAAAGACGGATCTGCAATGTAATTGATCCTGACTTGGCATCTCAACTTCAGTCACTTTCTCACCGACAAGATGTGGCTACCCCCTGTCTTTTCTACAAATATTTTTGTGGATAACTGCTCTGATGAGCTTTTTTTCCTGGTACCCTGACTACATGAGTTTAAGCATGCTACTATATTGGCATTTAGGTTCCAACCTTTTACTGTTGAAATAGTTAAATGTAACCACCACTTCTACTCCAACAGTTTGTTTTCTCGCACTTCCCACCTGTGGAACTCCCTTCTGCTTTCCCTGATAATTACAATCTTCAAAAATTTTAAATTGCTGAGGTGATGAGGGATTAATGTAACTGGTAAGCTTGTGTTCTATGAAATGGGGCTACATGGTTGTGGATCAGATTTGCTTACTTGCTTGCATTGCATAGTTGAAGAGGCTTACTTGTGGAAATCAGAGTACCTTGCTTGTAGAATTGGAGTTGCATTGCTTTGGAGTCAGTCAAATATGCTGAGTTGATGACAGATTGGTGTAGCTGGTGAGTCTGTGTTTCTACAAAATGGGGTCATGGCGATGACTGCAAAGGGAATGCCTGTAGCAAATCAAGTATGCGAAGTTGATGGTGGTTGGTTGCTGAGGTGATGCCAGTGGTGAGTAGGTGCAGTGGTGTCAATGTTGAGATGTTAAGAATTGTGATAGTCTGGTGTCAGAAGACTGGCTGTGTTGAAGCTAGGTAGTCAGTCACTGTAGTGAGTCAGGTTTGCCAAGGTGATGGTGTTGGCAATTTGGAAGGCTTGTAGCTTGGTGGTGTCAATGTTGAAATGATATTCTGCTGGATCATGTGTGTGAAGAGCCAGATGATTAGTCAAGCCTGGGAGTGGTAATGGTCATGTTAAGGGCAGTGGTCATGGTGACAGTGGCAGTGCCCTACATGTCAGCAGGTGGCCTGAATGCCCATGACTGTCAAAGGTGGCCTGCTTTTAAGCAGATCTCACTGTCCCTAGGGGCATCTCCTCTTCTGGCAGGAACATTCATGATTGGCCAGTGTCACTTTCATTGTGGGGGCTTGCTTCATGGACTGGATGTGATGCTTGGACCCTATGCACAGAAAACATTTTATTTTGTTCACTGCCTTCATGGTGTTCCCATCCAGAAAGCATGCAGAATAAATCAGAAAGATATCTAATTGAAGCAAAGTATGACAATACTGACTTATGTAAGACAAATGAATTTATAAAATATTGAACAACTTATGTTCAAACTCTCCCTAGAAACAAAAAATATAGTCCAAACTATAGAAAAATCAAATAAACATTTTTTAAATAGAGGACTTTTCTTGGTCTTCAACAAACCTGCACACGCACACACACAAACACACATATTATTTCAATTGTTATTTTTAATGGATAACTGTATTTGAGGAGGCACTTCATCTATTTTAAATAATACATATTTCATCTTCTGTCCTCCAGACTTGAAGAAAATGTGCTTTTTGAAAGAATTCAAACATGATCCAACCACTTTTCTACAAAGTGCTTCACAATCAAGCAAGGTTCTATTTTACCTTTAAAGTGCATTCCCTTGTTTAGATTTTTCTAAAGACATATCTGTTCAGTTTCATATCCAAAGCCTAAACAAGGCAATTCCTAAAGAATTAGTGGATTTTGATTTATAATCCAATGTATTTTTTTAAATCTGAAGAAAAATGTCATATTAAAAGTAAAATCAATTAATTTTTAGAAATTACTCTATCTATCTATCTATATATATATATATATATATATATACACACACACACACACATACATACATACATATTAAAAAATTTGCTTTCTCTTTGGTACAGTCATGTTCCAAATAACCATTACATAAATTCTCACCATAGACTATTTCAAGCTTCCAGCTTTCCCAAAATACCAGGTTGTATACAAAGAAATCCTTATTACCACACAGCCACCACATTGATTCTTGAAAATGACTGAGAAGGTCAAAAGTATGTGAAAAAAACATTAATACAACATGATAATTTGGATAGTTTATACATGATTTTGAGCCAAATACTCAACACCTTATTTCAAAAATTGGAAAAATCCATTAAAAATTATACAGAAACACCTTGTCAACTATTTTTAATCAAACTTGTTCATATACATACATACATACATACATATATATATATATATATATATATATATATATATATATATATATTAGGTTGGTGCAAAAATAATGACGTAATAATGTCGTTTTTTGACGTATTTTTTAATGTCGAAAAACGACATTATTAAATCATTATTTTTGCACCAACCTAATATATATCTCAAGCAAGAGAGATTTTATATTTTAATGTATCATACTTTCTACGTCTTTCTTATTTACCTTTTCTCTCTAACTAAACTTAAAAAATTAATCAATTACTTATCCTTCCACTGATCCTTATTACTTCTATTGTTTTGACAAAAGATTAAAATGACTCCTCACAAGAATAGCTACATTTGAATTGTCTCTTTTTAACAAATTCTGAGAATAAAGCTTTTTAGGTAACCATTTTTTTCCGAATCCACTGCATGGCAGTGCATTATTAATGGACAAAGCAAGATGATCTTCTAATGAATAGAAAAGCAAATATAACTGGAAGAAAATGAAGAGAGGTAAGGTGAGGCTGGAATGGGAAAATGGTGTGTCACCAGGCTGTAGAACTTGATAAATTTGGTGAAATTATATATTGCTGTTAAGAACTGGTTGGTTCAGGAGTAGAAATAAAAACAAGAAAGAAAAATATTGAAAATTGAGTGTGACTATCAGGAACTTTGGAAGAGATATATTACAGTCTAGCAGCAGAGAGAAAAAAAGTAGAAGGCGATAGGGAAGAAAAGTGTGGAATAAATGAAAATGAAGGGCAGAAGAGGATGATTTGAAAGAGAAAGGAAGGAGAGGTAGAGAAGAAAGAAAAAGGGTAAAGTTTAATGGGAGCAAAAATGAAGAAAGAAAGAGTGAATAATGTTTGATCAGAAGAAGAAAATAGAACAAGCAAGAAGATAAAAATAATAAAATATTAATTTTTAAAAAAGGAGATGGAGGGAGAAAAAAAAGAAGAAAAGAAATAAGAAAAAAGAAGAAAATGGTCCTTGAAATGAAAAGAAGTAAAATTAAAAGGAGTAAAGAAGTTAGAAAGAGAGAAGTAACTTAAAACTTAAGACAAGAATAACAAAGAGTGTGAAGTAGAAAAAAAGAATAAGAATTAGAATAAAAAGTAAGGGAGGACAAAAAAACAGGTGAAGAAGAAAAATGGTCTATAAACTGAAAGGCTGGGGGGGAAGAAAATTAAAAGGAGGAAAAAGTGGAAATTAGAGAGTGGAAAATTAGAACTTTGAATAAAAAGAAAGAGAGTAACCTGAATACAAAGATAATGAATAGAAGGAAAAGAAGAATGCTTGATGGAGAAAAAAAGAGTACCTTGAATAAATTGAAATACCACATGAGAATTCCGTTGAAAAAGGAATAAAGAAACTCAAAGCAGTGAACAAACGAAAAGAAAGAATCATTTCTGTTGGAAAGTATAGAGAAGAGGATATAAAATTAAGTGCAAATAAGAAGTTATGATCACAGTTTAAAAAAAAAAGAAAATAGAATCAAAAGAAAGAGTAAAAAGAAAGCCATTTGACAAGACAAAGGCACAATTCCGAAAGTAAAATGAAGTTTCATTTCATCTTTACATTAAACTCACTCATTCGAAAATTCCATTATGAAATGCAATCTACTTGTTTAAAAATCCCATTTCCTTCTAAAATTTCTGGCAATATCAGAAATCATTGAAACTGGAATCTATGCCTATGCTGTCCACCATAATATTCTGCTTCTTGATGGCAATTAATTCTTTTGTTTATACTGTGTGAATTTTGGAAAAAAATTGATTTTGATGCTTTTTTTTTTCTATTTTTATTGCTGTAAAGGAAGGAATACAGTCATGGATGTCTGAAGTAATTAAACAGCTTTGTCGATAGGGGTATGTAGAGTAGAAGAATTTAGGGGTGGCTGAAGGATTAGCAAGTATTTATGAAGACTGCCTGAAGACTGAATAGGCAGGAATAAAAAAAAATATCAAAATAAAAGCAAAATTCCAGAACTTTAGTTGTTACAGTCTTTGGACAATCTGGTTTTTTACAAGAACTGTAAAAGTCAGAAAATATTGGAGGAGCATAAAACTAAAGAGTGGAATTCAAAAGAAGCTGCTAAGGAGAATCACCAAATTGGCACCAAAAATAAAGTTTTAATTTTTTAATCAATATCTTCCAGTTTTTACTGTAATCAGTTAGCTGCATACCAAATGACAACATCCATCTATGTCGATACATTTTAATGACAACATCCATCCCATAATTGTTGATACATTTTAATGACAAAATCCATCCCATAATTGTTAACACATTTTAATGTATGAAATTTGTATGTAAATGTAACAGTGGTTATTGAACAGAGGTAGTATTAATCTTTTGATTAGCATTTATTTAATCTTAATTTCTGTTTTTTTTTATGAATCATAGATAAAAATGAAGCTGATAATGAGATTCAAATTAAAGTCCCTTGTCCTTAGGAGCTTGTCTTTCCATGACAGTGGCTTTACTGATTAGACTACAATAGCCAACCAGAATGAGTAACCAAAATCTAGCGATATAGATATATGTATTGGTAATATCAAAATACGCTATTTCCATACAGGAAACATTCATCACAATTATTGTAATTGTTGGTTGAATTTATAAAATCAATCAATTACTCATCCTTCCACTGATCATTATTACTTCTATTGTTTTGACAAAAAAAATTAAAATGACTCTTCACAAGAATAGCCATATTTCAATTATCTCTTTCTTTCAGGAAATTAGAATCTTTGAGTCTGCAAAATGATCTAGCTCTTTCCAATATTACTGGGAATTTCCTTCCAACCTCTTTGTTATATTTCATGATGACTTCTTTATTTTATTTTCTTATTGCATGTGCCACTCATTTTTGCTATTGCCAGTGTTGAGAGTGTTCAAGTGAAGTTGATGTCTTGAGAAACATAATTTATATATATATATATATATATATATATAAATAATTAAGTTACGAAGAACTTGGTAAACCGTATCGGTAATTCCAAGGAGGATGAAATCCTGAGAGCTCAATGTGAATCCAGAGCTAATATTTAATGAAAAACAGACCACTTATAAATTATTGTAATGGTACCTTAAAGTGGTCTGTTTTTCATTAAATCATTATATATATATATATATATATATATATATATATATATGATGAAGTGGAAAAACTTTTTCTTATGATGCATTTCATCCTTTAGGACTTCATCAAACTAAATTTGTTATGTTGGTTTAACTATACATGCACACAAACAAGGGATGCTGGGAATTTTAAATTTTATTTTATATTTTCTTTTTTTTTAATCTCACTAATTTCATTTAGATTCTTTTTATTTCCATCACTTTTGTTATTAGATATCCCACGCTGTCATAATATAACTTCTGCCAGGAATGCTGAAATGTTGTAAAAGCCAGAGCACAGATTTACTATGGATGACCTGGCTAGATTTAAAAACAAAAAAGAAATTTATATTTAAATTTCCCAGCATCCTTCATCTGTGTGTATTTAATCAGATGACATCCTAAAGAATAAAATGTGTCACAAGAAAACTTTTTCCACTGTTTCATACATATTATCCCAATATTGTTCTTGATATACAAAATATATATTGTTATCTCATATATATATATATATAATATGCTAAGAAAGTTGGTTCATGGTGTCATGCTAGATAATTTTTCTCTCCAGAATCTATCTTATATATCTCCAAGTCTACCATTCATCTATGCTTAGAATATTGTCGCCACATATGGTCTGGTGCTCCTGGTATATATCTAGAGATTCTTAATATAATCCAAAGAATCAGCAATATTATTGACCCTGATCTGTCATCTCAGCTTCAGTCACTTTCTCATTGCTGTAAAATTGCTTTCCTGGGACATTTTCTATAAATGCTTTCATGGTAATTGTTCAGATGAACTCTTCACTATGGTACCTAGACTTTATGAATTTAAGTGCAGTACTAGATTGGTAACAAGGTCATATCAATTTATACTTGTATTGGCTAGATGTAACCATAAGTTCTATGCTAACAGTTTCTTTTCTCTCCCTTCCAGATCCATGCTTTCCAGTCAACTTTAATCAATTGCAATTTACAGCCCACCTGATTACTCTTCTTTCATTTTCACTCCTTAGTAGTGTTTCTGTTTTCTAATACTTCCATGCCCACTAACCTCTTGTGTCTTAGTGGCTTTACTCCCTTGCTTGGGGCGATTGCTATTAAAAATATATATTTTTACTCAATGTTCATCCACTACCCACCCCAATAGCCACTCATATGTTGAGGGTCGCATACTAAGGTTGTTGCATGAGTGCAAGAGAAGGAAGTAAGTGCAGATTATCAGGATATGTAGGATAGATAACAGTTGACCCTCAACTTGAAGAGGTTAAGACTGTCATCATGGAAACATCCTCTTGGGAGTCAATTCCACAATGTAGCAGTTCTCAGGAAGAAACTATCCAAGTGGAACCTCATAATTACCAATGGAATATGAAGGGAATGATGAGTTTTGGCCTTGTGAACATAATATAGAGAAATGTAACTCATTTGAACATTTGCCATAGAAATAGCATTAGGTTAGTGATACTTGGGAAAGTTCTTCATTTGTGTTCTTGTAGAGCCAGTCTCTAAGTTCAGATGGATGATCGTGTTTAAGATTTGGAGGATCATTTTATTTGAAACTATTTTTAACTATTGGTCTGAGAAAACAGTTGTGTGAAGGTGATAGTTTTAAACATCTGTGAATGAATTGGATGACATTCATGACATCCATATGAAAGTCTAGATTTGTTGAGGTTATTTGAGAACATTACTCTCAAGTTTATGTTTCACTTTTGTAGCATCTTACTTTTCTAAATACAAATATGCCAGTATCTTTGTTTACACATTATTAGTATTTTTAGGGATGTGTGGATGGCGTAATTGATAACTGCTCAGAATGAGAAATTGAAAAAAACAAGTTCAAATTCCAGTCAAGTTTGTTACATTTACTTAGGAATGGGTTAAATCAGTTATTCTCACTTGCCATTGTCACAGCATACAGATATATATTTGTGCGGAAGTAGTAATGCTATATGATTCAGAAAAATAGAGTAAGTTTGGGTAATTGTGATATGTTTCCTTCACTGCGTATTACATGAATTAAAGAAATAATCCTTGTTATGGTTACCCATCTGAAAGCACTCGACGAAAGCAACAACTATTATTTCCCGTCATTGAACACAGAAAGGTATGATTGGATTTGAAATCCCTTCATAAATGTTCCTTTTAATATTGGACTTGAAGAAGACGAATTGGCCACCATTTCTATTGATCGAGGGCTTAAAATAAAACATTTGATGCTACCCTTTGATACATTTTGGATTTCAATACAAAAGGAATATCCCGTATTAGCTTAAAAGGCTTTATCAGTTTTATTGCAATTTTCTAGTTCTTATTTATGTGAATTAGACCTCTCAACCCTAAATAACATAACAAATAAGAAGCAAGAAAGATATGTCCAACTGAAGATAAAATAAAGGTCTGCTTATCACACATTCAACCAAATATTGAAAAAACCTAAAAAAACACCATACGCAGGTTTCACACTAAATAAGCTGTACAAATATCTGAATAGAAACTTTGTAATAAATTAAGTTCATATTTGTTTGTGCATTTTTTTTTTTAATCTATGGTTTTATTTCATGTTTGAATTTTGAAATTTTTTTTTAAATTTTGCTAAGTATGCTGTGATATTTTCATTTGTGGCATTGCTTTAAAATGCTGAGAGACACTGTGTTAAATTGTAGGTCTTGTATCTGGAAAAAAATTGTTATTCTCAGAAAATTGTTAAAGCAATATTCACTTGCAAAAAAAATATTCTTAAAATCCAAAATGTTTCATGTTTAAATAACTGACAATGGGTTGATATATTGTAAAAAATGAATGAATCAGTCAATGGTATTCTTAATTGTTTTTAGTTTTAAATCACAATGTACTAGTAGTTTACAGATTTTCTTTTTTATTATTAGAAAGAAAAGATTTGTCTCATGTTCACATTTTATTTTTATGTCAGTGAAGAGACAACTGAAATTTCTAGAACTCACAATGAGGAAACAGTGCCTGGAGAACTTAATACCCACAGGAAGTCAAGAGATGTAAGAAGAAACAGCAATTGACCTACTTAATAAGGTTGATGATATAGATTGGCAATATAAAATTACAAGAAGTTTTAACAAATGAGAAAAAACACATTACTTGAAAACTTGAATTATTTCAACAGTAGCCACAACAAAAATGTGTATTACAAAAGAAAATGATATAATCAAACTGTTAAATTTCCACATTATTAAGAACAAAGATTGGAAAGAAATGAAAATCATTAATAAAAAGAGCTATAACAGTCAGTAGACTTGAGTTTTTTTGATTGATTCATTTTCTATAACTTAACTCTTTGCAGGTTAGTTAAAGCCAGAAAGAATTTCTTTTTTTTAGATAATAATGGTTTTAGTGATACAAATCTTACTAATTAACCCATAGATAAAGGGAGAAAAAGTGGATTCATACTTTCCCAAGTGAAATAAGTAAATATATGTGAATATAATGAGCCCAGCAAAAATTACGAGCCATTATCCATTACAGCAAATCCGCATCCAAGCTTACAGCACTTGATATTTCCAGGTGGTCAGCCATCTAGATACTGACCAGGCACAACATTGCTTAACTTAAGTAATAGTCCAGGAATCAATGTTTCAATGTGATGTGGCTTTTGAAAATTTTAATTTCCTGAAAAACTGTTTTGAGAAAAAGATTTTGTAAATTCCAACTAATAGTGTAGTCAATGAATGCCAAATATTGCCTGGAGAAAATATCTAATTTTCTCATGACCATTACCAAAGTATCAGAAGTTAATTAGAACAATAAAAGACAGGGTGTTGTGGAGAGCCATGATCCTAAAAGGATATGGCACATAAAAGAAAGATAATTCAATATATGAATGAATGGCAATAGTACAGATCACAAGGAAATTTACCTTCACAGTTTTATTGGAAGTAAATATTAATATTAATTGATTAGTCATGAGTTAATATATTTGAAGCTAGTATTATTTGCTTAGTTCAAATTCCAGTCAGGTTCATTACATTCACTTACACATAAATACCCTTGGAAAAGGTATGAATAAATTTCACCTCTCCACAGCTATAGGTCGAATAACAGAACAGGCCGGGTTCTATAGCCTTGGTTGGCAACCAGTTTACTACAGAAAGAAATAGCAACTTACTGTGGGAAAATCTTCTGCCTAACTCTGCGTACCTCTAACTTAGTAGTTCCAGGTTCAGTAGTGTAAGAATATAGAAATCATACCAGCTATTTAACTGTTAAGATGGTTGTTTTGGGGGTTGTTAGTAGCATCGTCTTATGGATAGGAAGAGTAAAAGTAACATTTAATATGTTGGATGTTGTCATTGGTGGTCGCAAAGCAATCATGTCAGTACTTCTTGAAATGGATAAGGAAATGTTCTTGTATGTTCCTCTTCTTGTTTTCCTCTTTCTGCTCGAAGACAAAATCAATTGAATCCTTCATGCTGGGTTAATCTTCCCTAAACTCAACAAGACACTCAGTTGTTCTGTTGCTTCATTGGCATTGTTTTTAGATTTTTCACACACGTTTTCACCTTTTATTTCCATCTTGTTTCTCCTTTCATTTAATTTTCCTTCTTTCACTTTGTCATTCTACTTTCTCTGCATTTCTTCATTTCTATAATCTCTGCTTTTATTTCAATCTTTGCTTAATGTAGCCTTTTTTTTTTCATTTCCTTCTTTCTTGTGATATCACAGAGACAACAGAATTGTCTTTAAACATCTACTTCATACCACATGTCGATCTGTTTCATAGCTACAGGATAACATTTTTGACTAGATTTTCATGAAATTTGCCAAAAATGTCTCTCTTCTGCATCTTGTATCTTATATGCATATCTCTTTCTCTCTCTCTCTCTCTTTCTCATATATAATATGCATCCACTGACAGTAATCAAACCTGTATCTTATACGGAACCATCATATAGCCTGACATACCTTAACCGATTGGGCCACAGAGGACAAGGTCAATTTTACTGTTTTTAAACACAATTCTTTATCATTTTCTTTCATACATTCATATCTGCTCAATGCATATCCAAATGTAAACAAATGACGTCACACATTATGAAATGGACAAAGTCCAACAATTATTTTTTAAGGCATGTTTTATTTATATATATATATATATATATATATATATATATATATATATATATATATATATATATATAGGAGGAATCAGAGAGTTCAAATTCCAATCAAATTCATTACATTCACTTATGTGCTAATACCCTTGCAAAAGGTATGAATCCATTTCTTCTCCCTCCCCCAGCTATGGTCAAATAGCAAGACACTGAGTCCTATAGATTTGGGTGGTGATAGTGATTTTCTAAGCACAGCTTAGATGTAGCACAAGGCCAAAAGTATGGGGAAACCAGTGAGAATTGAACTCACTACCCAGTCGTAACTGATCTAACAAGACAAGCTTTCTAACCATTATACCACATCAAGGTGCCCAATTTGGGTGGTGATATGTCTAGGAGAAGGACAACTCTGAATTCAAAACCTGCTGAGTGTCGTTTGGGAAACTTGTGGCATAATGTGTACCAGTTCTGTGTATTCAGTTCTTCCAAAAAGTATAGTTGGTCCTGCACAAGCCTTCACCACTATAATCAAATGATATGTGTGGGTAGTCTGGCTGTTGGTTCCAAGAACTGAGATCCTTGACCCTCATATACCAAAAAACAACTGGAGAGTCTAGTATATATATATATATATATAGTCATCCACAGACAGTTTTGCAGCTCATCAGTGTGGCTAGACATCCAATTGCCTCAAGCCGGGATTGAAACTCAACTGATTTGGTATCGGTCAGAGATTCTATCCCTAAGCCATTGGCACACGGAAGTGATGAAGATGAATTTAGATGCATTTATTTTTAAATAAACACACCAGTGACTGGAGAACTCAATTTATCTAAATGAAGTCTTGCATCAGGAGAGAGAGAGAGAGAAACAGACAGAAAAAATGTAGGCATTGAAATCAGCAATGTATTGTGACAGTCAGATTCAATGCACTCTTCAGACCAAGTTACTCTGAACATTGCATTGACATATGAAGCTGACAGTCATCATACAGTGTTGATTCCTATATCTTCACTTTTGATATCTATAAACACACCATTTCCAATATTGTACCCTCTTCTCCCATCAATATAGCAACTATTAAACTCTGTATATATATTTAGTAATTTGTAAAGAATTAAATGCACATTGAAAGTTAGGTGACATCAAGCCAGGTCAGTACGTACATTGGTGGTCATTTAGGAATAACAGGTACTGTAAATTTGAATGTGCAGGTGCTGTAATTAGTGATGGAAATTGGACATCCAAGTTCTAGTTCCAGTGAGCTTCATTATATTCATTTATGCTCAAATACCTTTGGGAAAGGTATGAATCCACTTTGTCTCCCTCTAGCTGTAGGTTAATTAGTAGAACTTGTATCAGTAAATCATTATTATCTCCAAAATATTTTTTAGCTTTAAATGACCTTGTTATACTGTACCTATGGACTATGTATATCACAATCTGTATAAATACAGTAGAATATATAGGTTACAACGTTTTATTTGTTCAAGGGTTGGTAACTATGGACTATGATGGGTATGTCCCAATCCATATAAATAATGTAGAATATACTGTGATAGTCATTTGGATTCACTTGCGTTTCACATTGATTCCCTTCTAGCTCACCACTAGCAGTTGATTACTTACTACACGCTACTGGCGAATCTTTTATGTTGTTTCTGTTATAAATATTATCGTTCCATTTCCAGACTTCGTTTTGGTTATTCTTATTCAATAACCTTTTCCTAGGTTACAACTGACCTATAAAAGGTTAAGCCAAAAAAAAAAAAAATCAATCAATTAATGAATTTTATTTATAATCTGACATTATTTCCTATTCCTTTTAACATTATATATATATTTTTTTATAGCGTTTCACCCCCAAGCAAGGTGGGAAGCCATTAGCACACAAGGGGTTACAGAGAGTAGGAATTAGAGCAAATAGGAGTGATAGAGGAAAGGATGAAGAGAAAGATAGGGGATAGATCAAGGCATCTGGAGATGTCGATTGACATTACATTTAAATAGTTGGAGATTATAGCTACCAAGGAAACAGGAAGAGGGGAGGGAGTTTTACAGGTGAGAGGTGTGAGACATGAAGTTATTGGAGTAGAAGAGATGGCTACATTTAACAGTTTTGACAGTGAAAGGGTGTGAGCGAGATGCCAGCCTAGTAGAACGCTTAAATTCATGAAGTTTGGGAACCAGCAAAAGCAGCTCCTCGGAGCAGTTACCATGAAAATTTATTATAACAAATTCACATCTCTCTTTTGGGCTTTGAGAATTCCAAAAACAAGATGCGCACTGCTTATGTCTATCTAAATAAAAAAAAAAGAAAAATCCACCATGTTATCAGTATTGTCCTAGAATCTCAGCTTCTGTCATTTTTACACTACCAAAACATAGTTTCCTTATTTCTTTTCTATAAATATCTTCATCATAATTTTTCTGGTAAGCTTCCTTCTTTGGTACCTAAAATTCACAAATTTAAGTGAAATACTAGATTGGCAGCAAAGGTCTCATCATTCTACTGTTGCAATTAATAAGTGTAAACATAAGTCTATGCGAACTTTTTCTTCTTTCATATTTTCTCACTTGTAAAAGTCTCAAAAAATTTATCAGTGTCAATCACAATCTTCTGACTTCTTGAATCATGGTCTTTTAATATCCTCTCTTTCTCTCTCTCTGTAACACTTCCTCACACCCAGTAACCATTTGAATCTTAGTGGCTTTATCTCCTTGCTTGAGGTGAAATGATTTAAAAACGTCAGCTTATCATATCAAAACTTAGTGCAATTCAGGTACATCTTTATCATCACATCAAACATTATGATAAATATTATATTGCACTCACTGTGAAGAATGACTCAGATTCCTAGATACTACTATTATTATTATCATTATTATTATGCAAAAGAAACACCTTCTATCAAGTAAATTATCTTTCCCCACAGGCAATGACATTTTAGAATGATGTGCATAAAATTTATGAAAATAGTTCATATATTAATTTTCTAATTGTGTCAAGCTTAGTGAAAACATTTTACATATTACTTCAATTTTATGACACTTTTATGATATGATATTTAAGTGTGAAATGTTTATGAACAACTTTTGTCTAGAATACTGAAAAACTAACAAAACTTTTGTCTACTGTACTGAAAACAGTTCTTGACTGAGATGGTTGAAACAAAAACCAAACAAAAAGCATTAAGTTAACAAGTTTGATCCAGACATGTAACAACTTATTTGAAAATGGAAAACATACAGACAGATATAGTTAGATGAATTTAATAAAATATATATGATTGATAATATTGCACATATAGTGCTGGTGCTAATTTTAAATTTAATTTACTATTTATTTTGAATATAAATAAATGTTGTTGTTTTTTTCTAAATAAAAAAATAAAAAAAAACAAGTAATATCCCTTAAATTAAAAAAAAATTTTAAATTAAAAAATGAATATCCACAACTCAAAAATAAAATGTTTTTTAATTGTCAAATATAATTTCTAAAATTAAAAAAACTGTAATCCCAGCATAATATATAGCTGCACCAGCATTGTGATAACCAGATAGATTATAATTCAAATTAAGTAGCGATCAGTCCATACTCAGCACCTAAATATTCCATTGTACATGAAACTCTGAGTCATGTTAACACTGAGGGATAATATGTCTATTTATTAATATATAAATGATTTAAGGTATGCTATATTTATGGGTTAAAGTGGTCAATAACAGGGATAGAGCATATGTAAATATAAAAGTGGACATTGAAATCAACAGCCAGCATTGACAGTCTGTTTCATGCTAAACACAATCGTCAGACCATGTGTGTTGTGTTTTTGCTCAAATATTTATGTATACAGGTCAGTGATGCATTGTGGGTAGTCTTCTAACAATTGTTTTGATGGACGCTAATGGTTAGAAGACAACACTTGCAATGCATCATTGACCTATATATATATATATATATATATACACACACACACACACATGTACATATAGTTGAGCAAAAACACAACACACATAGCCTGATGATTACTTTTATCATGAAACAGACTGTCACCTGTGGATGTTAACTTTAGTGCTCACACACACACACACACACACACACACACACACATATATATATATATATATATATATATATATATATATATATATGTGAAAAGTGTGTGTATATAAATATAAATAAATATATATATATGTGTATAATTATTTATATATTATATGCGCGGTACTTATAAGAAAGCGCTCAATATCAGAGATAGAGCTAACAGATATGGTTGGATAGATGTGAGCTTGTGACCCTGGGTTTCACGCTTTAGCGATCGTCAGACTAGTTTGTCTGACGATCGCTACAGCATGAAACCCAGGGTCACAAGCTCACATCTATCCAACCATATATATATATATATATATATATATATATATATGTGTGTGTGTGTGCGGAGAGAGATTTCTCCAAGTTTTTACATTTGTACACTTCAGACTTTATTTCTTGTTTTTCTTCCCTTTTCATTATTTCCTTATTTCAACTCTATTTTCTTTCATTTCTTCTTTACTCATTCATTCCTTTTAAGATTTTGTTGTTTCTTTCTTCTAATTCTTTTTCAACTTTTTGTTGATTATTTTGCCTTTTTTATTATTTCCTTTTTTTCTATTTACATCATACTGTTGTCCTCATCTTTATTGCCACATTCGCAATGTTCCGCTGTAGTACACTCTGCCTTTCTTCAGTTGATAAACGTTAGAATTTCAAACTGAACTCTTTACTTTTCCTTTGTTTTGTTTATCTCCTCTTTTTAGTCCTACTTTTTTTTTTTCTTTTTTCTCATTCTTAGATTTCCTTCTAACAATTGTTTTGCTCTTTTCTTTTCCATCCCCTCTAATTTTTTCTGTTTTTTCTGTTAAATTTATTAAAGCCATTACACTCTTTGAATGTTAGATATAATTGCAACTACAAGGTATTTTGTTATTTTTAATAATTTAAAGCAAGGTGATAATACCTCTAAGATGCAAGGGGTTCTTGAGAATGAAAAAATGAGAATAGTTTAAAAAGAATCTGGAAACCCAATCTAAACAGAAAACTAGGTATAAACCTCTACTCCTGTTCAATAGATAGGTAAAAAGTGTGAACCTCGCAGTAGGTGAACTTATCTACTTTGGAAGAATATATTAATAAATGACTCACTTGCAACGTTTTTGTTTTTTTGTTTTTTTTTTTAAGGTTATTCCACTCTTTAAATGTAAGGTACAATTGCATCTACAAGATTTCATCAGATAGTAGATAATTTTAAAAATAATCAAGAAAAATTCACTGATAAAAGGCATTTCTACTCTTTCTGCTTTTCTCATCAGGTCACTGATTTTGGATGTTGTTTCTTCATTCCCCTAATCATTGAGGAAAGGAAGAGGGTGTAAGTAGGTTAGAGGATATCTTGAATTATCCAGAAAAAAAGCATTTTTTTGGATATTTCTAGATGTCTTCTAATTCTTTATTTATACAAGATTATTGCATTCTCTCTTCCATTATTCATGAAGAAGGAAGAAAAACCACTCAACAGCTACTACTTGTCAGAAACTTTTTCAAAAAGCAGCAGCAAAAGCAAAAATGTGCATTTTCCAACTGCACAATTTGACCTGAACTCTCTGCCATGTTTCTATTCTTTAAAAGAAACATTTCAATATAAAAATAAGTTACTTGAAATATTAAAGAAAATTAAGTCATCTCCTGATGATGATGATGATGATGATGATTCTTTTATGTTGTGTGTTCTTTGAGAAAGTGGGTGATAATGACTCTCCACCACTTTCTATCCTTTGTAGCTATTAGCAACATCATTTTCTCTTTCATTATCCTTCCCATATACAGATTTACCATCCCTTAACACAAGCTTGTTACATAGGTTACTCACAGTATCTTTTGCCCCTCTTGCCTCCACTACTATATCCTTTGAGTTTCAAATTCTTCAAGCCTTCTTTCCTCATTATATATCCCAGAAATTTCAACTGTCTCTTTGGTTTTACAATCAAGTGTCCTTTTTTGTTTTAATTTTCCTTAAGACTTTCTCATTGCTAACATGCTCTCTATATGTAATCCTTGATATTCTTTTTTAGAACCACACGTGTTGCCTCACATCACTTCTTCATCTGTGAGGAAATTGTCTAGCAGTCACTGCTATATCACAGGACTGATATTACATGAAACTCTGAGTCATGCTAGTAGTGAGGGATAATATGTATATTTATTTATGTATATATTTATATATATATATGATAAAATATACTTTTATAGTATGCTATGCTATGGGAATAATGGATAGAGGCTTGGATTGAGGAATTGGAGAGCCAACCTCGAATTCCAGTCATATCTATCACATTCACTTACGTGCTAATACCTTTGGGAAAGGTATGAATCCTCTTCTTCTCCCCCCAGCTATGGGTAAATAGTAGGACACATAACTGATATTTATGTGTTAAAGTGCTGAATATCAGGAATAGAGCATATGTAATTTTAAAACTAGACACTGAAACCAACACTCAGAAGTGACAATCTGTTTCATGCTAAATGCAATCGTCAGGCCATGTGCGTTGTCAGCTATTTATATATACCGGGCAGTGATGCATTGTGGCTAGTCTATTGTATTGTGAGTAGTCTTCTAACAATTGTTTTGGTGGGCCGTAATAATTAGAAGATTACCGATAATGCATCATTGACATATATAGTCAAGCAAAAACAGCACACATAGCATGACAATTACTTTTAGCATGAAACAGATTGTCACCAGATTATCTAGCAGTCACTGTCATATAGCAGGACTGATATTACATATATTACATAGCAGATCAGCACTCTTCCCTTTGTTTCTAATGATATTTTTTTTATATCTTAATAGTTTGCTTAGTTTCTTGAAGATATCTTTCACTATTCTGATACATCTTTGTATTTACGTGTCACATTTTCCATTGTCTGTTAAAACACTTCCAAAATATTTAAATTTCTGTACTTACTTGATTTTGATATTTCCAATCCATAGCTTACATCATTTATTCTTACAATTGATAATTAATAATTTTCTTTTGCTTTTCTTTATTACTTTGTCTAGGAGTAAGCCTTTTTTATCTGTGCCTGTCATCAACACTGTGTCATCTGCATATTTTATGTTGGCAAAAATCATGATAGTAAGAATATATATTTATTATCTATATATTCCTCTCAAGTAAATATCCAGCATTTTTGCCAAGAAAATAGAAAACATTTGTCAGTACAATATGGCCGATATTGATACCAATATACCTCACATTCTGATATTCTTAATACATTCAACTGATACCTCAGATCTTTGAAGCTTTATATAATGCTAGCTATAATTTGGTAGTTACAATCAGAAATTGCTATACTTAATTTGGGTTAAGAATATTAACTTTATTAACCCACCATCTCTTGGCATTCCATTCCTCCTTTGTTCCTGTAGGGTGAGTGGCCATGGTTAGATGTAAATAAATGACAGAACTGCCCAATAAACAGAATTGACAAAGTTTGCAATAAACAAGAAAAGAGCAAGACAAAAAACAAACAATATAAAGCAAGCAAGAAAATATATCCAAGCAAAATTAACAGTAATAAGGCAAAAAGTTCACAAACTAAGAATTGGCATTGACACACAAGAGCAAATTTGGATAAGCGAATATAGCATTCTGATTTCAAGAAAAGGCAGACGAGGACTGAGTCAGATGAAACCAAGAACTGACCTATTTTATTTGCTAGGAAGTAATCCCAGCATGCATTTGTGTGCTTCTTCCTGTAAATTAGGGAATGGAAAGTGTTTTGTAGTCATTCCTAGCCAGGATTGCAACCAACGCTACTCTATAATGAGAACTTTAAACTAAATGGCAAGAATATATGGAGGAAAAGAAAGGCATGAACATATGTATTCATATGTGAAGTCTGATACTAATGCAAGTCTTCAGTATTGTCTTTGTTTTCTTCTTCATAATACCATGTGGCAGATTTGTGTGTCATGGCAATTCTTTCTTCTGCAAATCTAGGTTTAAAACACAATAACACTTTGAGTAGACTATGTTAGGCTTTATTATGTAAGTCAATGTTTACACAATGGAATACATATTAACCAGCCAGTATTATTTACATTTTCAGGATATAATCATATAGCAAATATAATGCATATTTCAGTTTATAATATTGGTTTGTATTAGAAATTTGGTGCCATGACATTTCATAATGCAATTTGCTGGTTATTGCAAATTAACGTAATAGAATAGTTACAGATGTTTTAATTTCCGATATGAGAGCTCGACATTGCAACAATTCATGAAAAATATTTAGTTTTGCATGAATAACTTTCATATTTCTTGCCTGAATTCCTTCAAAATTGAACAGTTTGCAGTTAAATTTATATCAATTTGATATATGAAAATAATCCAGTCATATTTCACTGGAAAACCATTGTTTCTTTAAATGTGAATTTTTTAAATCAAAAACCAAATACGGTTGTTTTTTTATCATGACAAAGTATTTATTAACAAACACAATTTTGAAGAACTGTATGAGTAGATTAATACTTTGTTGTAGCAACTTTTGCATTTTTATTTCTTTCATTCATTGTGATAATGAATCTATTAACACATGATAATCTTCCGTTGTCACTGATAGCCACATGTGAGTAACGATTAACTTCAATTCTTCAAGAGTTGATGGATAGCAGTTCCTTAAACTCCTCTTGATGATTTCCCCATATTTTTTATTGGATTTGCATCTGGGTTATTTGCAAACCAATCAATTATATTTGTCCACTTCATTGTTGTTGGTTCCAGTCCCATAATAGGAATGACTGAAAAACACTTTCCCTGCTTCAATCTATAGGCAGAAACACACAGAAAGCATCTGACTCAGACCTTGTCTGTCTTGTCTTTAAGTCGGTATGTTATGATTGTTTATCCAAATTATTTGCTCTTGTGTGTCAACTCCAATTCTACTGTTACTTTTCTTCCATATATTTTTTGCTTTCTTCTTTTCTTGCTTATTGCAAACTTTGTCAATTCTGTTTGTTGGAAAGTTCTGCCATTTACATTTTAAAATAGCTACTCACTCTAAAATTGTCTTCACTGTATCAGATATTGAAATGGTCTTGTACATCCTGATAGCAGCATTAACTGACATTTTCAAGAAACAAATTTTTTCAACTCCAAACCATCACAGATTGAGGCAATTTTGGCATTGTATATCTTGTATGACTTTCTCTAGATGCAGGGACCATGATCACCAAAGGAAATCGTGAAAATGACCAGGTTCCATTGATTAAAAGACTAACTTTGAAAGTCCCTAGCCCAGACTGAATAATTCCATTTTAGCTTAAATTTAATAGTGGCTTTGAAATCAGTATCATATCTAAGCTGATGGAGATTAGGTATTGCTGTGGATTGAGAGACAGCCAGGGCAGACTCAAGATCCTGTCAACTTGGGCAGTTGCCTGGGAGGACCATCATGTCATGTGTTTGGGATCCTCCAAAACTAAAGCTTATTAAAACATACTTGTGGTTGTCTATGACTCAAGACAGATTAAATTCTTTGGCTATTTGTCGATAGAAAATGATCTTGTGAAGAAGATAAGTGTAGAAAGAAGCCATGAAAAGATTTGCAGATCTGAAGACTAGAAAAATATGTTAGGTAGGATAATTAATGTTTTCTTAAGCTTGTATTAAGTTGTATATTGTAATAAACTCGTTATTCTACATTTTCAGTTATTATCCTTATGAAAATTTTAAAAAGTTATACTTGTAAGAGCATTGAAGTTCAGTTTGCCTGGGGTGCCAGCAACCCTAGGGCTGTCATTAGCATGAGTACTCATCAAGAAACATAGTATTAGGTTGGTGCAAAAATAATGTCGGTTTTTGACGTTAAAAATATACGTCAAAAACCGACAATATTTTTGCACCAATAGATAAATGTTTAAAATGGGCCAAGATATAGTCTGCATATTTTTAGATGATAATGAATATTATGTACAACACTTGACAATCATGCTTTGTTTTTATAAGGATGGACTTGAAGTAATTTTTCTGGAATAAGAGGGGTGTGAGTCAGTGCCAGCTCAATGTCCTAGCAACTTGGGTAGTTGCCTGGGGGCACCATCATGCCATCATGTCATGTGTTTGGGATCATCCAAAACTAAAGCTCATTAAAACATACTTGTGGTTGTCCATGACTCAAGACAGATTAAATTCTTTGGCTATTTTTTCAATACAAAATGATCTTGTGAAGAAGATAAGTGTAGAAAGTATCACGAAAAGATTTGCAGATCTAAAGGCTAAAAAATGTTTTAGGTATGATGACGAATGTTTTCTTTTGATTGTGTTACAGTTTATATTCTAATAAACTCGTTATTCTACATTTTTCAGTTTTTCTCCTTCTGAAAATTTTAAAAAAATTATACTTGTAAGTGTGCTGAATTTCAGCCTGCTCAGAGTGCCAGCAACTCTAAGGCCATCACTGAAAACAGCTACACTAGTATCCTTCTAAGCTTGGAAAATTCCACTGCAATTGACAGATTGATTGCAAATAAGGATCTTATTCAACTAACATTAATCTCAAGCTATTGTCTTGACTTTAGAAGTTTGGCTTGTTATCTTTGGAACTGCAAACAGGAAGCATCCCACTTTGACAGCTACCTTCTTTTGAGTTTTACTCGTTTCTATGAAACTGACTTAAAAATGTTTCAAAATAAATGTTGCAAAAAAGTGGATTGATCAGCAAGAAAATATTTGAAGAAGTTGTTGCTGCCAATATAAACAGAAAGAGAGGATTCAGAATATTGATGAAACTGGTTAAAGACATGAAAACTACCAATTTGAAGTAAACATCACAAAAGGAAATATTTAAGTTAGGTGAAGAAATATTGATTTCTCAAAAAATAATTTTTAGTGATGAAAGTAAAGCTACATTGGATAAACTGGATGGCTTGGTTTTTGTTTGGGACCTTCACAGAAATAATCAACATAGAAGATAGTGGAGGAGAGGAAGTGAAATAATGTTTTTGAATGGAAATGGGAACATTAGCTGTTTATTTATAAGGAAACATTCTACATTCATTGAAATTTATAAAATCTTCCTTTGAATAGAATTTTTAAGGAAAACAGGTTTTTCAAGTATGGTCATTGTTATCCGTTTTTCCAATATGTTCTATGCCATCAGTTTCTTCTCACACTTCTCGCTTGTGAAACTCTCTTCCATCTTATTATTTTCCAGTCAAATGATACTTAATTCGAATTCATTTATTGTTCTCTCTTCTTAATAATGTTTTCTTTTTGTCATATTATTTCACACTCAGTAACCTCTTGTGTTTTAGTGGCTTTATTGCCTTGGTGGAGGTAAAATGATAAAAAAAAAACTGAGGAAAGCTATATTAAAGTCAAAATAGTAGAAAAGTTAATAAAATCAGTAAATGAAAGCTTGATGAATGTTAAAGAATGCAAGAAGCCTATTATGTAAATAATGTATCAATTTCTGTTGCACTTTATTTATTTACATAAGAAAGCCCAGTGCCTCCAAACAAGTTATTAAGATTTAATGAGTATTGATATAAATTAAAAATCTCTCTCTTTCTGTGTGTGTGTGTGTGTGTATATATATATAAATATATAAGTAAAAATACCAGCAATACATATTTATATGAAAACATACCAACAATATAATTTCAAAGCAAAATGACCTGTAAATACATTTTATAGCAAAATGACCCAAATTACATTTTATCTGGAGTTGAAGGCATACAATTGCTTTCAAAATATATTTAGTTGAAGCCATAACATTGTGTTCAAAATATTTCAATTAAATTTCAGCATTAAATGACCCATAAGGAGTTGATGTGTCATAAAGCAAACAAAGAAATGAAAAGTAAGTTACATCTTGGCAGCTCAACTGTAAATTGATTAGACCTCAGTGCCATTTCCACATGCCAGAATTGCAAGAAAAAAAACTCTTAGCATAAAACTTCCAGCTACATCTTGCCAGCTCAACTGTAAACTGATGAGATCTCAATGCCGGTCTAGTATTACACTTAAATGCAAAAGTCTAAATACCATAGTGAAGAACTCATCTGGACAATTACTGTGAAAGTATTTATAGAAAATGTGCAGAGAGGCAATCATATGGTGAAAAACAAGCCGAGCTGCCAGATCAGGACCAATAATGTTGCTGATTCTTGTTTGGATCTTATGAAGGAGCTCAAGGTAAATAGCAGAGGCACTGAATCATATGTGGCAGCAATATTCTAAGTATGGATGAATGGTGGACTTAAAGATATGTAAGATAAATTCTGAAGAGAAAAATTGTCTTGCATGACACAGCAAACTCGGTTTCTTAGCAGCAGACCTAGCAATGGATTCAATATAATCTGTCCACTTCATGTCAGCTAAGAATGTTAGCCTGAGAAGGTATTAAATGATCTTAGGTTCTTATGAGATGCTGTTTTCAGGTTTTGCTAGGTTTCTGGGTGGTACTGAAAACATATACTTAATGACTTGGATTATTTTGCTCTTCAGATTTGGAGTAGAAATACTGATCAATGCAACAAGTGCAATAACAATGTACTCAAATTTCAAACAGAATAAAACTGAATTTGATGAATGACTGCAAAGAGGCAAGGCAGATCAGTGTAAAATCAATTTAGCTATTTTTATCTTCTTTCCTATACAACTGTTTTGCTATTTATTGACACTAAGAGAAAAAAAAAAGGAAAAAAAATTCATGAGCAAATTCAGTTTATACTTTAAAAGAATATACTACACAAATGTGTTTTTAAATGTTTTCTGCATCTCTAAGTGAAGCAACAACAAAAAGAGGAAATCAGATTATCTATCTTCATAAGAATGTTCAAGATAAATAGATTTGAATGCATATCTTATAAGAACTCCCCCCCCAAAAAAAAAAGTATTACTTTTTGTTCACTAAAAACTAACTCCATTTCAAAGCAAAATGAAAAAAAGCTAAATAATTCTTTTAAATGGAAACAATAAAAATATAGAAAATGTAAAAAGTTTGGTTAACATATTTACTACCACATGACGCATATGGACATCTTGTGGTATGTTGGGTATTGCCTCATATCCAAATGTGCATCAATTCCACAGTTTTATTTACTGCAATATAAAACTACATGCAGATTATATTATACAAATCAATATTTACCCCATAAAAGTGGTATTTTCAAATTTAAGAATATACTCTTTCTTTTTCTATATATACAGGGTGCCCCCAAAATTTGACACCATTTTAAAAGTATTTATCTTGAAAACTACTAAGTCTAACTTAATGAAATTGAACAGTTTAGGTGTTGAACATCATAAGTTTATTGAGGGACCAATTTCATAAGTGTTCAATATGTACACTGCCTGTGACACAGCCCATGTCAAGTTGGTAGTTAAGCTCTTGCCAAACACGATGATGTTGATGATTGTCAACAAGATCCTTCAACCCTGCATAAGCAGCCTTTGACTTTAAACCTTTTGGTATCAAGACCAAATTTGTTTGCCAGTTGGTGAAGTTTTTTTCCAAATTTTGCATTGAAAGCACACAGCACAGTCTTGTGTGACTGTGTGCAAAATGACTTCTCTTCAGAAGTGAACAGCATGACTCAACCTGGAAACAGAACAAAACAAAACATTAAATATAAAATCTGGATCTGTTTCTATACATTCCGTAAAAAGTTGAGGTTATTTCAACAAGAATTGCTAAAATTATTGGCCTGCAAAATGATGTCATCTTTTGGGACACCCTGCATAATTTTTTTAATCATGTTCACCCCATGCAAGGCAGTAAAGCCACTGTGGGAGAATTATAAACAGAAACATTATTCATTTTGTTCACACTCATTAGTAATCAGGAGGACAGAAGACAGACATTGCATTTAAATTTTTGCAGATTAAAGTTGGCTAGAAAACATGGAGTTAGCAGGGAGTTCCACAAATGAGAAAATAAACTGTTAGCATAGAATATATGGTTACATCTAGCCAAATGAACTGTAAATTGATCAGATCTTGATGCCAGTCTAGTATGACACTTCAGTTCAAAATGTCTAGGTACCATAGTGAAGAGCTCATCTGAACAATTACCATGAAAGTATTTATAGAAAAGGCACAAAGAACCAAACATACAGCAGTGGGAAAGTGACTGAAGCTGATCCACCAGATCAAGACCAGTAATATTTTTGATTCTTCTTTGGATCTTATCAAGGAGTTCTATTCTAAAAATGGATGAATGATAGAATTATAGGTATGTAGGATAGATTCTGGAGAAAAAAAAATCTCTTCCATGACACAGGGAATCAACTTCCTTAGCAGCTGACCTAACAATGGATTCAGTATAGTCATCCCACTTTATTTCAGCTGAGAATGTTAGCCTGAGAAGGTGCAATGAGTCACTCTCCTGGTGGTTAGCAACAGCCATACCGATATGTAAGGCAGAGAGGGGTCTCTCAGATCATTAATGGAAAGCATTTTTTGCTTTGGAGGCAATAAAATTAACCAGTCATGTTTTGATCCAGTTAACAGTATTTTATATATATATATATATATATATATATATATACTTTCTGAAGAATTAATGGATTTATTTTTATTTCTTCAAACATTATTTTTGGTGGATACCTGTGTTTGAATACATGTCCCATGGAGTCAAAACACTATTGAAAGTATAAAAATAGATTTTTATAATAAAAATACCAGCAATATATTTTTGTAAAAAAAAAATTACCAGCAAT
Organism: Acanthosepion lycidas; assembly: GCA_963932145.1. Taxonomy (NCBI): domain Eukaryota; kingdom Metazoa; phylum Mollusca; class Cephalopoda; order Sepiida; family Sepiidae; genus Acanthosepion; species Acanthosepion lycidas. The sequence goes on along the minus strand of OZ010584.1, from coordinate 93,944,524 downwards.
ACTTTGACTCTTGACAAAAATGCTCTTTAGAAAAATATGTCAATGTAACCTGATCTACACACTGATTTCTTACAAAGAATACATATTCCATTCATATGAACATATCCTAAAAATGTTGTCAGCATTAAATAACTTATTGAAGTTGATATACCGTAAAACAAAATAAACCATAAACTGGCATATCCCTATCTATTAACCTATGCTGTATTGCATGTCATGTCAGCTTTTTTGTGGCACCTTGTCAATTTTTCAAGCTCTAACAGTGCATCACAGACTGAATGAACAATATTCCTAATCTAAGCAAAATTATTTAACTACTGCTTGAAAGAGAAATCCTCAAGTAGATAGAAGGTGTCAAGTGTATGCCCTGTTTTCAAGAATGCTGGTGAGTTCTTGTCTCTATCTCTGTACAGACCCATCAGCCTCCTCAGTGTCATTAGTAAACTTTTTGAAGCTGTAATCAGCAAGAAAATTGTTGGTCACCTGTTGTGAGGACCGCTAGCATCTAGATCTGGCATGTGAATCTGTCTACTGCAAATTACTGGCATGCAAATCTGTCCAATAGAATCAAATGGAAAGTTGTAGAACTCTCTAGGATATTCTAATCACACTGCTATATAAGCAATGTAGGTGGAGCTGTTTATTGGTCTTTTTGCCTTTGTTCTGTCCTGTTATACACTGTTGGAGAGACAGTTAATTAACCTGTTTGGATTATCACTGTGTTTTTTTTCTGTGAGTAAATGCAAGAAACAAAACATTACCTCAATAAGCACAACCTCTTGAGCAACAAACAGTACAGGTTTCAATCGGCTTGGTCCACTGCTGATATCTTAACTGTCATTACTCAGAGAATCAGTGAGGCACTAAACAGCAAATATATCTCAAGGATGATCACATTAGATGTGGAATAAAGGATTACTACACAAGATCTCTAGCTATGGAGTCACTGGAAGAGTCTTCTCAGTTATAAAGCCTTTCCTAAAAGGTAGATCCCTGAAGGTAGTTGTTGATGGCCAGTTCTTTGAGGCCCAAGCAATTAACACAGGTGTCCCCACAAGGTTTGTTTCTCAGTCCAACCCTCTTTCTACATTATATAAATAATCTGCCAAAGAGCATACTGTAATCATTTGTGAATATTTGTGATGATGATGATACAACAGTATATGGGTACGCCTCCAAGACTCTAGATTACCAGAGATTGACTACTGATCTCTCCTCTGACCTAGCACAGTGGGTGGTGGGAAATATTCAATGCGTTGAAAACCAAACTAATGATGTGTCATCATAACCAAGTGGACCCAGAACTTTCATCTATCACAATGATTGGGTGGTTCTCAGGGGACCACATGTCTTTAGCACCTATTGGGACTTACCCAGACCCCAAATGGAACTCATAGATACCATCCATTACTAAAGATGCTGGAAAAATGGTATGTTCTCTGTATTGTTTCAGTAAGTATCTGACTCCTCCTGCTATCCTCTAATTCTACAAGACACCAATCAGGTTAAAAATGGAGTATTTCTGCCATATATGACAAGACCCTTACACCTGTCACTATTTCCATGGAAAGTGTTCATATAAACTACATTGCTTAGTTTCACCATTTCTAACCATCACAGCTAAGACCTAACATACCATGCACATTGTAGTGAACCACCCTCATTTCCTTTATATTTCATTGGTGATATGTTAGTTCCACTTGAGAAGCTTCTTCCCACAAACTACTGCTTTTTATGAACTGACTCCCAAGAGTATGCTTCCTTGAGCACTATATTCTTAACCTGTTCAAGCCTAAGGTCAACCAGTATCTTCCCCAATATATCCCCATAAATTGTGCCTCTTGTAATTCTCTACCTTAAATGAATCTTGGGCCTTGTACAGAGTGAACATCAGTGTAAAAAAACAAAACAATTTTCTTTAGATTTCTTTTTACTTGCTTTATTTCATGGGGGGAAAAGTAGGGGCATTATTGTTTCTTGGAGAAAGTGAGAGGAAGATAAAGAGGAAAGGTTGACAGATTGGACAACTACCCATCACCACATGGCAGCTTGTCTGATTGTCTGGAAGTAGTGTGATATATTCACTCTTGCATTCTTACAACTATATTGACTATGTTTGCCCGTTTTTTGGTCTTACATTAAAATTTAAACCAAAACAATTCATCTTTGTTAAAATTTCATATCTACAGATTTGAAATGACACCCACTCTGTTTGGGTTTCTTAAAATTCTGGCTGTTACAGTTGGGTTTGCCATTCTGTGCTGGCTTATGCATTCTGTGACACATAAAAGTTAAATTTACTTTCTGGATAGAGTAGCCAAAGTTAAACACAAAATAAGTGACAAAGCTGCCCAACAAACAGAAATGACAAAGTTTGCAACAAGCAATAACAAGAAAAAGAAAAGAGGCCAAAAAATAATATAAAGCAAGCAAACAATATATGCAAGGAAAATTAAATGTAAGAAGGCAAAGCAATATTGATATGGTAAAAAGTTCACAAACTAAGAATTAACAGTAACACATGGAATCAATTTTAGACAAGCAAACGCAGTGTTCTGACTTCAAGACAAGACAGACTGGGACTAAGTCAGATGAAACTGAGAACCAGCCTATTTTATTGGGTAGAAAAAAATCCCAACATGCATTTGTGTGCTTCTGCCTATAAATTAGAAGGGCCAAGTGTTTTGCAGTCACTGCTAAGGATTGAAACCAACATACATAATAATATTAGTTTTTTAATTATTATTTTCCAGAACAAATTAGTAACAAAAGAGGAAGTCAGTATATATTATAAACACCACTTCAAGTAATTTTTACTATTTTTTTTCTCTGGTGTGTGGTAAAAATTCAAGAAACTTATCATTTTCTTTAAACACTTAAATTCAGATAAACCAAAAATAAATGCTATCAACATACATACAGAAAGAAAATATATTTTATACATTAGAAGTCCAATATTTTTTTTCTGAAACTTTCCTCTACCAAAAGAAGTCTGAGTATTTTTTTTTGGCGGGGGGGGATCGAAAACAAAAAAAAAGTGTCTGTTGGTTTCAAAAAAGTTTCCCGGAAATAAATGCCTGATAAAAGTAAACAAAATTCACCAAGATGGGAATTATAACATGCAAAAGAAGATCCTATAAATACAAACAAGAAGGAGAAAAAAATTGGTGTTTGTTTTATGAAAATTTTCTAAAAAAGAAATGCAAGTGGAATATTTTTTGACATATTAAGAACTGCCGCGAAAGACAAAACCATTTTTCTCACTGCTTTCTTGCTGCTCGATTTGTCTGAAAGCTGTCACAGCCAGGCACCATTTTTTCCCCAAAATGGCCGCTTAATGTTATTAGAACACAAGCACATGACACATTATTCCTTCAAAGCTTTCAGTGTTGACATGCATATTTATATTTATTTTTGGAACTGCAGAGGAAAAATTACATATTGAAGAAGTAAATCTAAATCATCCTGGACTACTGTTTTCTACTCATGGATGCATCTATATTGGTCAAATGGAATATTGAAATTTTTGAGGTTCTACACTTTTAGGCAGGGTTTATAACCAGAATGAAGTGTATTGATTTAATCATATGCAAAAGTTTTCTCATAAATGTCCTGTCTTGTAGCTGCAGATCTCAGAAGGAATACAGGATGTAAAAATGTATCCTATTGCCTGTTAAATCTCCATACCTTAACAAATTGTGAAAGAAATTTGATTAAAGGTTCAGATGCATTTTTTGACAAGTAATAATTACTAATCTTGAACCAAGCAAAAGTCAATAAACTCAGATATAAACAACTAATATCTACCTATCTCTGAACCAAGTAAATGCATTTGGACTCAAATATAAATACCAATATTTACCTATCTCTAAACAAAATTTAATTTCTTTAATAAGATTTCCTGAATATTCAGTCAGGTAGATGAAAATAAATATACTGTTTAATAAATAAATGAGGCATCCACTCACATACGAGAATCCACTAAAAAAACGTTTAATATAATAAAATCTGTCAGATTAATAAATAAATTAATTCATTACTTCATTAGGGAAAATTTTGTATATATATATATATTAATTATTAATTTATTATTATATATCATTTATGATAGCATATTAATTATTATTTTATTATTATCATATAATATATATAAGAAATGTCAAAAATATAGTTTTAAGGTATGCTATATTTATGAGTTAAAGTGCTTGATAGAAGGGATAAAGTATAATTGGACATAGAGGTCAACACCAAATGGAGACAGTCTTTTTCATGGTTACGTGTAATTTTCAATATATTTAATACAATTGCATGTAAGCATGAAACTGACTGTCACCAATGTGTGTTGACCTCAATGCCCACTTTCATATTAATTATATTACAGTTTTTTTTTAATTTAAAAATTATATTCAGTAATTAAAATAAACAGGACTTATATATGTATGTAAGAAAATTAAAAAAAAAATTATTTTTGTGTTGTGGATATTCATTTTTTTAATTTTTTCATTTTAAGGGAGATTACTTGTTTTTATTTATTCATATTTAACAAAAAACATTCATTTATATTCAAAATTAATAATAATTTAGATTAAATTTAAAATTAGCACCAGCACTATATGTGCAATATATATATATATATATATATATATATATATATATATATATATATATAAAAAGTTTGGAATGACAATGATAAATATATGACAATTTGTAAAATTTCTATTTTGATATGTTTTTTATGTTTTTGATGAAAAAAAACAAGCTGCTTAACATTAATTATGTTTTGTCCTTGTCTAGCAAATGTAGATTTTGTCGAAGTAAGTTTCTTTTCCTGATTTATCAGCAAAACGTTAAAATAGAAGATTTCAAAATTGTCATATATGCACACACACACACACACACACACACACATATATATATTATTTAAGTGTATGTTCTTTTTCTTCCCTACTTATCTTTCAATACAATTTCATCTCACTCTCACTTTGGTGTGATTTTCTACTTTTTTTTTTTTTTCTGTATTATTCTTTCATTTTAAATCTGTTTATATTATAAGTACCAAATAACAAAATGTCAAAATATCATTATTCACCTGTGATAAAACCATATCATAATTATCAGTGGCACAATATATATTTCTCCATACCATATGATATTATTATTATTGTAGTTATTGTAATTCCATTCTGTATCTTTGAATTATTCCATTCTTATGACTAGTATCTTTATCTCCTTGCTTTTGGTATTGATGCTTAGGGTAATTACCATTCATGAAAGTCAATCAAAAAGACAAGGTTAACCGTGTTGAAATGAGCAAATAAATCAGGCAGACAAACAAAAGCCTGATACAATGTCCGCTCAACTGGCTGAGAAAATTAAATTTTTTAAGGGAGATAACTCACCATCGGCAGCCATGATTTTATCTTTTTTGTTTGTGTCTCATTCATTACTCATTCGTTTCCTGATGAACAATTTTTCATCAATGGGAAGAGGAGATGATTGAGTGAGTATCATTGTGCAAGTATGTTTACAAAGCCAAGAGGAATTGATTGTACTCAAATGCCATGTATGATGTCTTTGTTAATGTCCAATGCAGTGTCATGCACTGATTTTTACAGCTTGCCTCAGAAGCCATTTTTGAAATGTTCAGACATAATATTTGTTGATTCAATTTAACAAGCTAATTCAATAGCTTTTTATGTTTCTGGACAGAAATGAGGCATTGCCGAGTAGTCAAAGCATTGGCCTGGTGGTCATCAGGTTTTCATTTCAATGTATTCTGTCATCCATTTAATATTACAGTTCCACAGTAATTCTGTGAACATGCAAAATTGAGAAATGCATTTCTTTTTTTTTTTACATGCTGCTTTTCGGCAATAATTAAGATGAAATATTTTGGTGTATCAAAAATATTTTCATTAATTGATGGACTTTTACTTCAAAATCATATTGAAAGCACTGGTTCTTATTTGGTCACTAAATTTAAGCAACCATAATAAACATATTATCAGCAGCAGTTTGGAGGGTGTAAAAACAAGTGAACACTTAAGTAATTCTCTCTTTCAGTTTTTTCTCCTTTCGAAGTATGTGCCATAAACTTTTTGCACTGAAGCAAAAAGGGCTGTGGACACTTCACACACAAACACACTTACACAGGCAAGTCACACTCAAATACATTCATTAACAATTTTCATTGTGTATTCAATTCATTTCTAGGAAAAGAAAGTCTTAAACATTCCTTTTTGTTAATTTTGTTAAATAAATGTTATCTTGCATTCTAAATCAACCAGCCTCTTCGTGTATGTACCTTTTCATCACCATTAATTAATGTAAAATATTCTCTTAGAAACCTAAATATTTTCAGAAATAGCCAACACATAAACAATATTGTGACCCCTTGGGAACATTGAGTAATGTAAGCAACCTCTTACAATTCAAAATGTTTTGGCTTTAAATAACCCACAAAGGGTTGATAAGCCATAAAAACAAATCTTCAAGATATAACCATAAGTTCTGTTCTTTTCTGACACTTCTAACCTGTAGAATTATATTCCAGTTTCTGCCACCTACAATCTTCAAAAATTTAAATCACCATCTTCTGTCTTCCTAAATCTTGTTCTTTTATTGTCCTTTCTCACTAAAGTCTTGTCATTCTCTTTCATTTCCAGTAAGCCCTCCCATTGCATGTTAGTGACATTATCACCTTGCTTGGGGAAAAATAATTTTAAAAAATGAGTTTGATCAATTTACCCAAAAGTAAAGGAAATATAAAGTGTAATTGTAATATTGAAAGATTTACTATTTAAGATATTGACACTGATAATGTGATTTTGTAGAGAAATTCTTACAGCAACATAATATAAACACTGGGGAATTAACATATCGACAGTGAGTATTTAGCAAGCAGTGAAACAATATATCTGCAGATGCTATTGAAATGACTTTTTGAATGTGCAGTGGGATTTAAGTACATGCTTTGAGAAAACACTGCTGAGTGGAACTTCTTCTTTACCAATGGAATATGAATGATGGTTTGACCCAGTGTATTGCAGGTCCTAGTTATGAAAGTCTGAACTGGTGGAACTAAGCAAATGTAGCTTATCTGAATATTTATGATAAAATAGTGATAGAGTAGCAAGTACCTCGCAATGTTTTATTTGTGGAAAACGAGTTGTTGGGAGGAAAATAATTCATCACCAGCAAGGATATATGAATGCTATTGAAGTCAACAGTAAGCGAGGATTAAGCATCTTCAGCCCAGATACGGTAGTGGAACACTATTTTTGATCTGATCTGGTTCATAAAATAACTGAGTAAATTTTCAGCAAAATGCAATAAATTATGTTCTTTTTGTTTAATGACATTCAAACACACTTTACAGATTTATATCTTAAATAATGAAATGGTTTTATGATTTTTCCCAATTAGATTTGTAGTCAAATATTTTAAACAAACTCAGTGCCATTATTAGTCTTCCTTACATTCTAATTTCAGTTGCTTTTTATTGCAACTACCAGATAATCATTTTTTATGATTGTTAGCTAGGAGCACAATTAAGTAAATAAAGACTGAGCATCTGGTAAGAGATGTACTCACACCCTTTCTCCTCAGGAAGCCTGTCTTTATACAACAGCTGCCTTACTGATTTGGCTGCAGAGGCTTTCTGCTACCATCAATCAAAACAGACTATATCTATTTTTATATTTTTTTATATAAATTTGATATATATTTATTAGGTTGCTGCAAAAATAATGACGTAATAATGACGTTTTTTGACGTTAAAAAATACGTCAAAAAACGACATTATTATGTCATTATTTTTGCACCAACCTAATATTTACATGCACTGATAGTATTAGCAGTAGAATTTTTTGAATTTGTTAAATGAAGCACCTTCACTTATAATTCGTTTTTTTACTAAACATTTGCTTAATCATAATTTCACTTGCTTTTTTATCTCAACACTTATATTATCATTCAACAATAATTAATATGCCATGTAGATAGAAAGAAAAAAGTTCCAAGAAGACAAAAATTTATCCTGAGGAACCTATCTTAATATGATAGCTGCCTTACCTATTAGGCTAGTCCATTGCCTACAGTCATTTAAATCTAACTAATCAGCTTTTCCTCCTGTTCCTTGCTTTCTTAGTTTTCCACCACCTTTATTTACAGCTTACAAACACATCACATTGAAACACCAGTTCCCATAAGATCACCAAAGTTAAGCAACGTTGAGCCCGCTCAGTACTTAAATGGGTGACCACTTGGGAATACCAGGTGCTGTAAGCTTGGATGTTTGGGTGGTGTAATGGATAATGGCTTGGAATTGTTCATCAGAGAGCCAAGTTCCAATTTCAGTTGGGTTCATTACATTCACTTTCATGCTAATGCATTTAGAAAAGATATGAATCCACCTGTTCAAACCCCTGCTATGCGTTAATTAGTAAAATTTATATAACTAAATATTATCTGAAAAAAAATAATTCTTACAATGTAAAAATATTTTCTGGTTTTAAAATAAACTGAAAAGGGTTGATAAACCGTAAAAAAATGAATATATTCATTGGTAATATTAGTTGTAATATTATTATTTTTTGAATTATTGTAATTTAGAGTGCCTCATGAAATTAAAAAAAATAAACTCAGTGCAATAAGAGTTTGTACCAATTAAATGCATGAATCAATAATCAATATTTTTAATAATTGTGTGCTATTCAATAGTCATCCAATTAGAACTCAGTTTGACCAATCAGGTTGTTTTGTTAAGATCTTGGGCCAGTCATGTCTGACATTCTTTCTGGTGATTCTTTACACATCATGAATACTGTATCATATTTTAATCAATTTACCACAACAAAGGTGACAATGCCACTAAGATACAAGAGTGAAAGATAACGAAAAGACTTTAGAAGGAACTGGAAACTCAATTCTAAACAGGAAAAAGAGATAAACCTCTATCCCTGTTCAAAATATCAAGGAAAAGTGTGAATTGGGTGGTAGGTGAATCTGTCTATTGATAGGCTGAGGAGAAGAAAAATAATAATTAGTTCATAAAATTCCAGAGTTCATGATTTAAGAATTAACCAGAAACCCAATACTAAACCAGAAAAAAGGGAGAAACCTTTACTAGTTTAAAACAAATAATTATTTCTGTTTGTCTATATTTCTGAGATGAGGTATTATGTACACTATTTACATTATTCGGACACATGGGACAGTGGATAAAGGCATCAGTTAGATCCAGTGACAGGACCCAAAGAGTGTGAGTTCAATACCCAGTTAAGGCAGTGGAGAACTTGAAGAGGTGAATTAACAGGAGATAACTGACATCCATTAAACATGGCATGTGGAACATGAACAGTCTACCCCAGTGAGCGAAATAAAGGGTTCAGTTCGACATTCCAACCACCTGAAGAAGGCCAGAACGTACAATGGCTGAAATGTTGTAATAAATATGGCGACAAAGATGAACACAGTAATTCCTTGTGTTTATATTTGTGTATTAGAAAAAAGGATTTGGTTGATTTTGCTTAATGGTATATCAACACCTCTATGGGTTATTCAATGCTGAAATATAAATATTTTGTACACTTTTATGGCTTCAACTAAATATATTTTGAATGCAACTGTATACCTTCATCTACAGATAAAATGTATTGTTGGTAATTTTACTATAAATACATATTGTTGCTAATTTTTTTTATATATAAAAATGTATTGCTAGTATTGTTTTTCATAAAAATATATTTTTATACTCGCATAGTCTTTTGTTTTTGTTTGTGGGGTTCACTATTTACCCATTAATAGATGCTACCACTCCAGGTAAAGGTGGACCTGGGAACAACAGCAATTAAAAGGTGGTTTCACACTCCTCAAAACGTCTAATATCCTGATTAAAGACCTTGCTGCCAGATGTAGTTTATTGTCGTACCAAGGAATAAACAAAATGGTTATCTCCTCAAGAATTATATTCTTCGTTAAATTTTTTTATCGTTTAATTTGATATCAATATTTCATTAGTTTACTTTTGTAAGATGCAAAATTAGAATATTGAAAAATAAAAAGTTGGGAAGATTGTGTTGCACCAAACTGCATTAACATTAATAATCTTGACTTCTACCTGGACACAAATATCACTCCTGGTAACAAAATCAACAATGCACTTACCTTACTTCTTCCACCTAAACATTCATCATTTATTTTAACAATTAAGTGCAGTCACATCTTGAATAGCTCACCGTTAATTTCAAGTTAGAAATTTTCAAATTCTTTTTTTCTACTAAAGAAATGTTTCCTTAATTAAATAACTCTGAATTCATTCTGCTGCTTGATCAAATTAACGTATTTTATAAACCAGGCATTGAAAATTGTATTTCAAATTAATCAAGTATTTATACTTCCATTAAATTATATTTTTCACAAATCAGATTCATATATCTATAATTTACTTAAATTTAAGATCTCATCAATGACCTTAAATCTTAATTAGACCCCAACCAAAAAATGTAATATTATAACTAGTAATATGATTACTGTTATAAATAATATTATAAGTAATAATGTTATTATGATATAATATGTTATGATATAACTAGTAATGTTATATCTACAGGGTATCCAACAAAAAGACTACTCACTGTTTAAATGACAATAAATGCAGTGTTTATTTACTTGCAAACAGGATTAATGGTTAAAATTAAGTAATATTAATGTTTATTGACTTACAAAGAAGATTAACAGTTTAAATTAAATATTAAATGAAATTAAATGCATTGGGTCTGAAAAAAGAGAAAAAACAAGAAGTGATAGGAAGTCAAAAAGTGATGACATTTTTTTTTTTTTTAGATATCCTGTATAATTGGTAATATTATAACTACTAATATTATAGCTGTTTCATAAATGGTTATGTTATTACTATGATACAAATAATGCCATATCTATATTATAACTTAATATTATTACTATGAAAAACTAGTAATATTATGTTATAACATATAATGTTATTACTATGATATAACTAGTAATCTTATAGCTATGATATAACTAGTAATCTTATTAGTATGATGTAATTAGTAATTTTATATTTATAATAACTGGTAAGGTTATTACTCTGTAACTAATAACATTATAGCTATGTTATTACTATGATGTAACTAGTATTGTTAAAACTATGATATAATTATTAATGTTATTACTATGACATAACTGGTAATGTTAAATATGATCCTTCTCTTATGTGCTAGGTCCCTTCAGGACATGGGCAATCATAGCTCTCCACAACTTGCCATCTCTTATGACCTTCAGCAGCGTTTCTCCTTTGGTCAAAACTATAAACCTTTTCTGTCCCTGCCATCCATTCACATAATATCTCTTCTGTCCTCAAGATAAATTGTGTAAGATAACTGATAATCAAAACATATAATTATTAACAATGTCTATTTATATATTTCCTGTCCTATCTGTTGTGGGAAATGAGGTAAATTAACTTAAGTTAATAAAATTATGTGTGATTACTTCCCTTAATAATCTATAAAAATAAGATATTTATCTGCATTTAAACAAAATTAGTAAACTTCAGGAATCAGCACATATTCTATGCCACAAAAATCTCCTGAGCTGACCAAGCATAGAAATGAATAAAATATGGGAACCAGTAGTAAGGAGTGCCAGAGAAAAGTGATAATAACAAAATTGCAATATGAGATTTGCTAAAAAACATAAATGATAACAGCTAAAATTGCACTGGTAAAAAATGATTGCTGAAGACATTAGGTTTATAATACTCAGAAATTCACACAGATGTCCTCAAGGACACATGGCACAGTGGATAAAGGTGTTAATTAGATCCAGTGACAGGACCCAAAGAGTCAATACCTGGTTACAGTGGTGGAGAACTTGGAGAGGGTAATTATACAGGAGATAACTGATAACAGACATGGCACGTGGAACTAGAACAGTCTACCCCAGTGAGCGAAATAAAGGGTTCAGTTCAACATTCCAACCACCTGAAGAAGGCTGGAGCGTACAATGGCCGAAATGTGATAAATATGGCAACGAAGATGAGGACAATAGTCCAAATAATGTAAATAGTAGACAAAATTAGTTCCCGTGCAAAATGAATTGTTTAATTAATCAGTTCCTTTATTGTTAAGTTTCTTAAATTGCAGTCTGATTTATTCAAGCCTTTCGTGTGAGACACTCTGATATCTTTGTCTATTAAGTGATTGTTTTGCTTCAACTTGGTCTCGAAACAGGTTTTGTAGTTGTAGTTGTCATTCTATTGATAATCTTTTTCTTGCAAGAAATATTTCCATTTCACTGTGACATGATACATTTTTTTGAACTTGGAAAGGTATTGGGCAAAAAGCAATTCATATAATACCAGGTGTAATCAATCAATCATAGATATCATTGAACAATGAAAAAGTATAAAAGAAACAGATGAATTAAATGGTTCCTTGGCCTCTATTTTAGTTGTGAATTCTTTATCTTTGTTTTATTGAATTTTAATACATTATTTCATTGCATCTCACTATTAACTTTCACTCTTGAAACTTTCTAACAATTACCATAATTTTCAACTGTACAGGTACACTAGTATTAAAGAGATATAATTGGTGATATTATTACTTTGACATAACTAGTACTGTTATAACTACACTTAGTAATAACATTATTAGGTTATGAATAATAATATCAGATCATCCCATAAGTCCTGTCCGAATTTTGAATAAAGAAAACAAGTGACCAAATGTTACATTGAATTACAGATTCAATCAACAATGTATTTTCCCTAATTATCTATGACTTCCTTCCATCTATTAACAAGCTTACTAATTCCATTAGTGTAAAATTCTTTTGGCTTTGATTTGAAGAACTCACAAATATCAGTTTTAACCTCTTGCTGTGTTACAAAAGCTGTTTCTTCCAAATGATTCTGTAAGCTATGAAACAAATGGTAGTCTGAAGGAGCAACATCGGGAGAATAAGGTGGATGAGGAATTTTCTCCCAACCAAGTTCTTCGATCTTTTGTGGCATGATTCTTGCTGTGTGTGGTCGCGCATTATCCTGATGAAACATCACCTCTTTTCGATTCACTAGAGCAGGTCTTTTTCCTCAAAGCTTGGTTCAAACGCTCTAATTGCTGACAGTATATTTGAGAATTAATTGTTGCATTAGGTGGTAAGAATTCAAAGTGGATTATTCCTTGGTGATCCCACCAGATTGAAAGAACAACTTTTTGCTCATGAATTTCCCTTCTCGGCTGTGGCTGGGGTCCTTCCCCTTTACCAAGCCACTGTCTACAATGCTTAACATTTTGATAAAGATCCATTTTTCGTTGCAAGTCTATCCAAAAAAGGCGAAACAAGTTGGTGAGAATGGAGAGAAGAGCAGATGTCAACTCGGTATTTGAGGTTGTTTTCAGACAATTCATGAGGCACCCATTTTCTAAGTTTAGGAACTTTTCCAAGTTGTTGAAGATGACAATGAACACTGCCAATTCCTCAAATGATAAAGCAGGATTTTCTTCAAGGGCTGCTTCAAGAAGCTTTTCATCTAACTCAACTGGACATCCGGTTCGATTTTCATCTTCAAGGGTGAAATCTGAATTTTGCAAACCATCTTCTGCAAGTTCTTTCATTCACACATTCCTCTCCATAAACTGAGTGACTGTTTCTAGCTGCTTTGGCTGCTGAGTTTCCTTTCTTGAACTCATAAAGTATTATGTGGCTCAAATGATTCTTGGGTACTTCCATGTTAGCAGGATTTTAATCAAACTAAATTTAATTTTATTGTTCTCTGAAATAAAATTTGATCAGTTTAAATGCATCTAAACATAAAAATAATGTTCAGCTCCATTAGATATTATAAAATACTCTTTAAATTTTGTTCATTTTAACAAAAAGTTAAAATTCGGACAGAACTTAAGGGATGACCTGATATTTATATTATGATATATGTAGTAATGTTATATTAAATCAAATAATATTATTACTATATATTATAGTACTGTGTTATAGCTTACATATTTAATGGTTAATTTTGAGTATTAAAAATTCAGATGACAGTAAAGAAGGTAACATCATAATATCATACAATATCACTGTACACAGATTCTGATTAAATTTATTTAATTTTGGCATGACATCACAGGATTTGATTCTGTATTAATATCTATCAGATAAATAATGTCCTGCTAGTTTGATAAGCATTCATTTGATAGAGGCATCTATTTCTATACTTACAACATGAAAGAATACATACAGTATGGACTGAACTGTTTATACTAGTAATAGTCTGAAAAATAGTTTGCCAATCATCACTCAATAGCAGATGAACTTGAACAAGTCTTTAATGTATGTATAATTTCTCATTTAGTATAGGTAGGATAAGGAAATTGATCTTAGGATTTGTTGGGGGACTTTCTTTAGCTAAGAAAGTTGGTTCACTATGTGATGCTAGACAGGCTTTCTTGTCAGAATCTATCTTACTTATTTATAAGCCTGACATTTGTCCTTGCTTTGAATATTGCTGCCATATCTGGTCTGGTGCTTCTGCTATATATTTAAACATTCCTGATAAAATACAAAGAATCTGCAATGTTATTGGTCTTGATCTGGTATCTCAGCTTCAGTTTCTTTCCAATAGTGTAGCTTCCCTATGTCTTTTCTATAAATACTTTCATGGTAACTGTTCTGATGAACTTTCCTTTGTGGTACCTAGATTTTATGAATTTAAGTACAGTATTAGATTAGTTGCAAGGTTTTATCATTTTACAGTTGAAATGGCAAGATGTAACCATAAGTTCTATGCTAACAGTTTCTTTTCTTGCACTTCTTGCTTGTGGAACTCTCTTCTGGCTTCAGAGTCAATTTTGATCTTCAAAATTTAAATGCAACATCATGTATTATCTTCTGTCTTCGTAATACTTATTCTTTTATTGTCCAATCTCCTTAATAGTAGTTTTTCTCATATTCTCTAACACTCAGTAACATCTTGCGTCCTAGTGGCTTTCTTGCCTTGCTTGGGGTGAAATGATTAAAAAAAAGAAAATAAAGAGAAGTTGCTATGAGACCAACACGTTAACCTAAAAATTAGTGTCTCATTTCTAAATTGCTTCATCCAATCAAGACTTTCATATGAATACCATGCATGGTGCTAAACTTGTTCAGAAATTTCTAAACTATCAGCTGTATACAACCACTATCTCAAGTCAGTGGTTAAAAATGTTAACAGATGAGTAGGTCTTAGAGAGGACCAGCCTTCTTCGAATCTTCTGGTCTGGCACTACAGAATCTCAAAAAAAAGAACTGTATTAGATATCAGAAACCAAATAACTAAAGGACTTTCAACAGTAGCGACAAATAAAATGGATAGTACATGTAACTCAATAATACTGACATTCCATGCTACCTCAAACATGAAGTAAGGAAGGACCCACCACCACCAATACTGAAAAGGGTTATAACAGCAACTGGACTTGAGAAATGTTTCTTCCAGAAAAAATTGTTTTAATAGAAAGATTTTTTAAATTCAACTGAAAGCTGTACTGGTTGCTTGGTCAATGAATGCCAAATGTTTCCTTATAAAGAAACAGCTAATATAACCATTACCATTGAAAGATTCATCAATTCTGGAAAGTGAAAAGATAAAATATGCAACTGCTTGTAAAATTATCATCCCTTTGTGCATTTTTAATAATCTGTTTTCAATACGCCACAGCATATGCACTTTTACAACAAGACTTGCCTGTATCCACTTTCACAAAAGCCTATATATTTCTGTATATTGATTGCATAATATATATAATATAGCAGACATATATATATATATATATATATATATATATATATTACACATATCATATAAATACATTCTGCTTCTACTTGTTCAAAGTAACAAATAGGTTTATTCTTTGTTGTACTAAAGAGTTGCCAAGCAACCCCTTTTTAATTCTTTCTCACAAATTTTAAATCTCTTCTCAATTTCAGCCATTTCTTCTTTATTTTTCACTCAATTTTTATTTTACCGTTCTTCTTGCCCATTTCATTTCGCTCACAATAGAATCTCCGTTAACAAGCATTTTTATGATAAAGGTTTCTCAGGTCATATCTGTCTTTTTCAACAGACACTAGCAAGGTCATTAAACTTTGCTAGGATATTTCATCAATTCTACTGTTGTTGTTCCTCTCAAGATCTCCCCCCACTCGTCTCTGTAGTAATTGGTTTTACTTTATCTTTTGTTTATACAGTTTCTGTAGCAGATATTATAAACTGAAATATGAGAAAGCATTCGGTTTTGTCTTATAAATTTTATCACATACAAAACAATGTTTTATTCAATAATTTCTTCATAATGCAGGCAGAGCCGAGTACAAATATATTTCATTTTGAAGATGATTATTTTCTCTTTAGGAACAGGTTATATTTTCTATGTCTTAATATATTGGCTGGTGGGAATATTTAAGTTCATAGATTAAAAACAAGAACTGTTTGTTCTTTTTTTTTTTAACATTAAATTTATTAAACAACATATTTACTGCTTTGTTCCACAATTTTTTTACCATCTTTCAAGCAACTTCTGTTCTTCTATAATTCTTGATATTTTACCTGCATTTCTAAACAGGAAGAGAGGGTAACCAGTGTTGTGTTTCAAAATCAAACAGAGGTAGAAATTCGACTATCTGGGAATTACAGTAACAAACTAAAGAAAGGGTGGTACAGAATTTTGAAAATGCATGACAAAAGTGAAAGATACTTTTTATAAACTGAATAAAATCTCAAGGTACCAAAAAGATATTTTTAGGAACCAAAAAAAGTGTGGTCAACTGCTATATGCTGAACAATTTTTCGTATGTGGCTGGGAATGCTGATTAATTTCTTCCTAAATAAAGAGACATGAACTAACAGAGATATGATTCAGTTGATGAATGTTGAGAATATTATGGATAAACTGTTTGAGAAACAAGTATTAAGAAACAGAGAACGATAAAGAAATTGCTTCTAACAATCAGAAAAAGACAGCTAAAATTTTGTGATGATGAGGAAAGAAGGTTACAAGAATTTATCACTCATAATGCATATGGAAAGCAAGAAAAGCAGAGAGAATACAGAAATGTTTAGCAAATGGATGGCAGAGCAAATACTACAAAAGCAAAGAAGTGTCATAATGGTAATATTAGCCATTTCCTTTGTTATGGTCCGGTTCCTTGTACCACGGTGATAGTCCAAGGTAGAACCAATAAAGAAGAACTCAAACACAGGTATGGAATAACACAGATATAATACAAACAGGAATATATACAGAGAAGTAGAAGTGTTAGTATGAACAATCAGGTTTAGTAGGGAGAAAAATGTAGTCTCGACCAGTATCACTATTCCAATGTCTTGCAGTAATTGCCTGAATGCGACTCTGTTTTGGATTGCCTCTGACTCGACTTGAACTACTGACTCCATGCCCACTCCTGAGGCGCAGTATTTATTAAGTATGGAATAGTCCATTATTATTATATTATTATGGGTAAGGTCCCATAACATCCTTATAAGAAAAATATTCGCTATTCATTGATTGAGCATCCAGTGCTAGTTTCTGTTGAAATTTATAAAATCTTTATTTTAAAACAATTTTGCAGGAAAATAGCTTTTATTGCTATGCTCAGTATTGATGGAGGTTTTCTTCATAACCTTTTGTTAGAAGTAGTATCAAATATCAACATCTTAATTATGACATTATTTTCTCTCCAAATTACATATAAAAATCATTTAAAGCAACAAAACACAGGAAGTTTCTGGGTACTCTTTTGGCCCACATCCTAAAAAGACATGACACATAGCTAAATGTCTCTCACTTTTAAATTTCTCAAAATGAGATGATAATTTAAGGTAGTAATTTGTCATTTAAAATGTTTCATGGGAGACTGATGGCAGAAATTAAATAAAATGATAAGGGAACTATGTGGAATTTTACTGATTGTTTTTGTTATATAGGAATAAAGTGTCACTGCCAACATTTGAGTTTGAACATAGATCACCAGTGAGCAAACACAGGCGATCCCATTAGTGAATTCTATTCTATCCTCAGTTTCAAAACAGATCACTCTTTCTACTCTATTCTCTATTACTATGTTAGTAGTATAACAATTAGCGATCCATAATTGCACTGATCGGATATTGGCAAAAGAAGACAAAATATATTGTTGTCAACAAGTGGAACAGTTTAAGATGCAAACTGAAGATGACAAAATCAAGGAAATACAAAAAAATATCTTCAAAGTCTTTTAACAGATGAGGAAAAATATAACACCAAAATCTGAAGATTTTTTTTTTTTTTTTTAAGGCAATTCACCCCAAGCAAAGCAGGGGTGCCACTAGCATACAATGGGTTACAGAGGATTGAGTAAAGAGGTGTGTTTGAGGAAAGGATACAGAGAAGGACAGGTAACAAGCTCAGGGAATCAGATGTCAATTGACATTACACTTGAATATTTGGCGATTATAGACATCGGGGAAGCAAGTAAGGGGAAGGGAGTTCCACAGAAGGAAAGTGTGGAAGAAGAAGCTGTTTGAAAAGAAGAGACAGTTGCATTTAACCGTTCTGACAGTGAAAGGGTGGGGTGAGATGCCAGCCTGGTAGCATGTTTAAATTTATGTAGTCTGGGAACCAACGAAATTAGCTCATCAGAACAGATGCCATGAAAATATTTGTAGGAGAGACAGAGGGAGGCCACAGCACATCTGTGGGATAGCGATTGTAGACTAGATGCCAGATCAGGACCTATCATCTTGCATATTCATCTCTGGACATCAAGACATACAGCGGGAGCACCAGACCATTTATGACGGCAATATTCCATGCAAGGATGGATAGTTGATTTATAGATTTGAAGTATGGAAAAACTTTCTGGCATGACAGAGAGAGCCAACTTTCCTTGTGGTAGATGAATCTATTGATTCAATGTATCTATTCCACCTCATGACAAAGGACAGGTGAGACCAAGCAGGCATAGTGAGGCACTCTCAAGGAGTTGGGAATCAGTCATTCTGATGGGTAGTAGGAAGGGATCTTTGTGGTCGGCAAAAGAGAGCAGTTTCGTTTTGGAGACATTAAAGTTTACAAGCCATTTCCTGCCCCAGTCAACCACAGATTGGGGGTCTTTTTCAAGGTCAGCAGCCAGGTTAGTTTTGTTAAAGATACTAGATTTACTATTAAAGCAGGAGTAAATAGTGGTGTTGTCCAAGTAGATGCCAACTTGGGAACTGATGACATTGGGTAAGTCATTGATGGAGATCAGGAATATTGAAAGATGCCATCTAAAATTTAAGTGAAGTATTAGGAAATGGGAAAATTTTCTTATTAGGTTGGTGCAAAAATAATGACGTAAGAATGTCATTTTTTGACGTATTTTTTAGCGTCAAAAAACGACATTATTACATCATTATTTTTGCACCAACCTAATAGAAACCAAAAAAAGAGTACTAAACTGTTATGTAATATCAGTCCTTCTATATGGCAGTGAAAACTGGACAACTTCCTCACAAATGAAGAACAGACTTGAGGCAACAGAAATGTGTTTCTACAGAAGAATGCTAAGAATAGCAGGGACTGAACATGTGAGTGAAGAGGAAGTTTTAAGGTAAATAGAAAACAAAAGGATACTTTTACTTCGAAAGAAACAGTGGAAACTTCCAGAAAACATAATGAGAAAAGAAAGTTTGAAGAATCTCTCATTCACAGAACATACTGGATAAATGGATGGCATAAAAAGGATGGTAAAAAGACACAACTTAAGAACTACAAAGGATAGTAATTTTTTTAGTAGCTATGATTGACCATATTCTGAAAAGCCACAGTGCATAGAAGAATATTGGTTAAAAAGGAGATGAGTTTTTTCCAAGAACTATTGAGAGTTACTCTTAAATCATTATCATTCTCATATCTTTTAAAGATATGACTTATTTAGGAATGTCTATGATTATGGCAGACTAAAATTTATAAAGATATGATTTATTTAGTAATATATTATTTAGTAATGAATATGATTATTGACTAAAATATATAGAATAGTCTTATTAAGAATTTATTACAGGTTGTCTGTTGATTTATATATACCTTTTTTTCTTATATTGTTTATCATAAATGCCAATAAAAATACTTTTTGTTTTTTTTTTCAGGTAAGATCAACATTTTTCATTGAAATTTATCAGAAGAGCAAAATAGGAAACTGAAAATTCAGTGCCATTGCAGATTCTGTAAGAATTTGCTTGTTTGTTCCAAGAGGATACATTTTTTAAGAAATGCAGGTACTTTTTTTTTAAATTTTTAATTTATTATTCTTTTCCTAAATTCACTATATAATTTATTAAATTAATACATTATTTGCTGATTACTGAATAAAAATTCAATTTCATTCTCTTAATTTTTACTACAGCTTTAGATATATGCTTTACATATGTGATTTTTGCATTTTATACTCTGCCTGAATTTTTTTTTTCCATGTGTCTGAGTGATTTCTTTTCTGAACATTGGGTGTGCAAAAAGTATCCAAATGATTTACGGATGCAAGCCCTTACAAATAATCTTTGAGGATGTTTTTTTACTTAACTGTATATGTAAATATTTTTTATTGACCATATTCAGAAATTAAAAGCATTCCCATCCTTATATTCATTTAAACAAAAAACATCTTTGATATTAGCTAATAGATTACTTGAAAATGCTTGGAGGCTTATGGCCACATCTCATTGAAATACTAGTTCCTGTGCAATCACTGAAGTTAAGCAATGTTGATCCTGGTCATTAAGTAAATGGGTGACTGCTGTGCAAATGCTGGTACAGTAAGCTTGGATGTGTAATAGATAATGGATTCGAACTGTTCATTGGAGAGAAGAATTCCAATTGGGTTTGTTATATTCACTTCCACACAAATATCCCTGGAAAAGGTATGAATCCATTTCTTCTCCTCCCCAGCTATGGGTTAATTAGTAAAAGTTGTATGGCTAAATGAAAATTATCTCCAAAAATAAATACTTAAAATCTAGGAATATTTTCTGGATTTAAATAACCTGCAAAGAGTTGAAAACAAATCAGTCAAGAAAGTGTTCAGACCCACAGATCAATTGGATAGTATTTACACACTCAGTTTCCAATCATGTGTATGAATGGAAGAAAAATTTCATAAAATGCATTATCACAATGCCTTGTCAGTCATCTTCAATGAAACTTGTGTGTGTGTGTGTGTGTGTGTATATATATATATATATATATATATATATATATATATATATATATTACAGTTTAAAAGTTTGAAGCCACACCCAGAATTAGCATGGGATAAACTTGACACAAGAGTGAAAAAGAAAATGTAAAAACTTCTTAGAGTCATTGAAAATTGAATGAAATCAATTATCAAACTTATGTTTTGAGAAGCTTGAGCAATGAATGCCCAAAATTTGTGCTGCAGTAATCCCTATATCTATAATTTTCAAAATGTGTGTGTGTGTATTTGGATGTTGTTTATGCATTTCTACAGTTTTCATCCAATTTCGATGAAATTTCTTTTTGTTGGTAAATAACTCTTCAGTGCCGGTTTTGAGTCCAAATTGTTGGCGATAATGGCTCTCCACTACTTCCTGTCCATTATAACTCTCACCAACATTTTACTATTTACTATCTGTTCTTGGATATATATCTTTCATAAAAACTTTAATAAAAATAAATACTTTAAATTATTACAATAATATTATTTAATATTACACAGTTCCCTCCCCCCCCAATTCAAATTGTTAACTCCCCATTTGGGGATATACCTCAGTTGCACCGAATTGTTGTTACTAATATTGATTTTTGGGTGGGCTGACTTTAAACTGAAACTGCTCCAACTGAACGGCAAAAATTCCCAGTAATGAAAGACCTGGGCAAAGGCGGGTTATACTGCTAGTCAAGGCTAAAGGAGAATATTTTGACAAGAGGAAAATTTAATCAATTTTTTTTTTTTTCTTTTTAGTATAATAAAAGAAAATCTAATAAAAATCTTGTCACACTTTTTTTTAACCATGTATAATAATTTTCTCTTATTTAAAATACAAAACAATTACTTTTTGGGCCAATTTAAAAATTACCAGAGGTGACCTCAAACTTTTGAACTGTAGTGTCAAGCTCTCATCTTGACACGTGCACAGTTGTACATATATTCATGTATGTACAAAGTGATGCACTGAAATTGATTACTTTTGAAATATGTGCACAGGCAGAATAGTTGATCCGTTCTTGTGTTGCTTTTTTGGATCCAAGATATAAATCAATATCACTTATGCAAGTTAAAGGATTTATGGATCAATCATCTCCTTTAAAATGAATTCATAAAATTCTACCTTTTGAAAATTTTTACACATTGTTTGAAGTTACATCTTATGTATGTTAGCTCTTATCAAGGTTGTTCATTGACAAGAGTGGATCAATAAGTCTATAGCCTTACATATAGTTATTAGCTGAATTGTTGTGTGAAGCTTTTTGCTATATAATGTTTGATTCATATCTTTGAGGTCAACTACTGAATTAGGTGCATTGACAAAAAAAGGAAACTATTGGGTCAAAACAAAAGTTAATCATATTTTTTTAATTAAATTTCAAAGACAATATTTATATATTAGTACATATATTTATTTATTCAATCATGTATGTGCCACTTTGTTGCACTATCTTTCACCATATTTGAGGCCATTTTAGAATTCATCATCATAGAATTTGGCGCGTTCCACTTTTACTTTTTTTCTCTTTTTTTCTTTTTCTTTTTTTTCTTTTTCTTTTTTTTCTTTTTCTTTTTTTTCTTTTTTTCTTTTTCTTTTTTTTCTTTTTCTTTTTTTTCTTTTTCTTTTTTTTCTTTTTTTTCTTTTTCTTTTTTTTATAGTGATATTTACCCAGTCAACATCTGTGCTCTCTATCTTCTCACTTTCTCTAAGAAACAATAATACCAATACTGTCCACCATTAAATAAAGCAAGTAAAAAGAAATCTTTGATGTTCATGCTGTACAAGGTCCGAGAGCTACTCAAGGTAGAGTGCTACAGAGTAAGAGGCACAATTTATGGGGAAATATAGGGAAGATAACAATTGACTCTAGACTTGAACCAGTTAAGATTGTAGTGATCAGGAAAGCATTCTCTTGGGAGTCAGTTCCACAAAGTAGCAATTAGTGGGAAGAAGCAGTTTGAGTGAATGGTAGAACTGATGGATTAAGGAATGTAGTACATCTGAAGACTTTCTATGGAAATAGTGACAGAGTAGGGAGAAACTTATGGTGTTTCATCAGTGAGAAAGAGGTTCGTTTTTGCAACCCAATATATTGAAAAAATAAATACTTTTGTAAAATATTTTTCATCATTGGGCTTCTTTAGTAGGATACATGAAGAAATATTCACCACTGAATTAAGTGCATTGACAAGGAAGAAAACTGTTAAATGATCAATAGAGCATGTAAGTTTAATTTTGTAATAACTATAGGATATGTCCCAGAAAGGGATATATTTGTTCGAAGTAGCAAAGTGGTTCTTCACTATGGTAACCAGGTAGGACCATCTAGCTGGTAACCATAATGGACTGGTCCTTGTTGTAGTGGTAGGCAATAGGCACAGGCAATAGGCCTAGTCCATGTACCTCCACATCAGTCTGTATTTATGGCTGACACCAGCCAATCATATTACTGTGAGGGGGACCCAGGTGTATACATATTCATTACATCACTATACTTATTAAAAATATGGATAAATTATTTCTGGGCATCAGTTTTTATTTTGCAAAAAATCAACAGCATTTTATTAATATTATATATATATTTCATATAAGGTGTTGAGCTATGAAAATATTATTACTATTATAGTAGAAGGGAAATAGGCCTGTGATAAAAAAAATGAAAACTGTCCGAGTTTGGAATTTGGAACTAATTGTAAGTCTCTTGATATCGGCTTCAGAATATTCTGTTACCTTCATCAGACTTTTGTTTATTGATTTTAAGTTTTCCACTCTTCCAAAGTT
The DNA here is from genome assembly GCA_963932145.1 of Acanthosepion lycidas. NCBI lineage: Eukaryota > Metazoa > Mollusca > Cephalopoda > Sepiida > Sepiidae > Acanthosepion > Acanthosepion lycidas. The sequence goes on along the minus strand of OZ010584.1, from coordinate 93,920,493 downwards.
AACATTACCTTTAGCAGTTTTTATTACTTCCCAGATACATTCTTTGTTTGTTTTCCATTCTTATATATATATATATATATATATATCTTTTACTGATAGGGCACAAGTTATCTATTAGGTTAATATCTAGATATGTTGAGAGCCATTTAATTAATTTGGTGTCTTTGAAATTTGAATAAGGCGGGCAATAGTTAGCTTTGCAGAATGTCAAAGGTCATTGTTTTGCAGGAATATATTCCCCAGCTTAAAATATTTTGGTTCTGGTATATCCCACTTAAAAATGTTTTATTTGCAACAAACTAGAATAATTACACTATTTACATTATTTGGACTATTGTCTTCATCTTTGTCACCATATTTATTATAATGTTTTGGCCATTATACACTCTAGACTTCTTCAGGTGGTTGGAATGTTGAACTAAATGCTTTATTTCTGAGTCGCTTCCATGTAGATATAATTGATTCATTGATCGGAAAGTTTCCTTCATATGTCCAAAACTCCTCCCACTTTGTGGAAATAATCAAAGATGCTCCCATTCTATCCAACCAGATGGTGAGCTTGGACATGGTGAGTTTGTTCACCAAGGTATCCACGGAGTAGACACTCAGTAGTCGGAGACAGATTGGCCTCTGACTCATCCCTAGAAGAACGGACCAGTATTCCAATAGATAATCTAATGGAGATGTTGACTTTCTGCACACAAACAACACACTTCAGAATAGGATTACACATATAATGACAGCAATGGCGAATATATACCTGGAATACTTTGAGGAAATGGCATTAGAATCTATATCTCTAAAGTTAACTATATGATTAAGGTACATAGACCAGAATAATTACATTTATCTTGATACCAGAATTAACTTAATGCTTACCATTACCTTTTGTGTTTATCATCATCACCCAAAACATTACTCCATCTGTTCCTTGTTGTCTTCTAAGTCATGTTACTTGGCTTTTTTCCATGTAGGACCCAATTTCTATCCTCATCATCAAACCTACTCACTGTAGCTTTTAATTCCTCACTAAAAATGACTATTCAGAAATCAATTTTCATGCACGGCTTTTCCCACCTTAAAGGTATCCCTTTGTGATGTTTTCTTAAAGGTGCTAGTTTGGTTTCTTTGACAGCTTTAGCCAAGTTTTATATTCTACATCTGTTTACATTTGAGAACACCAACTCCTTCAAATATTTTCTTTATGGTCAATCCACTTTACTTGGCTCTCATGATTAGTGGCAGCTCTGTAATAATGTCTTAGATAAGTGTGAGGTCTCTGTTCCACCACTCTCTCTAATCAATTTGAGGTGTTAACATCTGCTGGTAAAACTGAATGCTTTCACGTAAATTCTCCTTAAATCCCTTTTCATGAAATTTTTAAAGCCAATTTTTTCTTGCCTTTATCATGTCAATGTTTTCATTATATTGATTGTTTTCTGATCATCTTTTATGCAATTTTCAAATTCATGCTGGAAGCCAGAAAGGGCTCTTTCAAACAATTAATAGATAGCAATTTCATTTTGGGATGCATTAAAATTGGGTGTTCATTTGATGAATCCTTGGATGAAGGTGTAGCTTAAGGAAATCTCTATATTTTTTATCAAGCAACTTGGATTCTTTAACAGGACCCACATAACCCATAAGGGGCTAGTTGAAATTTTTAGACACATCTCTCCTTTTATTTTTAATTCTCTTGATTTGAATATCATGAAAAGGAAGAGTCTCTGTAAGGAAATGTTGGGTCACTGCATCATGCCAGAAAATTTTTCTCATCAAAGTCCATCTTGCACATTTACAAATCTACCATTCACCCTTGCATTGAATACTGCTGCCATATCTGGTCTAGTGCTCTTGCTATTCATCTCGAGGTTCTTGACAAAATCCAAAGCAGGATCCTGACTTAGCATCCCGACATTAGTTATTTTCTCACTGATGTGACATGGCTTCCTTCTGTCTTTTCTACAAAGACATGAATTTAAGCCCGCTACGAGATTGACATCTAGGTTCCACCTATTTACTATTGAAATAGCTAAATGCAACCACCCTTTCTACTCCAACAGTTTCTTTTCTCACACTTCCCATCTGTGGAACCCCTTCCATTTACTTGCTTCTTTGATGACTTCAGTCTTCAAAAATTTAAATGCAATGTCAATCACAATCTTCTGTCTTCTTGAATCCTGTTGATCTTTTGTCCTTTCCTCAATCCTCACTATTATCAATCTTTTCTCTCACATTCACTCCTTGCAACTCCCTGTGTACTAGTGGCATTCTTGCCTTGATCATGAACAATGTGACTAAAATAGGTACCTCGATGAGATCACTGAAAAAGAGCATAGCATGATGAAAAAGACACCAAACGTGATGAAAACAAAATTTTATCATCTTAATGTTTATGTTATTATTAAGAGGAAAGATCAAAGTATTTTGGGGTATTTTTTGACATTTTTTAATCGTTCCTAGCACGTCCGAAATTTTCGTTAAAAATCTTTTCTTTTTTTTTTTGAGTCAGCAAATCATGTCAACCATTTTTTTCCATTTTATAAAAAAAATGAAAATCTTAGTTTGAAATTCTTTTAAAAATCAATTATAATTTTTTCAAAAGTTATTTTAAGAAAATCAGAAATTATAATGTTTATTTAAAATATTTTGAACTGAGCTTAACTTTGCTTCTGCGTCAAAAAGATGTAGTTCGAAAATAAAACAAAACAGGTCATAACCTTTTGTGTCACTTGACAGTTGATGAAAGACATTGTCATGACGTATTGATAGGTTACATGAGGATAATTTATTCTACAGAAAGAGAGAAGTGAAATTACTTAGATTTAAGTGAACAAATTATTTACCTTGTTATTTTTAAGGAAAACTTTCAGCGCTCTAATTTTTTTTTAACTTAGCGTTTGGCTTTACATTTACGATGCTTTATGTAAAATATATTATAAAGAAATTAAAATAAGACTGTGAAGAGTGAGATTAAATTTCATAAGAAAGGTATCTAATTAATTTATAGGTACCTTTCTTATCAAATTTTATCAGAACTGTACATAAAATACTATAATTTTATGTACATTTATTACATTTTACTGTGTTATTTGTATTTCCATTCATTTTATTATTAATTTTGATATTTCATTTATGGAAAATGTCATAACTGAGATTAATATAAAAATAAGATCATAAATTTCATATGATGATACTGATACTTGTAGGTACCCTTCTCAGTTGAAATTGAAAAATCAAATTAACTTCTCCACACGTGTTTCGCAAAAGTATGGCCTTAACAGTGGAGAACAATGCTTAACTCAAATGACACAACTTAATAATATTCTGGTTGGTCTGCCATACTTTATAATTACAGCCCAATTATAAACACAAAATTACATTTCTTAATTACTTCAGATCTTCTGATTAGTCAAAATGATACAATTTACAACGTGGTAAAAAAAAGATCTATCTCAAAAGGGCATTTATGAAACTGGATGTGGCTTTTAACTAATTTTATAATATTTTAACAACTTAAATATAAAAATCTATTATAATTAAAGAAATGACAAATAATTGTATTAAAAATTCATTTTTCATCTAAAAAATTTTTGCTTTCAGAATATATTGTCCATATTCATAAAAACAACTAAAAGCAAATAAAAGCATTTGAAATTAAATAATATCTTTGTTATATTGAGTTTTGTATGTTACAATTCAGAGATGATTTTCAGGTGGGGAGGTCCAATTAAAAAAAAGCATGATTTGCATTCCTCAAAGCCTTGTGCTTTTAACTATTGTAATCACTAAAGTGAATTTGATCAAATTTCTAGAGTTTTCATAAAATTTGTTATGGTGGGGAGTAAGAAATATTAAAAAACATATTTTTGCCATGACTTTAATAAAATAAAAAAAACAAAGTTCTAATAATTTCAATCATCGGTGAATAGTTTCTGAAAGTTTCATTAACATCCAACAATTATTTTTATTTTTGCAAGATTTTCCAAATTAATGTGTGTCATACAAAAAAAACGTGCTAAAAATTGTCTGTTATTTTACTTGTTCCAGTGATAAAAAGAGAAACAACGTTTTTTTAGTCAAAATTTGGAATGTTCTAAAAAAAAGGAAAAATTTTAGAAAATTTGGTCTTTCCTCTTAATTAAAACATAAACATTTAGATGATAAAATTTTGTTTTTGTCAAGTTTGGCATCTTTTTCATCATGCTATGCTCTTTTTTTAGCGATCTTATGGAGTTACCTAGACTAAAATATCCTGGAGTTCCATTATGCATAAACCACATGCATCTTCATATTAGCAGGCATACATCTTCTAGCATATCTGGAAATGTGTTCAAAATAAAGTCCCTGTAGACAGCACCTGTAAGACATGCTGGACCAACCAGACAATTCCAGCCCATACATTAACTGTAAACTGATATTGCTACTTAGTCTGTATTGTACGATGGGGATTCTGATCCACCAACAAATGTTGCTTGTGTAAATTTGTTATTCTCTCTCTTCCAAATGTTCCTCATCCACAAACAAGACTGAAGAGACAAGCAACAATTCATTAGTTTGTGCAAAAACCATTGGCAAAAGTTCTTCTGTGGGGAGTGATCAGAGGGCGAGAGACCTTGCATGCATTACGAATGATACAGATACAGGAGCTGCTCTTGAAGTACCCTCCATGAGGTAATGAGATGTATGACATGGTAGGAATACTTGATATATGCTGATACCTCGATTATCTCTGACAGCTTGTAGAATGTGTTCGTTGTGAGCAGGTGTATGAGCAGATCTCAGTCTTCCTCAATCCATAGTTTGGGGTGTCATGGATCCTGTCTTAGCAATGCAATGATAAACAGCAGCAAAAATTGGATTACTCAGCTGCATTCACGCAGCCATATGTAAAAACCATATCTGCCTGCTCATTATATGAATATTCAACCATTGTTAAATGGAACATGTCTTAGTTAACTCAGTATACATGTTAAACATTGAAGACAGACTAGTCACAAAGGTACACGAAGGACAAATGTAACCTAGTCCATATGGCAACATAACGCCATCTACCATAAACTTTCTTTAAACTGAATAACTCAAAAACGAAGGCTTTGCAGACATATATTTATATGAACTTTTTGACCTTGTTTTGGTGTGAGGAACCTACCCCCAAAGTTTGTAAAACTATTTTTGATACACCCTGTATGTATATATATATATATATATATATATATATATAGATAGATAGATAGATATCAGCCAAGAATAAGACATGCACTACCCATATGTCAGACAAGAATTAGACCTCAGAACAACCAATGCAATATCATTGGTTCAGTGCTTGCCTGTCATGTAAACAGCCTGGCTGATGCAATGTTGAAGAACTAGGTATGGTTTTATGGAAATGATAAAATTCTCAAATACAATAATAAAAGAGAAAAGAGGAACAAAGCAAAGCAACTATAAGACAGTAACTAAATAAAAATTTCACAAAATAGAAATAGCGTTTACACAAAAGGGATACAGTCATGTGTTCATAGCCTTCTGACTTCAAGGAATGAAAGAAAAATAAAGGCCAATAACTGTGTATTTTTATTGACTAGGAAGTAATCCATCATGCATTAATGTTATATACACACACACACACACACACATATATATATATATATATATATATATACACACACACACACACATATATACACACACATACACGCATATATATATATAAAGGCTGTTCCAATAAAGTTATCAAAGCCTATTACGAAAATGGACATTCAAACAGAAATGCATTTTGTGCACTTAACAATTTTTGGGGTCAACATAATCAACCAACAGAGAGTGTAGTTGGAAACAATGTAATGTCATTGCGGAGAGGTTCAATTTCTGCATGCAATGACGAATAGAGGTGTCTGGATTTTTCGTCCACATTCTCGTGAACTGCAATAATGTTTTCAGCTAAACAGTGCAAACGAGCATGCAATGGTGTTTTCACATCTGCCACCAACCCAGTTTGTTTGAATTTATAAACGATTTTTCCAATTGCACTCTTGAAACTGTAACACGTTGTTTGATTGTTAATCTTTCTATCATTGAAATTGCCAAAGACTTAAGTTGTTAAATCTGAAACAAAAAGAAAAAAATCATTAGACACTTGAACTTAATTCACATTTAAAATTGGTCCAAGTTATTGGAAGACACTTTATATATGATGATGGACCAATATGCTCACTGTTAGCCATAGGCTAAATTTAGACCCAATATTTTCATGACATATTTTTCATCACTATGATTAACCTAAGCACTGTAGTATTTATAGTGTTTAGATTTCATGGTTGTGTTGTCATGTCCTGCTAGGACTACAGAAACTGAAATCTGCCATGAACAAACTACTCTTAAGTGTCTTTATAAAAGCTTGCAGTAGAAAGTTAAGAAATATTTGTCAATAATGCAGAGGGCAAAAGGTTAATGGAGAGGTATTGATTTAAGTTCATTGACAATGAAGAAAATTATATTGAAAAATATATTTTTTGTGTAAAATCAATGATTTTCTCTCCTGAGACTGATTTACCTCACTCTCTACCTGTCTCTCTCTATCTATCTATCTATCTATATATATATATATATATATATATATATATATATATATATATATATATATCTACTCACGCACACAAACATACCAACATATGCTCACATATGAGTGGATTCATTTTACTTACCCTTTTAACCTATATTCTCCTTCTGTTTTTCATATTTTGTGACTATGTTCCTATTTCCTTCATTTCGGATTAAAACTTGGAAAGTTTCCAATATATGTCAGTGAAATTGTCTTTTTTTACAAAATTATAGTTTAGATATATGGAAAAAAGAAGGCGGAGATATATGAAGAAAAGACTGCTGGAGGATGTGGGTTAATCTGGGATTATTTATACCATCTTTTTACTTACTTTATAGTGTTATTTTTATTTTTATTTTTTTTTTCAGTTTCTTTTCATTTTGTTCATATTCAAGTCAAATGATGTGTTCTAATTTTACATTCATTTAAGCAATGTTCTCCATTTTCAGTTCTACAACCAGACTATTTTTTAATACTAGTAAGGGGTGGCTTTGATCAGTTTTAAATCTTATATACATAATATTTTTTTCTTATGACATGATTATTTTCACAAATTTGGTTAAATATTTATTAGTCCTTTTTTTTGTTTGTTTGTTTTGCTTCAGGTTGAAGAATTTTGATTGATCCACCTTCACATGTAATTTAACAGATTTTGGCCCTTCCATAGTGTGCAGAAGTGGGGGTGAAAAAGGTGCAATGGCCCCGCGCATCCATATCGGGAGGCCATCCAATCAAAGAGTGAAATAAAAATTTACTTTATATTTAATTTGCATAAAATATTCATTTCATGTTTGATCTGATTTTATATATTTGAAATGTCCTCCTTTTTCACATTTCTCAGTACTAGGCCCTATAGGAACCTTACTTGATCCTGTGTGGTATACAAACAATAAGTTGGCCCAGGGCATCTCCAAGCATTATCAAACTTCTGCATGTCACTGTAGCCTTTAATTCAATTTTATTGTGAATTTCAATTAGTTTCAAATCCACTCTTTCATAAATTTTACATTTACTCTTGTTTATCTTTAGATTTTACAAGTATTACTTGGATTTTATAATACCAATTCTGGTAAAATGTCAAATACATTTGACCAATTTTTGTTTATCAACTTTTGCAAGGTTTTTTCTGCTACAGTTTGAGATATATAAAACATTTTCGATAACAGATTTTGTAACATTTTCCCCTTGTCATTTCTTCATTTTTATAACCAAGGGGTACCACAACGTTGTGTACTGGTTAGCATGATAGTCTCCTTAAAACAATTAAAATTAGACAGTGAGTTCAAATCCTCACTGGGATCCCATATTTTTGGCCTTGTGCCACACTTAGCAACACTTAGAAAATCACCTTCATTTTTATAACCAAGAAATTAAGAAAAAAACTCTATTCAAATAATTAATCCTTTATTGTAGACCTCTTTTTATGGGGAAGTGACTGAGGTTTGTTGAAATAATTTAGAACTTAAATCCTTAAATTTCTTTTAAAGAGCGTGAGAAAAATTTCTTTAAATTGGTTGTGTTACATCTGTTTTATATGTCCTTATCTTTGTGTTTAGTCATTATTTATTTAAGTCTATGGAAGGTTGAGTTGGGTGAAAACCTTAAACTTGTAAAAATATTCAATTCTTTGACAAAGAAAAAGGAAAGGAAAAACAGAAAGCAGATGAAGTATAAAACTAAAATTTTTAAATTCCAGAGATTGTTGAAGTTTTTTACAACTTTTTTTTTTTTTTTTTTTTTTACACTATTTACACTGTTTGGACTGTTGTCCTCATATTTGTTGCCATATTCACAACATTTCAACCATTGTACACTCTGTTCTTCTTCAGGTGATTGGAACCCTTTATTTCATTCACCAGGGTAGATTATTCTCGTTCGATGTGCCAAGTCTTTTCCAGATGTTTCAGTTATCTTCCTTTAAATGAAATCTCCAAGTTTTTTGTTCACCACTGCAGTAGCCATGTATTGAACTCACAACTCCTTGGGTCAAGTCACTGGATCCAACCATCCTTTATCCACTGGTCCATGTGTTCTTGAGGACATCAGTGTATGAATTTTTAAGATTTATAATAATAACAACAAAAATTGCAATATGAGCTCTGGTAAAAACTGACTACTGAGTTTATAAGTCTAAAAAATTCAAACACTGAAGGACACATGGCACAATGGATAAAAGCGTTAGTTGGATCAAGTGACTTGACCCAAAGAGTTGTGAGTTCAATACTTGGCTACTGCAGTGGTGAACAGAAACTTGGAGAGATAAGTTAAAGTGAGATAATTAAGAGATCCAGAAGAGGCAGGACAGGTGTAGTTAGAACAATTTACCCCAGTGGATGAAATAAAGGGTTCTGTTCAAAATTTCCATCACCTGAAGAAGGCTGGAGTATACAACTGCCAAAACATTGTGAATATGGCGACCATCCAAATGGCATAAATAGTGTAAATAATTACAATACCTCATTTAAGAAATATAGCCAATTTTTTTTTTTTTTTAATTTTATAAAAACAGTCTTCCTACAACTGGAACTAGACACAGAAACATTTCTTAAAAACTCTCTTTACTATTTTGACTCATACTGTTACATACATCTGCTGCTCATACTAGCTTGCAGACTACCCAGTCCTTTATTTACACTTGGCACACAGACATTGTAACAGACAAAAAATGTGTGTGAATATTTAACAGAAAAATGCTCAACTCTATTTTAAAGTGTGTTACTTGAAGATTATAACATTTTCAATAATAACTATGGATGCTTAAAATCTGAAACTGAAGATTAATAGGTTGATATATGTTCTAAATGATATTTAAATTTTAGCTTTCTTTATAAATTATAATTAATCAAATTTGGTTTTAAGTTGATATCTACTCAATCAGGATATCATATGTTATTCATAATTTTTAATAAAAAGACCTTTTTATTTTCTCTGAAATTGATTAATTAATGGAATATTTTCCAATGTGTCTATAATTATTTTCTATAATTCATATCTCAATAATTTGCTTATTTCACCAAATATTAATTTATATAGATTTTCAAAGTTTTTCTTCACAAACTCTACAAATCATTATTTGCAATAGTTTACTCATTTTCTGCAAATCCATAAATGTTCCTTCATTAATGTTTAGATTAAAAACTTTTCATATCTGAGATTATTAAATTAATTTTTACCTAATTTTTACTCTTTAAATTTCTCATATTTTTTATTTCTTTTTCAATATTTGTTGAATCAGTTATGTTTAATATGCACTTCCTTTGGATAAACAATTATACCTCCAAGCAATCTGGGATTTTTTTATTGTTTGTTTTTTTGGCATTACTGAAAAAATCTGTATTTTATACATTTTAAATATTTTTTCTATATAAATTCTCTCATTTCCTCACAATTCATAAAGTTGAATTTGAAGTCCATAAGTTGAGTATCTTCACTTTAGTTCAGAATTGGTTAACCTTTCAGAAGTTTTGACAGTTTGATACACTTGAAATAAATATAGCAACACTTTAGAATCATATTCAACAGTATCAGAAATAATTCAGTCTCTATTTCATATCATGCAAGCATGAAACTCATTCAGGAATATCTAAACTGTCAGATGTATACAAGTGCTTTCAATGGTTAAAAATGGCTTTGAGTGAGTAAAGTCTAACAGTCTTGGCAAAAACCATCCTTCTTTAAATATTGTGAACTGATTCACAAACAATGAATTACACCAAATAACAGAAACCACATCACTTGAGGACTTTCAACAGCAGCAACACCTAAAATGGGTAGCATATATAACTTGAAGAGAAAATAATGACATAAGATGCTGATGTTCCACAATAATTCAAATAAAAGGTTAGGAAGGAAACCTCCATCAGTACTCTAAAGAGCAATAACAGTTACTGAACTTGATAAATTGTTTTAAGAGAAAGATTTTATAATTATTTTTTTGAATGTTGTCCTGGGTGGTTATTGAAATAACTAGAATGGCAACTTACAAAATATAAGGGTTTATTTTAAACAAGAACAATGCAAGTAGATATTTACAAGTTCGTCTGAAGCTGGAAATCAAGCCCCATGCTACCAACACCATAGATGCTTATATTACTGCTGGAACAATGCATTTAATAGAGGTGTATTAGTTCCTTGTATACTGAGGGTTATCAGTTCATTCCCTACAACAAATATCAAATTAAAGCAGTACTAGCTTCTCCATCGGTGAATGTCAAATTTTTCCTTGTGGTGAAACAGCTAATAATTCCATTAAGACTAGCATTAGAGTTTTTGCCCTTATCTATCATGTTTAATTTACTTCTACATTATTAAGATACATGTGCATTCTTTGGAATAATGAGTTTTGTTAAATTTAACATATCTTCAGGTATAACATGTCTTATTTATCTTATGCCAAGAGTTTGAAAAAGTTTATAAAAGAGTTAGTTTTTTTATTTTTTGGAAAATTATTGCATTTTCTGGGATAGAATGAAATCAAAAATTCTAGGCAGAAAAAATCCTGAGGGTGCTGCAGTGGTCTTTTTTTCACTACGTTTGAAATATTTTTTTTTACTAAAATTTTTCTTGTGATCTGTTGGAATTAAAATCTTAATGTTTTTAGCTGGTTGAGTCAGGCTGAAGATATACTAAAATATCTTGAATTAATGGTCTTTTTCTGAACTTGTTTTACTCTGTGTTGACATGCATTGTCATTCTGAAGGATGACACTCTTTCATTTAATCAATTAATGTTAATTTTATTTTACATTTTATTTTACATTTTGACAGTTTTATTTATTAGGTTGGTGCAAAAATAATTTCGTTTTCTAACATATGTTACTATGTGAGAAAACGAAATTATTTTTGCACCAACCTAATACATTTTAATTGTCTTATTCTAAGAGAGTGTTTCTCAACCAGTCCACCTGGGTGCACTAATGAAAAGTAAATCAAGTGAACCCCAAATTAACAGAATAAAAATTTCTGAATTATTTTTATATTAAAAAAAACAAAAAAACCCTTTATTTTTAAAAAGTTAAAGATAGCAAGCACATGTTTTCCATTTTTAAATAATGTCTTTTAAACTGAATGCTAAATTCCTTAATTTTTAAGAATGAGGAGATAAACATTTCTTTTTTGTCTTCCTCATGGGATTTAAAACACTCATTATTGAACTCTTGAAAAAAAAAACAAATAAATTCTCTATGAATCTCTTTAAATGAAAACTGTTTCAAAAATCTTTTGGAATGCTAAACCAAAATTTCATATTTTCAAATTTCATGTCTAACTTGTTCTTATTAGTATTTCTAGTGTCTGCCAGAGATGAAGTTAGTCTACAAGCGTGGCCTGAAGTAAAAAAAAAAAAAAAAAAAAAAAAAAATGCTTCTAAGATTTAGTAATAGATGAAATGCTTCTAAGATTTAGTAATAGATGAAATGCTAATAACTGCTTCAGACTTCATAGTAGATGTGCTTTAAGTCAGATGTAAATAGAGACATTTTTAATCACACATTCCAAAATCTTTCAGCAAAAGAAACAATTATTATTATTACAGTTGGTTTTTGCCCAAGATTATTTTGTCATTAAATAAATCTAACTCTTGTCACTGAAATGAACAAAATGGGAAACAATTCACTTGTAAAGCTTGATTCAGCTTTGCATACTTCAAAATAAGTCTGGATTATATATCTATAGATATACAAAGTTCTATTAGTGGTTCGAGAGTAATTACTTCTGTTTTGAATACTTTATTACTACAGCAAAATTTGAAGGACTTTTATTCCATAGTTTCTTTCAAAATGTCTTATGAAAAACTGATTAAACTTTCAGCATTTTCAAATCCTTTGTACTTAAGTGTATTTGTTGTCATTTTTCTCCCATATGACAGTGTATGCTGGACACTTGCCTCACATCTGAAGAAGAGTAGGTCTCTTCTTCATATGTGAGGAGAGCGGCATAAATATGGTTCTACAGGAGGATTCTGAGAACACCATGGATTGGACATTTGAGCGGCAACAATGTTTTAGAGAAAATGGAAACAAAAAGGAACTTTGTATTTAACATCAGATAGAGTTTCTAGGGCACATAATAAGGAAAGAGGGCTTGGAAAATTTGATACTCACAGGATAGATTGAAAGCAAGTGGAACAGAGGAAAACAATGCATAACCTCTCAAGCAAGCTAGAGTAAATGTATAGCAGAACAGTTTTTAAGAGAGATAAAAAAAAGATAATTTAAGAGCTACAAAGGAGAAGAAATTGTGGAGAGCCATGATCGCCAACGTCCAGAAGGAACATTGCACACAGAAGAAGATACTTTTGCATGCAACATTTTTTTCTTACTTTCTTTTCATTAATTTGCATACATTTTGTTATATAAGCTTCTCTAGAGAGAATTTATTTTCATGATATAAAGTATAAAATTCTGATTATTTTAACCCGAATACATGAAACGTTATCATGGCTTCAACAAATTTTGACTGTTATAAACAAGAATTAAGTTTCAGGTTTTGATATTTGTTCCCAATTTTTTCAGCTGTCTTCTTGAAGTGTATGACTCTTTTAAAAAAAAACAGATCTTTTTCAAAATAAACATTTTTTCTCCTCTTCCTGTTTTTGATATTTATAAAAGCTAAAGTTTTGTGTCAGTGTATCATACATGTTTGCATATAAACATAGAAACAAAAAAAAACTTTGGTTTCCTCAACAGACCATTTCTTCTCTTTTTCTATAAATACTGTAGGGAACAACAGCTCTTGAGTATGTCCATTTTCTTTTTCTGGTCCAGAAGTAAGTTAGAGTAAGTAATGATAAAGTTGGTTATAATGGTCAAATTTAAGTCATCTTTGCACTGAGTTGGAACAACTAAAATAAATAATGTACTTACTTCATGGGCAGAGCAGTAAAACATCTGAACACTACACTATACAAAAAAGAGAGTACATTCCAGAAGTGGGATCATAAAATTGCACAGATGATCAAAACCCTTTTCAGTTCATTTATTACTAGAATTATAGGAAATGTATTTATTTGTTTATTTTTTTTATTCTTTATTATTATATTATTTACTGACTTTATTGCATTTTCCAACATAGTTCTTTGATTTTCAAGTTCAATGATATCAGAACTTTCTTTTAAAATAGCCATTAGAATTTGAAATAATTAGAAAATCAGTTTGTATGATAATTTTGCTTTCTTTCTCCATTCTATAATGAGAAAAATATGAACTTATTGTAAATATATTGTCTATAATTACAGGAAGGGTCCAAACTTACTTCCAAACTTTTTCAGACAACTGAACTTGCTCTTTGTATTGTTATTGTACCACATTTTGGCTGATTTTGTGTCAGTTATGGTCTGGAGCCCCTGCTGTTCATCTTAAGGCCCTCAACAAAATCCAGATACAGATATGCAACGTGATTGGCCCTGCTCTGGCATCTCATTTACAGTCACTCTCTCACAGATGTACTGCCACTTCTCTCAGTCTTTTCTACAAATACTTTCATGGTAACTGCTCTGATGAGCTACTTTTACTAGTTCCCAAACTGCATGAATTTAAACGTGCTACTAGGTTGGCACCTCAATCCCATCCTTTCACTGCCAAAATGGTTAAATGTAGCCATCTCTTCTACTCCAATAGCTTTATGTCTTGCACTTCCTGTCTGTGGCACTCCCTTCCTCTTACTTGCTTCCCTGATAGCTATAATCTCCAAGTATTGAAATGCAGTGTCAGTCAACATCTCCAGATGCTTTGATCTATTCTCCATCCTTCTCTTCATCCTTTCCTCTATCATGCCTCTTTACTCTTGCTCCCACTCTCTGTAATCCCTTGCATGCTAGTGGCACTCCCACCTTGCTTGGGGTGAAATGCTTAAAAAATAAAAAGTTAACAGGTTCTTTGCTTGTGCATATTTGATGTGAAAGTGTGCATTCAATATGTAAAAAAAAAGATGATAGAAGCATAAAAAAAACTTCAGTTTCTAAGTTTATTCTTTTTGTTGACTGTATTAAAACAAAATTCTTTGTGCCTCTTGGGTATGTCTGTTTTCTTTCTGGTCCAGAAGTTAGGTTAAGTCCAAGCATTGTTACTATGGTTGCACTCAAGCCAGCTTTGTGCTGAGTTACAACAACTAAAGTGAAAGCTTGACCTACACTTCAGGTTGAGGTTTTTGGACGACACATGTGAGTGTCATGTATTGGAAAGTGGAAAGAGAGTAAAGTCATCAGTGGTCCAGGTAAACTAACATTCCTCAGTGGGAACATAGTTGCTACATGGTTCACATCTTGTAGAAAAGAGGAGAAAGAAAGTGAGACAAGAAAATTTTATCTTTTTATAGCCTTCAACAACGCCAGCCAACTATGTTTGTTGAAACCAAGTGGAGTAATCATATTTTAGGTTACTTTATTCTTAGCATCATGGGAAAATGCATTTCTTTTGCTTTTTTTGCTTATTCACTATTATTATTATTATTATTATTATTATTATTTTATCTATTGATTTTTATTTCAATTTCCCACGGTTGTCTTCTACAGCCTTCTTTCATCTGCTTAATGTTTTCTTAAGAAAAGTGAAAGGTTTATTTTTATTTTTGAACTTTTTTACTGACTTTTTGTTGATATCTTCCTTTGATCTTCATTTTCTGTCATATCAGAATCTACACAAGTAGTGACTGGAAAACCAACTGACCCATTTTTGTTAATGTCATGACATTTTGGCTGATTTGTTCTACAGTCTTCTTTAGGAGTAAATTTCATAAGGAAAGTGAAATGTCACTTTTTATTTTTTAATGTCTTTACTTATTTCTTGTTGATATTCCTTTTGATCTCATCATTCTTTCCCATTGGGATCTACAAAAGAATGTGATGTGATAAGAAAACCAAGTAAGACAATTTTCTTTCTTTTCCACCATCTTGTGATCCAATCATGTTCATACTGATCATAATTTTTTGTCTGTAACTTTTGAGAAGACTCATGATCATTCCAATCTTTCTTTGGATATCAGAACTCCTCATCTGTGTTGCTTTGTTATTCTTACCACAATGCATCAGGCATTCTATTCTATGACATTTTTCAGGTGTATAATTCATAAGAAAAGAGTAAGGTTTCTCTTTTCTTTTCTTTTTTTTACATGATAAAAGATGGCGCCAAAAAACAATTGTTTATGCATCAAATGGATCAGTTAATTCCAACCACACAAAATACACCAGATGATACCATTCATCACCACCCATGTAACTGGTGAATCTAATTTATTCATGGGTGAATTTGTTCTTTCCATGCTGAGATAATAAAAATAAAAATTACACTTGAAGAAGGCTTGTCAAATGGATCAGTTAATATGTTATGGAAACAACAACAAACAATATGTTGAAAGAGTTCAAATATGCAAACAAAGTTTGGAATGTTAATGACTTTTCTTAATGTTATAGATGGAAAATTCAGCTAAAGAATTTGGGGAAATAATCTCAGTGATTATAAAAATAGATTGAAGTCTAAGATTTCTTTCTAAGTGCTTCGTTAGTAAATACTTTTAAAGCAAACCCAGAAATGCAGAAGACGTCAACTTATAACAAAGATAACATAAGCTTTTTCATTTGGCAAAATTCTTAACTAAATAGTTTGTATAAGTGTCTCCAGACTTTTAATCAAAGAAAGAACACATAGCAGCTCACTTACAGCTGTTGGTATTGAGTTTCTTTTAACAGTTTGATACTTGCATAATATAAATATTCACGTTTTTTAATGAATGTTTTTTGATATTTCTTCTGCAGACTTAATATTTAATATCTAAACTGAATTGATATTTCCAATTCATTGAATGTTTCTTGGAGATTTCTTTTTGGAAGATCAATATCAGAATAATTTGATAGATTGGTCATTCCACAAGTGTCCTAAAAGTATTTTAGCCACCAAATATATTTCTTATTATTTATTTGCCTTTCTTTATTCTTAATCAAATGGAAATTATAAATGAGCAGTGTAAAATGGAGCTAACCAACCAAAACTTAAAAAAAAAGAAATGAAATATATTTCAAAGACAATAGAGAAAATAAAATAAAAGAACTGAAACAGAATTTGGCAGAGTTAAAGTAGCATTTAAAGAAAAGGACTCTCTTAAGGAATTTCTTCTCAGACATTTTTTTAAGATAACAAAAGATATGTTGATTTTGCTATTGCATGGCCAGCTGAACTCATCAAGTTTCAGTTTTTTGTAATATCAATTTAAATAATTTAATTTTTTTCCAGAATTTTAAAAATGATTAGGTTCAGATTTTTCTGCATTTTTCCTTCTATTTAAGAGTGAATTCATAAAAATTAACAAATTTGAAAAGTGTTAAAGGGCATATTAAAACGATTTCTTTTATTAAAATCTCCTACGAACTATGTAATATTTCCTAGATAAACCAGTTTTTCTCTAGTAAAATTCTCTTTAACCATAGTAAATTTTTTATGATATATTTATATGATAAATATACAGTTTTAATTTATGCTTATTATCTCAGTATTTCTTAGAAATATTTGAAATAACTTATTTTATAATGTGAGGTTTTGCATTGCAATTCAAGGGATATTCATAATATAGTAAATGAACATATATACATATATATATATATATATATATATATATATATATATGTGTGTGTGTGTGTATATGGCCTCCTTTGTAAATCACTAGTGGGTCTTAAATGCCACTTAAGATTATCGCACAAAATTTCATAACTGAATCAATAAGCTGTCAGATCCTCGTACATTGAAACGGACGGGAGTGTCCATTTTATATATATATATATATATATATATATAGTCTTGTTATTGATATATATATTTTTTTTATTTCAAATGGCCATAAAGAAAGATATATGTTGCTTTTATGAATGCATACAGGAGATAATGTAACTATATAAATGTATAAGTTATATATCCAAATGTAGTAGCTGCCACTTGACCACATGGTGGAGGAAAGTATGTTTGTTTTCAGTGTGGCAAGGACAGGTTAGCCATATAAGGTCACCAGCTAGTTGTGCAAATGTTGTATTTCCTTTCTGGGTATGTTATGATAAACACAGTGTCGAAGAATGGACAATTAATTAATTTATCAAAGTCAAGTTTTCATTGATTTTCAAACTAATGATCTGCTTTGAAAAAACTGCTCACTTCTCATTGTCTTGCAGCCTTATATACAGGTTGTGGAAGCTTTCTGATTGGTTGATCAAACTGTCTCTTTTTAGAAATGATGAAATTTTAGTCTCCTTATTATTTCTTCATCTCTTACATCCTGTGAAAGCTTTCTGATTAGTTGTTCAAACTATGGAATAATGAAAAATACTATAAAGTTGAGAGAGAGATTATCTAAAAATCAAATAAGAAATTGAAAAAAAATAGTGAGATAAGACCAAGAAAATCTTTGACCTTTAATAGAAAAGGTTACTGAATGAGGAATAACCAAAATGGAGGTTGGAATCTTTACAGAAGACATTGATGGCTGTGCTAGCATAAAGTTGCAAGTCATTGTGGCTGAAGCGTTGAGCATACTGACCTTGTTCAACTACTGATCATTCTAAATGGTAAACTTTCTCCTCAAAGCTGTAACAAAACTGGTTTGCTCAACATAGTTGCAGTATAAATCACAGGTTGTTTCTGTGGAAGTAACACAAATATGTCTGAGCAGGCATCTGCAACAGGGATTAGCTAGCCATCCTTATAGACAGGATATATATATATATATATATACTCTAATGCTCTTGAAGGGGAGAGGACACTGAAATTTAAAATTTATTTTTTTTAATATATCTTTTCGTATATAGTCGAGCACATTTCTTTTTGTTCATGTTTATATCAGTCAGTTATGTACATGCATAATACATGCTTAGGCAATCATGTATCTTTCAATACATGACTGACGAGGCAGATTTTTTTCCTACAGTAGGTTGCCATTTCTTTCTGCTGTAGACTAGTTGCCATCCAAGGCTATAGAACCCAGTCTGTCCTGCTATTTACCCATAGCTGGAGGAAGAAGAAGAGGATTCATACCTTTTCCAAGGGTATTAGTACGTAAGTGAATGTAATGGATTCAACTGGTATATGAACTCAACTCTCCGATTCCTCAATCTGAGCCGCTATCTATTATCACTTTTGTAATTAAATCTCCCAAATTAGGATAATAGAAGATCTGCCAAGGAATATACACTTACATCTTGGTAAATTGTTATCTTTATTAATTATGTAGCATTTTTTAAATCAAAATGAGATCCGTTTCATCAATATAAACATCACTTTAGTCCAATGAAGTCCGAAATGAGGAAATACGTCACACAAAATTTTTTTCCACTTTGTCATTAATTTTCCTAAAATTGTTTTGTCATTTAAAGATCTGTATATCATTTTCTCCTATTGTAATGTTCTGCATACTTTATTTGACTAAAGCAGCCAAAAATTGTATGTTTTATACATATTTTCCATGGATAAAATACAAAACTATGAAAAAAAAATCAAAGAAAATACAGGTGCAGATCTAAGGATCCCTAGTGGGTGTGGACCACACCTATCTTCAAGGAAAGCATAATTTAAATGTTCATTCAAATATTTAAGCAAAGAAATTTTGGCAAATATGGATAAACATGCCTGCAATAAGATAAATTGTCAAAAGGATGCATTTTTAACTACATTGACTCTTCAGAAATGTTTCTTGATTTTTAAAACAAAGATTTCTGAAGAGTGAAGCAATGATCAGTATTAGAATAAAACCTAAACATATGATGAAAGTGAATTTATACATTTTTTTTGTTCTTGAGAATTTATAAGAAAAATACTAAACACTGTTTGTATATATAAAATTATTCTTTTAAATAAACAATCTAATATCATTTATTTACAAGAATAATTTGATATTGAAACCTAAAAACTACACAATAACCATTTACCAATTTATAAAAAAAGTAAAACAATTTTTGCTTATAAATTTATAAACATTTGCAAAATTATTAAAGTATGTCAACCAACTATAAAGAAATCTTTATTATTTACCATTTTACCATTTTGAATCACTTAGCAATAAGCTGATGTTTTGCCAACCATTACAATAAATAAGGTGTGTTTATTATTTTTGTTTCAATTCTCAAGAACAAAAACAATGTATAAATTGACTTTCATTTTTTTAAGTATTTTTACAATTCCAAAATTGCTTTTTAAAACAATAAACATTGCCAAAGAGTGAAAATAGTTAAAACAGCAGTGTCATGGGAAAAACCAAACTTTTGACACAACATTTTATTGCAGGTATGTTTATACATGTTTGCCTAAATTCTATCAATAGAAACTTATAAAATATAAAAAACAAAAAGGTGTTTTTTTTTCTTGTTTTGGTCATTTAAGTAAAATGTCTTCCATCTTATTTATTTACTTTACTTATTCTTTTTCTTTACTAGCAGTCATATCCAGTTGGTTGATCAGAAAAAGTATTCAATTAGAATGGAGCAAAAACAGCATCATGTTTAGATGTAACAGAATCTATCTTTAATTACTTTAAAGTACTTTCATTAAAAAAAGATTTTTTAATTAATGCAGTTACTGATGTAACAGAAGTAGTCTACATTTATTCAATCAAAGTTAGCTGAGGACATGAAGGGGTAAAATAAGCAACATGAAGACCCACTTCAGAACATAATTATTTTGGAGTTTTTAAAATTCAATTTTTCAGTGTGGTAACAGGGATGTAAAATAGGATGCATTTATAAAGCAATTGTTAAGTTTGATAAAAACTGGTTGAAGGATCAATGAAAAATAAGAAAGAAACCAGCAAAAATACCATTTTTTGCTATATATGGGTGGACTCAGTTATCAAGTTAAATGACTGTTAAACAATCAACTTATTGTTGGCTACAATTGAGTCAAGTTTGAAGTAGATTGCTTGAAAATTAAGGGAGTTTTTAGTTTAAAATTTGTGTTGAAATTAATTTTTTGTTTTTCACAGTTTTTTGCTAAACACAGTGGCATAGAAATAGAAATGAGGTATTGTTGAGCTCGCCATGATGTAAGTAACCTATGTACTGAGTTTGAATGAAATTGGAGGAAAAATTTGAATTTATCAATTTTTGATCGGCTTTATGAATTATTGATTCTTTTAAAAATTATTGATTTTTCACGCGAAGAATATATCTCTTATATTGTACACTGTACATGCCAAGTTTGGTCAAAATCGGTTGGATGGATCTCCAATGAAAAGGTTTCACACAGGCACACAGATGTCCTCTGTTTTATATATATAGATAAATATTTTATTTCATTAATTTTTTTATTCCATGTTCAGACACAATCCTGTTCAAAATCTTGCTCCTCCTCTGAAATATTGTCTCTCGGTTCTATGTATTTTATAAGGGAAAAAGATAATTTTCAGTTGCTAAAGTGTGTTTCCAAAAGGTCAGTTATTGTTAACCAATGAACATTTAGATTTTTAAGTATAAGGAGATAAACTGCAAGAAGACAGAATGCATAGTTATTAGCAAAAGGATGAGCCCAAAATGCAAATTACAAATCAGAGGTATCAATATTAAGCAAGCACAAAAATTTAAATATCTAGGAAGTGTTCTAATAGAGGATGAAGACTGTGAAACTGAAATCCGAAGACACACTGGGAGAGCCAAAGATGCATCCCAAAAGCTAAGCAGCATAAAATATATCGAAAGAAAAGCTTTGTTAGAAACAAAGAAAAAAAGAACTGAACTATTATGGGATATCTGTTCTACTGTATGACAGTGAATGATGGACAATTTCCTCAGAGATGAAGAAGAGACTTCAAGTTAAAGAAATCTGGTTCTACAGAAGGATGCTGAGAATATCATGGACTGAATATGCAAGCAACGAAGAGAGAGATGAAATTTCTGGAGCACATAATGAGGAAGGAGGGCTTGGAAAATCTGATACTCACAGGAAAGAATGAGGTCAAATGGGATAGAGGAAAACAATGCATAACATACTTGACAAGCTTAAGAAAATGGATGGCCAGACAGGGTTTAGAAATAAAGAAAAGACAGGACAGGAAAATGTGGAGAGCCATGGTCCATGAAGTTTATTAAGATGTTGTAGCTGTATGGACATAGGAGCTTATTTGGTGCTAATAGAAAGTAAAGGAAACTTGAGAAAAAGACAGACAAGGCAGGCAGTTATATCCAAGAAAAGAAGTTGATGAGGATAATAAAAAGATCGACAAAAAATTTGATAAGATGGAAAACAAATAAAAAGAGAATTGGGTAAGTTGAGTAGATTGGTAGTGTTGAGTGGTAAACAAATTGTATAAAGTAATAATCAAGCTAATTACAAAATTAGGTAGCAAGGTAATTAGTACATAATGAGATTGGTATTTGAAATAAAGAATATTATTGTAGGTGTCCAAATGATTAGCAGATAAAAGACAAGGAAAATGTCAAAATGGTTTCTGATGATGAAGGAGTGTTTCCTGAAAAGAAGGTAGATTTACTGATTATCCATCAAAAAAAGTCTAAAATCTAAATTAGTATATAGGTAATTTCTATAGGTTAATATTCCTGTTAATACAATAAAACTATCTTTCAAATAAAGCCATGTTGACTTTTATTAATTTTTGAGTACTATTTCTGTGAAAGAATCCACCCTCACCTATGTAGGGACTTCACTGCACACCAGCACACACCAAATCAATACTTGGACTGTTCTGCGAGATAGTCAGTGTATCTCGTCCCATATATACAGAGAGGATTTCTGTAGCATTTGCAGAACTGGGGTGCTATATATTTTATTATGTAACATTGACTATGAATAAACCAGTTCTCACACCACTCTTCAAATTGAACAAAGAAGATGCAAAATGGTGTATAAAGTATCAATAACCAGCTATATTTCCCAAAAACCATCATGGTTGAAGAAATTATGAAGATACATGATTGCTCACACCCTGAAGGGATACAGCATATAAATGAAGATTTCTTTCATCCGAATTTTATTTGTTTGTTTTTTTTACAAGAGTAAAGTATTATTATTAAAATTAAATTGAATTTTTTATTAGACATAGCAGTATCAAACATCATTAATTTTTGACATGTATTTCTTTCATCCTAATTTTAGTTGCTTTTCATCTCCACTATTCAGACCATCAATCTATAATCATAATTAAGCAGAATTAATTAGAAATAAAGAATAAGCTTTTCAGTGACATTCAAATATGTTCACACTGATTATATCTAACTCTATACTTCTGCCATCTCCATCTAAACTCTGAAATCTCTATTTAGTTTTTTTCCTCAATAAGAGTAGATAAGTTCACTGATTGTTCAGTTCCCATGCCTCTCTACTCATTTTAGTTTACAGGTTTCTGTTTAGGATTGGGTTTCCAGTTCCTTCTAAAGTTTACTTCAACTCAAAACTTTTAAAATTTTTGCCTAAACTCTGAAATTTTATTTACTATTTATTTTTCTTTCCTCAGTATAAATAGACAGCTTCACCTATCATTCAAATGACACTCCTCCACTGTCTTTTGAACAGGAGTAGAGGTTTATCCCTTGTTTGGTATTTAGAATTGGGTTTCTTGTTCCTTCTAAAGTCGTCTCATTCTCTTTCACTCTCAATAACTCCTTGTGTTTTAATGGTATTATCTCCTTACTCACAATGAATAATATCTCTCTCTCTATATATATATATATATATTACGAAATGGACAAAGTCCGACAATTTATTTATTAAAGACATTTTTATGTTTAACATTCTTTTTATAGATACAAGTATTTAAGTAAATGCTCTGTTTATAATAAACAGTATTAAATAACATTTACCAGCCTGAATGTCCGAGATATTTACATAGAAAATATTCGTCCTTGGACAGGATTCCGTATAGGATGCAGGTTCGAATCCTGTTCAAGGACGAATATTTTCTATGAAAATTTCTCGGACATTCAGGCCAGTAAATGTTATTTAATACTGTTTATTATAAACAGAGCATTTACTTAAATACTTGTATCTATAAAAAGAACGTTAAACATAAAAATGTCTTTAATGTATATATATATATATATATATATATATATATATATATATATATATAGGGTTTATCCACTATATTAAACACTCTTCCACCATTAATATAACAAAGTAATCTTTTATAATATGTAATGGCTGGCCACTCATATATTTGTACGCCACTGAATATTGGACAATCTCTCTACAAAGAAAGTGAAAACTGGAGGCAGCAGAAATGTGGTTCTATAGAAGGATAGTGACAATTCCATGAATTGTGCAAGTAAGCAACATCAAAGTTTTAAAGAAAATGGTAACAAGATGAACATTTATCCTCAAAATCAAAATTTCTTGGACACATAAATAGAAAAGAGCACTTGGAGAAATTTACCCTCACAAGGCGTATCAAGGGCAAGAGAGATAAGGGAAATCTTCTGTGAATGAATGATGCAGTGGGTGTACAGGAGGCTTGACGAAAGGGAGATATGCTGCTAACAGCCACAATGAATAGGAAGCTGTAGAGAGCCATGATCGGCCACATCCTGAAGAAACATTGGACACAGAAGAAATTATCTACCTAAATACAAAATGTTGATGTGACCAACAGACTACAAGGGACCTTAAACAAAAAAATAGGGGGGGTACTAATAACAAAAAGAGCAAAAACCAAGAAAAGCTTTCACATGAAAAAAAAAAAATCAAATTAAGACCAAAAAGCAAATTCACATATATATGTGTGTGTGTGTATATATATATATATATATATATATATATATATATATATATATAGTGTGTGTGTGTGTGCATGTATACAGAGTGTAGCAGAAATCCTTTTACAAACTTTGGGGACAGGTTCCTCACACCAAAAACAAAAGTTCATGCAAACATATGCCCATAAATTCTTCCTCTTTAAGTTATTAAGTTTGAAGAAAGTTTACAGTAGATGGGACTTTGTTGTCATGAGGACTAGGTTACATTTGTCATTCATGTACATTTGGAGCTTGTCTGTTTTCAACATTTAACATGTGTCATAGTGAGTTAACCAAGAAGTGTTTCATTTAACATGGTAAGATATTAATATCATGAGCAAGCAATGATTTTTATGTACGGTCACATTAATTGTAATGGCTGTAACACTGCACAGCTCTATCAGATTGCATGTCCAGACCAAAGACAGCTGAGTCATCCAAACTTTGCTGCTGTTTAATGTTGCATTGCCGAGACAAGATCCATGGAACCACAAACTATGTTAAGTATTTTTGGATTGTATCTTGACCAGTATCTACCATAAAGTTTAAACTTAATAACTAAAAAACAAAGGATTTGTAGACATGTGTTGATGCGAAGGTTTGTCCTTGTTTAGTGTGAGGAACCCTCCCCCAAAGTTTATAAAAGTATTTTTGATATGCCCTTGATATTTTGTATGTGAGATAATGATATATATTTTTTTATATATCAAGAACAATGTTGGTGAAAAATGTATGACAAAGTGAAAAAAGTTATCTTGTGGCGTGTTTCATTCTTTAGGACTTCATCAGACTAAATTTGTTATGCTGGTATGACTACACATACGAGTGAACAAGGGATGCTGGGAATTTCAATTTTTTTTTTTTTTTAGTATCCTACACTGTGATATTTACTAACAAACGTAATGAAAAGATAAACAAAAAGAATCTAAATGAAATCTGCAAGATTAAAAAAATTTAAAATTTAGTCCAGTGAAGTCCTAAAGGACAAAACACATCACAAGAAACGTTTTTCCACTTTGTCATACATTTTCCTCCCAATATATATATATATATATATATATATATATATATATATGGTACAATATGGTAATCAGTATGGAATTTTCAGGTGGATATAGATCCAGGGAGAGCTCTATGTCAAAAGACAGAGCAAAATTTTTATTAACTAAAGAATTTCAAACACTTAAAATCCCATAATAAATAATGTTTTATTTCATGAGAACTCTAAAATCAGCTCCCAATCTCAAAGACCTACAAAGAAATCACAAATTCTTTTTCCATTTCATTTGTGATTTGTTTGTAGGTCTTAAAGATTGGAAGCTGCTTTTTAGAGCTTTCATGAAATAAAAATTATTACCTCTGGGATTTTAAATATCTGATATTCTTTAATTAATTAATTTTATATATATATATATATATATATATATACTAAGTGAATGAAAATTACCTCCCTATGTTAAAATAGTTATAATTTATTTATTATTACAAGAAATGGAAATGAGTGGAAAGTGTTTAGTATAAGGTTTTATTTAAAATTCAATATGGACACCAAATTTCGCTACCAGCTTCTCAAGCTGCCCAGGAATTGCATCAACGGATTTCACCAGGAATTCTTGTGGTATGGAAGACATAACTTCTTGTATTCACCCTTTAAGTTCTTCCAAAGTTTTGGTTTGGTATAGTAGACTTGCTCCTGTAACCAACCCCAAAGAAAACTCATGGCTGGCCACTCCTACATAAAATAGGGAGTTACTTTTTAATCACTCTGTATATGGAAATATTTTTATTATTTCTATGTCTACACAAGACCATGTATATTTGAATAGGCATATTCTTGTGTGTTGAAATATGTAGGTGAATCAATAAGTTCATAGCCTAATGATGAAAACAGTATTTATTTTACACAACAAATATTTATTTTTCATCATAATCACTTTACTTGTCAATACATTTGCCCTCACGTTTGTCCATTAATCTTCTAGATCGAACATTATACAGTGAAAATGCTAAAAACAGTTACTGATTTATTGATCCATCCTACGATATGTACATACTGCGTGTTCGTGAAGAAATAGATTTGTATATAGATGTTTACATGCTTATATTTGTCTATACAAAAACACACACACACATATATATATATATATAATATGAATGCATGTGCATGGATAGGAGTAAATATATCCACTTTGGATGTAGTTATTAAATACTTCTCCCAACAACATCTTATCAGTTACACAAGTGCCATGTTCATACTGTCGCATTCCATCTGCTTGTCAGACAAAGAGAAATCCAAAACTCTGTATTGCAAGTTCAATAAAAATAACAACTGCACATTATCTGAGGCTTACAGCCAATGCAAAATATTTCTGTAGGCATATTGTGAAATTCTATGGGAGAATCAAGGAATACTGGTGTTCTTTGTGTGTTGTCTCTCTCACCCACTGTACTCTGCTGCAGAAGCCCATTATTCAACAATTTATCAAGTCAATAACATGAATTTCTTTCATTGAGATGCCTTTTCCTCTTTCTTCTTCATTTTGCTGGAATTGATTTTCATTATTTTCAGCAGATATCGTTTATATTTGATTTCAGAAACAAGCATATTTCGTGCCTGTTGTCATTCTTTTTTTTTTTTTTTTAGAACTTACGTAAAATCAACAGTAATAACAATCATGCAAGGAGATGACCAGTACTTGAAAGAATTTGACCCCAGCTGCTTATAACCATATAACTATGCAAAAAGGAAAGAATACATTGACTTATATGAACAAAGTGTTGAAATTTATTTTTAGGTTTCCTGCTTATTTTCTGGGACCAGAATTGATAACAAAAAACAAAATAACCCAAGTCAGTCAAAACTTACACAAGAATGCCAGAAAGAAGAGGAAAATAGTAATAGAAGCTACATTGACATCTTCTGTGGTTACTGAGCACAAAGAAACATATTTCTTTTCTTTTTTTTTTTTTAAATTGACAAATTTTCCTTTTGCATTGATAACTTTACAATGAAAAAGAAGTTTTAGAAATCAGTCAACAAAATATGTATTCTTGATTGGATTTGCATAAGAATAAAGGACTGCAGAAATGGTTTTATCAGTTCACTTCTAAATAATTGCCATGCTTAGAATATCTTGTGAGTCAGACATGACAGAGCTTAGTATTGATGAAAGATATTCACTTGTGAATATTTCTGAATTTAGAAAGACACAAACATGCACATATATAATAGGCAATAGCATACACACATTTCAGTAGAAGACGATGGATAAGGTTTCATCTGATAAAATTGAAGGATAAAGGCTGGGGCAGCAATCCTGTATCTTACAAATCTACAGCACAACTAAGAACTGTATTTCATAATAAAACAATAAACACCTATAAGTATTATTTATGAAGTTAATTTCCATTAAAATGGTTGAAAAATTACTTAACAGTAAAGCATATTCTTCCCTGTAGGCAGCAATATTTACTTTAATATAGTGATATATTGAGGGAGTATGAAATGTATATATTCAATCACATTTAATAAAGAAAGAACAGGCAGTCGACATGTTGGATTTTTATTATGGAAGTGATAAAGGGGAACAATATGAAGTAATGATACTAGGGGACATGTTTATGTGTGTTTTATGTCTGTATCTCACAAACATATTTCATTAAATATATTGGGTTGGTGCATAATTATCAGGCGTTTTTGTAGGCTAGTTATTTATTGATAAAAAATTGCTGTTTTGTTTACTTTTTTTTAGTAAAAATATTTTATTTTCAAGTTATAAAAATGTGTGTCGATAAACATATGCTCGAGAATAATCATTTAAAAATGTTGAATTGTTATGTTTCTTTTTTTTATATTGTTTAAAAACACCTGATAATTATGCACCAACCCAATAATAGTCAAGGATATGAATCTGGTGAAATCTTTTGATAGGTTTCTCCTGATATTGAATAAGTTGCTCTATGTCAAGTGGAAACGCAAAAAGGACCTTGCCAAAATTGTGTGTCATGTTCCAAGTAGTTTAGACCATAATCAGTCATTTTTTAGGAAAGAAGTTAGATGAAGTGGAATGTCAAAGTTGTTAACACACACACACACACATGTTATGCAGTATGATAGGTCCTGACCTGACATCTTAACTACAGTCACTTTCTCACAGACATGATGTGGTTTCTCTCTGTCTTTTCTACAAATATTTTCATAACACTACTCTGACAAGCTACTTTCACTGGTACCCCAACTGCATGAATTTAAGCATGCTACTAGGTTGTCATCTTAGTCCCACCCTTTCACTGTCAAAACAGCTAAATGTAACCACCTCTTCTACTCTAAGAGCTTCTTCTCTTGCACTTCCCAACAGTGGAACTCCCTTCCTCTTACTTGCTTCCTGGATAGCTATAGTTTTTGAATATTATGTCAATCGAGATCTTCTGATGCCTTGATCTTGATCCCCATCCTTTTTTTTAACCTTCCCTCAAGCACCCCTCTTTACTCACGCTCTCTGTAACCCCTTGCATGCTAGTGGTACTCCCACCTTGCTTGGGACAAAAATTAAACATGCATGCATGCATACATACACATATATATATATATATATATATATATATATATATATATATATATATATATATATATATTGGTGAAAAGTTTAACCATCATGCTTTTGTAAATTGTGGATTATTTTTTTCAAAATTGGCTGCTACAGATGCACAAAATTTCCAAAATCATTATTTATAAAGTGTACAAGCTTTCAACTCACATCAGTCATCCTCAGTGGGGTATAGGTAAGGAATTTATAAATGTTTATATATATATATATATATATATATATATATATATATATACATATATATATACACCCACACACCAACAGTTTAATCAAAAATAGATTTTTATGCATATATTCAGCTTGGGCTTTGCTTGGCTTTCAACATTAACTCCAGAAAGAGTTGTTGGTGTGCTGACCTGTCCACCAGTCTCCTCCATCTGTCGCAGTTGTATACCAGAACTTGGGTCTATGTAAATGGTTTCTCCATCCATTCCTTGATATTCTCATTTCTCCTTTTTTTTCTGTCTTGTCCACACAATTCCTTGAGCAACTGTCTTTGTAAAGTCATCCAATCATGTTACGTGGCCATACTATCTTAGTTTCCTTTTCTTCACTGTAGTGAGAAGGTCTTTATGGGGGGGCCAATGTGCTGCTGGATTTTATGCCTCCATTCATTTTCCCACAGGGACTCAGACAATACAGAGGCCTACATCAAGTGCCTTGAGGTGGTAGGGCTGCCCTGAGTCAAGATGGTGGCTGCTGGAAGACCCGATATCAAATTTTTAAATATAGTCTTATATAGTCAACATAATTGTCTTCTTGAAAGAGTTTGTCAAAAAGGTTAACCTATCTCTTTGAGGAATAGAATCTGATAAGGAATTGCGGAAGAGTGAAATGAGCTCATCTATTTCTCGTTGTATAATGAAATGATCTCATCTATTTCTCGTTGTATAGTGAACTTGACTCATCTGTTTCTGGTTTTCTTATGAAATGATCTCATCTATTTCTCATTGTACAATGACATGATCTCATCAATTTCTCGTTGTATAATGAAATGATCTCATCTCAGTGTTATCTTTAGCTCGTGTAATTTTGCTATATTTTTGTTTTTAGGTTTATCCCTCTAACTTATCATTAACAGATTTTTATATATAATTTTATACTCGACAAATTTATGTCACAGTGTGTTTTGTAGGTTCCCTGTGTGTTTGTGGTATTGTGGTGTATGGATGATTGAATAATGATGCACGAGTTCTTGAGCTGAATGTCATAATTGTACTGAATGAATGGGTCATGAATCTGATTAGCCAGGTATTAGTGTCAGTCAGCCTCAATCCATTCCCCCTTTTAGGCCTTGTGCCACAATTGTATGTTTTCATATACAATAAATCACCTGAGTGTTTTAGAAGCGGTGGCATTAGAATGTTTTATTGGTTTCCTGAAATGTGCATTTGTATGTAAAGTTTTCTCAGGCTTATGCCTTAATTCCCAAATAAAATAGCACCATTACATAATATAGAATTATAATTATAACAGCAAGATGATTATCTTGCTGATTATTTTTATATTTGTCACATTAACCTTGTTTATCACATGGTAGTAAATATTAATTCATGAGGTTTTTTTAATCAGCAAAATTGAATATATTTCTTTTAAAATCTTTTTATAAGTTTTATAAATCAATTGATTGATTAATTTTATGGCACATTAACCCAGGTGAGTCATTTAATGCCAAAGAAGGTTTTCAGGTGAATAATTAGCTATTTACTTTTGGGAATAGGGGAATATAAAGGGGAAAAAAAATTCTTTTTTTTTTTTTTTTTTTTTTTCAGATTGCTTGCAAAACAACGTAGGTAAGCAGGTTTGGTAAAGAGTTTTTTTTTGTTTTTTTTATATATTTTCCTGTCGAGCCCCAATTTCTTTAATGAAATTTATGATGTTATTTGGATGAGTATTTTCAAATAAATCCTTTAAGTTTGTAAAATTTGTTTTGGGGTCTGCTGGAAGTTAAAGCAATTCAGTAATATGTGTTTAATAGTGTATTATTCTTGGAATTGGACATGTAATGGTGGTTCCTCAGTTTTTAGATGTTGGTGTGTTATGTATATGTGTCCTACACAGAGTCTGGCGAGTAATACTTCCTCTCTCCTTATCTTTTTGTAGCTTGGCTGTCTATATTAATTAGGAGAGCCACATAAAATTCAGCAAGAACTTGTTTCTTCATTAATTTTCATCAGTGTCATAATTGGAAATTTCTTTGTTTCATGTTTAAAGAGGCACTTATAAAAATGTACCAAAATTGTGATGAAAAAATACTGGTCCCAATAGATTCTTCATTCAAAACATCACTTGCATGCAAAACAAACTAATGTTTGAGTCCTCAGCATTGAAAGATTTGGAGATTTGGTTGGAATTTTATGTTTCATTAACAGGATAATTTGCTTCCATCAAAAAATAATTTGGCAAAAATAATAAAAACTATTTTAGTGTGAGATAAATGTTATGAATTATCCTTGACATCATAAACCTTTTGGATACTTAAAATCCATGAAAGATGGATGATATCTGTCAGAGGACAGACCTTAATTATCAATGAGCCAATAAATTATATTCTTCTGCCAAAAGCAATAAATATTTAATGAATAGCTTTCACAATTATATAACCTATCATTTCCTCATGTCACAAGTGGTGTTAGGTTGAGTAAGATGCAGAATTTACAAAGAAAACTAATTCTCTGAAATAAAAAGCCCTAAAAAGGTACATTTTTGGTTTTTGCTTGCTTTATTGTATTTTATGACATAAAACACATGCTTTTAATTTGACAAGGGATATTGAGAGAACAACTGAAATTGTAGTTATAATATACAAGTGTTATGATGATAGATATACGTGATTGTTCTCAGTGTGATAGCAGTGTTGAAATTTAAGACAGAGGTATCTTGGAGGAATTTTATGGTAAAAAAAATGTTTTTTATATTGTAAGAAATATTGTATATTCCTCTTTAAAATGTCATGTCCCTTCAGCATAGAGATGATCCTGAACCATTATTTGCTTCATTATCTGTGAATTACAACGCATTCTTGAAAAAGATAGTGGAGTGGTTTCTCCACAGCATGAGATTTAGTTTTCCTTCTCTTAGACTGGTTGCTATCCAGATAGCCTAGTCTACTCTGCTATTCAACTCTTGGCTGATGAGAGAAGAGATGGATTCATGCCTTTCCCAAGGGCATAAGTGCAAAAGGGAATACAACAGAAGAGCCAAGAATTTGAACTTTGTGACTCAACTTCCCATGCTAATATCTGCTACCCACTCCCCCAGATATAATCAGCTATGTTTTGTCTCATTCAGCAAATATATCCTTGTACAATCTCTCTCTCTCTCTGTATATATATATATATATATATATATATATATATATACATACACATGTATATATACATATATATATCTAAGACATTTTTATGTTAATACATTCTTTTTACAGATACAAATATTTAAGTAAATGCTCTGTATATAATAAACAGTATTAACAACATTTACCGGCCTTATTGTCCAAGAAATTTTCATAATGTGTGATGTCATTTGTTTACATCTGGATACACATTGAGCAGATATGAATGTATGAGAGAAAATCATGGAGAATTGTGTTTAAAACCAGTAAAATTGACCTTTCTACCGAACGTTCCTCTGAGGCACAATCAGTTAAAGCACGTCAGGCTATATGACGGTTCCATATAGGATACAATTTCAATTCTTGTCGAAGGACATATTTTCTATGAAAATTTTCTCGGACATTCAGGCTAGTAAATGTTGTTAATACTGTTTATTATAAACAGAGCATTTACTTAAATATTTGTATCTATAAAAAGAATATATAAACATTAAAAATGTCTTCAAAATAATTGTCAGACTTTGTCCATCTCATATATATATATATATATATATATATAATTAAACCATACTTCTCCACAGATATATGGAAGACATGAAAGAAATAACAAAAACATTTATATATCTCCTTCCAACAAATGTAGCAGAATCATAATTATGAACAAACACATTTATCAGTAAAAAATGAGACTCCTTCTTGAAGATAATATTTATAAAAAAAATAAACAAACATGATCTTAAAAGAGACACAAAATTTTTTTTAAAAGAAACCAAGAAATTATTAAGAAATGAAGACAATTCCTGGTTAAAACTTTTGAAAGTAATAGCCACTTGAAAAATGTCCATCCTTTCTGCCTCACCCTGTATATATATATATATATATATATATATATATATAGTCATCCACTGACACACTGTTTCACTGTATCATAGCTCATCAGTATGGCTAGACATCCGATTGCTTCAGGCCGGGTCCAAAACCTGACTGATTTGATATCAGTCATAGGTTCTAACCCCTAGGTCATCGACACCCAGCAGGGAGAAAGGCAAATTTTTGTGTATTTATTTTTTCATAAACACACCTGTCACTCAGAACTCAATCGCTAGGAGAGTCTTGTATTATCAGCAGTAATAGTGACTGTTTACTCCCCACAGTGCTCGACCAATTAAATTATTTTATTGAGAGCTATGCCAAGTCAATTAAGGACACAAATGATCCTGTTTCTCCACATATCTCTAATACTCCTTGTTCACCCAATACAAGGCCCATGAGCCACTCTTTGTAAAGGATTATTGATTGAGGTTTAGGCCTGGAAGAGGAGGAGATCAAAAAAATGCAGTTCAAGAGGGTTTGTTGGAAAAGTAATGGTTAACTCTAGACTTAAAGAGCTTAAGATTGTAATCAGGGAAGCATCCTCTCAGGAGTTTGTTCCACAAAACTGCAGCTCCCTGAAAGAAGCTGCCCAACTGAAACTTCCTTCTTAATAGCAGAATACAAAGCAAATGGCGATTATTCATTCTAGTGTATATCGTATGGCAGGTCTTAGCTATGAAGGTTACGGCTGGTGGAACTAAGTCATGTAGGTCAGCAGAACATGACTCAAACAATCTTAAAGTAGAGATACAAGTGGATCAAGCTGGTTGAAGTAATCCAGTGACTTGACCCAAAGAGTTGTGAGTCCAATACCAGGCCACAGCAGAGGTGAACAAAAACTTGGAGAGTTGAGATACTAAAGAGAAATAACTGAAAATGAAATATCCAGAAGAGGCATAGCACGTGGAACTAGAACAATCTATCCCAGTGGACAAAATAAAGGGTTTGGTTCAAAATTCCAACGTTTATCACTAGAAGATGGCCAGAGTGTACAATGGCCAAAACGTTGTGAATAAAGATGAAGACAGCAGTCCAAACAATATAAATAGTGTAAATAGTTAAAATACTTTATCTAAAAAATATGGACAAATATTTTATTGTTGAATTAATTGAAAATTTAGAATAATTCTTATCATCAAGCATATGAACTAATAAGACTATATCTAAAACCATAAATTACTTTTTTGAGCTCTAAAGGTGCACTATGAATTTTCACACTTGTGCGAACAGAAATAAACCAATAAGTGCAATGAACGATGGTGAAATTTCATCTTCCAGGTATCAAGCCTTCAATATGTAATGATTTTCATGTGAAAATTTAGAATTTCAATAAACACAGCAACTTGTACTCCTTCAAGGAAACAGGAATAAAAGACAAGATATTTGTTTGTCAGCTCATCAATGCTAACAACACCATATCTGTACAAACATCAAAAAAACACAAATCAGTGCCTTATATAATCATGTCATCATGTCTAACTTTCAGTTTCTCTACTTTAAGATTGTTTGAATTCTAGTGAAATTTAGTATTTTGATTTATACAGCTTTCAAGATAATTTATGATTAATATTTTGCATTATTATAATAGAATGTATCATTCTAAAACCAGCCACTCTTCTTTCAGACAGTGCACAAATCATATTTTACCAAGTAGATTATTATATGTTGAAATTGCACACCTCATCATTATTTTTGCTATTTTCACCTCAGTTTTTCTCTGTCCTTTTTTTTTTTTTTTACCTTTTTTTGTATCTGAGGGAAGAGTGGATTCTACTCAATTTCTCTTTTTTTTATCATTTCACTCAAAGGGAATAATGCCTCTAGGACCGACTGGGTTACAGGAAGTGAAGAAGGCCACATTATGCTCTGCTCTCAGCTGTGTACTGGTTGGTCCATATTGCCATTGATGACAGTGACAATTATGTTGGTCTTTATTCTCTCTCCTCAAAACATACCTCATGGAAATTAGAACAAAAACAAATAAAACTAAACCAGCTAAACTCCTACCCACCTCAATCTTTCCTTCTCCAATATTCGCAGTATCCATTACAGCTTCTGCAGTGTAGAATCTTTTCTCCTGGAACAGTCACCAGATAACTTTGCCCTTTGTGAAACCAACTTAAATTCTTCCATTGCTACCAATGAATACTTGATTCCAGGGTATATTCCTCATTGCCAAAAAGATTTCAGTATTCACATGCATGGCTTTGGTGTTTACATCCAGATAATCATCTCATGTCCCGAGAACTGTCTCTCAAGGCCATCTACTACTCTTCCCTCCATCTGCATTTCTATCTTTTTCTACTAAACTCTGTCAGCTATCTATTTTTCCCTTATCACTCCCCTTCTTCCCAAGCATCCTGGGTAAGACGTTAAACTACATCTGCGTTCTGGGTAAGATGTTAAACTACGTCCAGCAGCAAGGCCTCTGATCAGGAGATTTTGAGGAGCGTGGAACCACCTCTTAATTGCTGGTGTTCTCATGTCCACCCTGACCCAGGGTGATAGCACCTGTTAGGGTCCCAGCTATGGGCAAATAGTTAACTATTGCCAGCAATACTTTTTTGAGGAAGGTTATTGCCAGCAGTGCAATTTTGAGGGAGATGTATTACCAGGGGCAGATTTTGATAGAACAAAGTATTGCCAGCAATAAGGATTTTTGTCAGCATTAGGTAGCCTATTGAGGTTGATGTACCATAAAGCAAAATAAACCAAACCAATCTAAACCAAAGAATACATGCTCTATTCATATGAATCTATCCTAAAAATGTTGTCAGCATTTAATAACCCATGGAGGTTGATATGCTGTTAAACAAAATAGACCAAACCAATCTAAACCAAAATCTATCTTCTGGCCTTCTACCTTTTTTGGGAGACTCCTAGAGGCCCTAATCAGTGCTGAATTGGTTCATCATCTCTTATCACAGGGCCTTTTCTCAGACAAGCAATACAGTTTTTGTTTCTCCAAGTCAACTGCCAATGTACTAACGATAATTGCAGAAAGAGTCTATCATGCTCTAGATAAAAATGGTGAATGCTGGGCTGTAGCATTGGATATCTTGAAGGCTTTTGACATGGCTTTAGGTCTTCTCTACAATCTGAGAACTTAAAGTATCTCTGGACACATTTTTGAGCTGATCCAGTCATTCCTATCAAATTGTGAAATGAAAGTTGTCCTTAAGAGCCACTCATCTACATCCTTTTGTACCAGTGTGGGTGTCCCGCAGAGCTCCATCCTTGATTCTACACTGTTTTTAATTTTCATTAACAATATTCCCAATGGCATCAGCTCTCAAATTGGCATCTACACTGATGACACTACCATTTATTCTGCCCTCAAAACTAAAGCTGATCAGTTTGGCAAGGTCAAAATGGCAGCAAGACCTAAGTTAACTGGGGCAAAAGATGGCTTGTTAATTTTAACACCTCTAAAACTAAACTTCTCTCTATTAATCATTTAGGAGGCACCTCTTTGCCTTCCATCAACATGGCTGATGCTATCCTCCAAGAAAGTGACTCATTGTGCCTTTGCATGCTAAAATTCTCAGCTGACATGAAATCCATTGCCAGATCAGCTGCTAAGAAAGTTTGTTCACCGTGTCAGGCAAGACAATTTTTCTCTGATGAATCTATCTTGTATATCTATAAGTCTACCATTTATCCATGCTTAGAATATTGTTGTCATATATGGTCCGGTGCCTTTGTGATTTACCTGGGGCTCCTTGATAAAATCCAAAGAAGAATCAGCAATATTATTGGTCTTGATCTTATGGCTCAGCTTCAAACATTTGCCCACTACTGCACAGTTGTCTTTCTGTGCTTTTTTTATAAATACTTTCATGATAAATCTTCTGATTAACTCTTTGCTATGGTACCTAGTATAAATTTGAGGGTAATTCTAGCCTGGCAGTGAGATCGCATCGATTTACCGTTGACCTGGCTAGATGCGGCCATAACTTCTATGCCTACAGTTTCTTGCACCATTTGCTTGACAAACTCCCTTCCAGCTCCATGCTTTCCAGCCAACTTTAATTTGCAAGAATGTAAATGTAATGCCAATCGCTATCTACTGTCCTCCTGAATTCTCTTTTGTCTTTCTACTCATTACTAATGTTTCTGGTCTTATTTCCTCCACACTCTGTAACCCCTTGCTTGGGATGACACTGATTTAAAAAAAAAAAATTGCATAGACTTTAATGAGGAGAATTGAGGAAAAGGATAATAATGGAATAGGATTCAGAAGATCATGATAGACATTGCATTTAAATTTTTGAAGATTGTAGGTGGCAGGGAAGTAAGAAACTGGAAGAGTAATCCACAGGTGAGAAGTGTGAGGAAATAAACTATTAGAATAGAACATATAGTTGCATCTAGCTTGTTCAACAGTAAAATGGTGAGACCTAATTGCCACTCTAGTAGCAAACTTAAATTCATGCAGTTGAAGACCCAAAGAGGAAAGAACATCAGAACAGTCACCATGAAAAATATTTGCAGAAAAGTCAGATGGAAGCCATGTCACATTGGTGTGAAAGTGACTGAAGTTGAGATGCCAGGTAGGGACCAGTTATGTTACTGACCCTTTTTTGAATTTTGTCGTTATCAATTCAGAAATCTTGTTCTACTCTACTGGTCGCCAATCAAGGATAGAGTGCCCAGTTTGCCCTGTTATTTTTCACAGTTAGGAAGAGAAAGGATAGATAAATGTTTTTTCAAGGGTTTTAGTTTGAACACTGTCTTAGATCGAATTTGAAGTTGTCTTGCTGATTCCATTTTCATGACTGTTAACCATTCAGCCATATTCACTTTCATGTCATATGTTCTATCAGACTATATTTAGAAATGTTATTTTCAATTATTTGATTTGGTAGACTATAGCTAATGGCAATAACATTTGGAAATGTTAGTATTCCTCTGGAGATATTGTAAATATAAACTAATATATTTAACCCTTTTCTGATGACTAGTTGTTGGTTACAATCTGTGGAATGACTGCAAAAAAAAAATCTCTAGATTTATAGACAAATCCTACAGATGCATG
>OZ010584.1:93862185-93867185 GCA_963932145.1 Acanthosepion lycidas | reverse complement strand
GTAACAGAAGCCATTGGTTTATACCAACAGCTTCCCATACTTAATACTTCTCGTTTTCACTCTCGTGTGGTCATGTGTTTCTGCATCTGATATACACAAGTTAGTCATTGCTTTGAAATTTTTCATGCAACAAAAACAGACTATCATTATTGCTTTGTCCGTGTATTGGTTGATACATTGAAAAGTAATTGTCATCTTTGATAATGGCTTATGTAAGCCAAAAGCTTAGATTGGATTTAAATGTATCAATATGGCGATTCCTTTCGTCTTTCAATGATAATGTTATTAAGCTTATCAGAGAATACGAAAGGAACTTACTTAAAATATATAGACAAAACTTGTCTATATTATTTAATGAAACATGCATTAATGAAAAATTGATGCCTAAATGTACACAATATATATATATATATATATATATATATATATATAGTTGTCGCTGGAAAAGTTCAACTTCTACCAATTATGCAGTTAAAAGGTGCTCACGACAATGTAGGGCTTATAAAATATGAAAAGAGCTGTACCTGTGATATCAGAATTTCCTCATTTTTAATGAGTTCATCAGACCAGGTAAATAGTTTAGAAATAACAAATTATTTGTAAATTAAAGTATGATTCCTTATTAAAAACAATGAAATCCTAGTAGCAAATATAATGTTCATTTTACATATATATGAGCAACTGTTGTAAAGTTCTTGGCTTGACTGAAAAGGGCTAACAAAATTTCTGAAATTTAAATGAAAATAGATAGAAATGAAGAATTAAATTCATATCTATCTATCTATCTATCTATATATATATATATATATATATGCACACATACATGTGTCTATACTGATATGCAAAATGCTGATAGTAGTGTAAAAGGGAACACTAATCACAATTGAATTTCTGTACCAACTGCATTTAAACTTGGTTTATACAAGTTTTTTTTTTTTTTGTTACCACAATACCTTCAGTTCCATAAGTCACCAGCTTAGCCTTGTTATTTTTTACTAATAGACTAAATATTTCTGCAAATTGGAAGAAACTAAATATTCTTAGTCATTTTCCTTACTAATACAAGAAATATTCCTGTGAAGATGAATTATCATTGTAGACTGTATCTTCAAATAAACTCAACATGTTCCTTAGATGGTTGCTGTATCTTCATGTCGCTGATTTGACCAACATGGGTACTGTATACTTTTCAATTTCTTGAATGACACTCAGTGAAGGATTCTGTGATTCTGTGTATAGGAAAGATATTAATGGAACAGTAAAACCCTAATTTTATACATCCCAATTTAATGTGAATTTGGATATAGTGTCATAGCCTTTTTTCTTCATTTTTTTTTCAGCTGGTATTTTTCCATTATTAATTTAATCAATAATACTTTATATTTTTTTGTTTACATATCAAAAGCTTTTTTGTGAGTAAATTTCACTGATGTTGTTTGTACTAAAATTTTTATTCAGATCAAAATGGGTCAATTTTAATGCTGATTTTCTTGAACACTAACATACTATGGCATTTTATGGACTTTCACAATCATAAAGGAATCATATTTCAATTTCTGCAGAATTGGTCACACTAGAAAAACCTCTTTATGAGAGAATTTATATGATTTTATATTGGCCCAATGATTTTTAGGACAATACTATAATAAATTAGGCATAAAAAGAAATGTACTACTCAAAACATCTTCAAAACAAGCAATGATTCAGTATTTTATTTTTCAGACAGCTGAATTTGCCTTGCTCAGGAGAGAATAACTTGGTACCTCTGTACATAACAGGCATGTCTATTTCATATAATCATGATTTGTTTTGACAGATTGGTTTTCTGTATTGAAATCTAAAATTGTGGCTGGTATCATAAAGTCTGTAAACAACATTACGAAAGATCATGCCGTGCTTTGGCAAACACTGGTTGTTTCACACTCGGAAATATGATGCCTCTCTCAACAAAAGTAGTGCATAGTTTTGTGTTCATTGGAAATAAGAGGACATGATGAATTCATCAAATCATAAATATAGGAAAACAGAAAATGGACAAACAAGTCACCAGCTGTGATAGTAAGAATATACATCGCAAATTGTTTTCTAATTATTTCCTCTTTAGCTTTCACATAATTATTAGAGCGAATAAAGACATCTATGGCTTAACACCTTTTACCCAAATTAAAAGTTTATTAATTATATATATATATAAAAGTGAAATTGCTACCTATACATATATATATATATATATATATATATATATATATATTTGAGTATTTAGGCAGCAACTTCGCTTTTAGACAGGTCTGATTGAATAAATTACAAACATTATGTCTGCTTATTTTTATCATAATCCTTTCATATTCATGAATATTTTTCTCTATATTACAATTAAATGACAAGAACTGCATTGTAACAGTGAGAATCACTTTTATTTCCCAAGTATTTTCCATCTCTTTCTGATGTACCCCTGATGATGATCTCAGAAAGTGATGGAATGTACTTGGGGAAATAAAAGTGATTCCTACTGTTACAATACAGTTCTTGCCTTATTTAATTGTAATATACAGAAAAATATTTGTGAATATAAAAGGAATCTGATAAAAATAAGCAGACATAATGTTTGTAATTTATTCAATCAGACATATATATATATATATATATATATATATATATATATATATATATATATATACATATATATATATATATATGTGTGTGTGTGTGTGTCATTTGATTAAAAAGTATTGGGACTAGTGCTATAAAAAGAAAATCACAAAATATAGCGTTTTGAAGCCACACACTTTATCCAGCACTATTTTTATTCATGGAAACATTCCTGGAACTCCTTTTTTGAGAGCAGCTGCCTCATTACATCCTCTTGGATTTCTTTGATGTCTTATTCCAAGTAGGATTTGATTTCTGGAAAAAGGAAAAAGTTGCAACTGCCAATATCTCAGGAATATGATGGGTGTCAGACCTGAAGGTTGTGCTTGAGCAAAAACTCCTGCACAAGACATGGTCACTGATAGAAAGTCTGGTGTGATGAGACAACCATACTCTACAAACTTTTCTTCCAAGCACTGCTTTATAGTAAGAGAGATAGTTTGATATATACTAATACTTATATATGTATAGTCATATATGGGGTGGTGAGTGAAGAAATACAACAATTGCTGGTTACAATTTTATATAAAACATGCTAATGATACAGGGATACTTAGCTTAAAACATTTTTTTTATATTCAGGGCACTGAGATGTCTAACCTTTTCCTTTTCAGTTCTTTGAGAGGTCTAACCTTATTGATCCCATTCATTTTTGATGTAATGGAATAACTTGTCACCCCCATGAGTAACTTCCTATAAGTTTCTGTAAGTCAACGGACTATGGAGACTAGCTGGAATCTGTTGAGTACGACTCAGACTTACACAAGAACTACCAACCTTCCAATAGTATCACTCACTAGTGGATTGACTTGCGATGACCTTGTGCATAACTGTTACCTTTATTCTTATTGTACTGGTTTTTACAATAAACCTTTACTTACTTCATCCACCTTGTTTTTCAAGTATATATTCCTATTAGCAAGGAATATAACAGGTTTTCTAACACTTTTGTTTTTATTTCATTCACTATTTTTTTAAATATCCCACTTTGTATCAGCATTAATTTTTTTAAACGAATTAGATATGTTGTATAATTCTGTAGAAGATTCAGAAATTAGTGTACTTTCAATACATTTTCATCTTAATAAATTACCTTCTCTTTTAATTAAAACTATTCTTTCAGTCAAAATTATTGCCAAACTTATGATTATGAATGACTAATGTATTGAATGTATTGGTTTGTAATAGTCCCCTGTTGTATTCAGATCCAATTGGTCTTACATACAAATGTTACTTCTGATAACTCAGCCTCATCTATTACACATATAATACACAACTTATAATAAGTGACATTTGAACTATCTGGGTTATATTATGAGAAAAGTATGCCTGGAGAATTTTACACTCTCAACATACTGAAAGCAAAAGAATCAAAGGGGAATAGTCAGTAATCTTCTTAATGAGATTTCATAAATGGATAACAGTGTCATGGAGATAAAAAAGGAATGGTCATAAGTCAAAGCTTAGTTCAAACAACAAAAGCTAGAAAGCCAAAATGACCATGATGGGTCAACTCCCGAAGGAATAAAAATAACATAAAGTGCCATACACAATACATGCTAGACTAATAATGCCTCTTTCAATTCATGACTAACTATGCAAACAATTTCATGCAGTAGGCTGCCATTTCTTTCTATGGTAGACTAATTACCAACCAAGGCTATGGGACCCAGTCTGTCCTCTTATTCAACCCATAGTTGTGGGGAAGAAGAGATGGATTCATGCCTTTCCCAAGGGTATTTACATGTAAGTGAACATGACAAACCATACTGAAATTCAAATTTCATACTATGATTTCTCATTCTGAGCCATGATTAGTTACACCACCCACACATCCTAAAAGAAAGAAACAGAACAGCATAAGAAATTATTTACCCTTACCCATTTTTTCCACACATTTCTTTGTTTTATAAATAAAGAAATTAGAAATTATTTTTTAATTCATTAATTCAATTTTCTTGCTCAAAGCATTTGGTTAGTTCATTCACCAAGCAAAACTTTAATCCTGCCACTGAAGGCAAGCAATGCCAAATAACAGGATGTTTTAATTAGACTGTTGTGTTGTCATGACCTTCTTTGGCAAGAAAAAATAATCTTGATTGTAACTGATACTACGTTTATTGAAAATGTCTTAAAAAAAGAATGCAATAGAAGAGGAAATAATACTAATAAATATTACTAAGTTTTAAAAGAGTATAGTGATAATAAAATAACTAATGATGATCTGATCTGATATGATTAGCAGTGAGTATTGGTTTATCTTGTGAGATAAATTGTAGTACTCTGATTGGTGAAAATTTAGTCCTTTGGTGAATACGCTATCCAGAGCAAGTATATTTGGAAGCAACATA
>OZ010584.1:93809685-93857185 GCA_963932145.1 Acanthosepion lycidas | reverse complement strand
TAAAGTGTATTAATTACATTTACCAACCTGAATGTTTGAGAAATTTTGTAGAAAATATGCATTCTCCAACAGAAATCGAACCTGTGTCCTTTATGGAACCATCAATTGATCTGATGTTCTATACCACTCAGATGCAGAGAAAGTTTCTGGTTAGCAAAGTTCAAATTATTGTTTATATACAACAAATCATCAACAATCTTCCCCAAACAATCATGTCCGCTCACGAAATCTACCTTAACGTAAAAATTGACAACATATGAAATGGTTTAAGTCCAACAATAAAATGTTTAAACAGAAAATATATTAAAATAATGTTGGACATATATATATTTTATACAAAATTAAGTTTATCTTGTCACTTAGCTTATTAGTGTTACCTTCAGCATTCTGAATTAACTGTTTATATTAGTTATAAAATAAAATAAGACACATATCTCGGCTGATTTACAGGCAAATACTCAAGAGCGAGAGCCGGATGTGAACGGGACAAAGCCCCATCACAAAATGACCATTATCTTCGTTTACAAATGTTCCCAACACACAAGTTCCGGTCGCAAAATAAAATAATATTTAAAGTATTCTAATTATACTCGCTTCGTTTTTCGAGCCTGTTAAGTCATAAAAAACGCTATAAAAGGAGTCTCACGGAAGTTCAACGGTCAGTCACCAGGTGGCCAGGGACGAGACCCGTCACGGTCAGCAGCTGTCAGCGGGAGAGCTTCAACCAGTGTCAACATGTGTGAACTACTATGAAAGATCGACCTATGAACTTATGAACTTTACCACAAGGTAGCTGTCCCAAACCTTCACGTTCCTGCTGAAATAAACCACAAAAATCTATTTCTGCTGTTGTCGTATTTCTTTCTTGCAACCATACGCTTGTCTATAACATATTTCTTGTGTTTTCTTTTATATGTGCACTTTTCATTGGTGCAAATTTGATTTTTTTTTTCTTTCATAGAGTGTGTGCAATGGGAAAACAATATATGACAGAATGGAAAAATTTTTGTGTGGCACAGTTCATCCAATGTGAGTCCTAGAGAGTGGAGCGTGTCACATGAAAATTGTTTCTATATTTTCATAGATTTTCCTTATACATTGTTATGGTAATTACCCATGCATGCATGGACTCTACCAGCTATAAATAAGAGCAGGTACTGCCTTTTGGAGAGTGAAGTTTCCAGCAGTCAGCTCTGACAGTCAGACTGAACATTCTTGCTGTAACACTCTCATTTGTATATGTTTGTATTACTGTTTCTCTTAATATATTTGTTTAACACATTTCCTCTCTTTGTGTCTTTATTTCTGACCCTAACAAGGCCACAACACACACACACGTTCATGCACTTAGAACAGGTGATAACATTAAAGAAAGAAATATAATGTAAAGCATATTGCAAATATGTTTAGAATATTAAGTGTATTATGTATTTTTGTTTAAATTTCTGGGATGAGGTGTTATCATTATTTACACTATATAGATACTATACTTGGTATGACTATAAACTACATCCGCGTCTTGGGTAAGACGATAAACTACGTCCAACAGCAAGGCCTCTAATCAGGAGGTTTTGAAGATCGTGGAACCACCTCTTAATTGCTGACATTCCCAGGTC
This sequence comes from Acanthosepion lycidas, assembly GCA_963932145.1. Taxonomy (NCBI): domain Eukaryota; kingdom Metazoa; phylum Mollusca; class Cephalopoda; order Sepiida; family Sepiidae; genus Acanthosepion; species Acanthosepion lycidas. The sequence goes on along the minus strand of OZ010584.1, from coordinate 93,855,569 downwards.
CCCCCAGCTATGGGAAAATAGTTGACACCCAAACTTGTGTAAAATTAGGTTTTAATTCCAGAAATACTTTGTAATAAAAAAAAAATATTACCAGCAATAATTTTTGAAGGAAAAATTATTATCAGCAATACTTTAAAAAAAAAAAGTTACCAGCAATACAAACAGCTATATATTCTTTGAAAAAAATCTTACCAAATATAGATTTCAAGGAAAAATATTCCCAGAAATAGATTTTCGAAGAAAAATATTACCAGCAATAAAAATTTTGTCGGCATTAAATAACCCATTGAGGTTGATATGCCATAAAACAAACCAAACCAAACACTATATAGATGCAGCTTATTGTCCTCATCTCTATTATTGTTATCAAAGGGTTTCAGCCATTGAGTTTTTCAGCCTTTAATAGGTATATATAAATCTGTGTAATATACAGGAAATTTCAAACAGAACCATTGACTTAATCTACTGGTGTAGACTGTTCTTGTTCCACAACCCATGTCTGTGGATATCTCATCCAGTTTTTATTTTTAGTAATATTCAGTTATTTCTCACCTTATTTCTAATTATGCCCTGCCCCGGGATTGAACTCACAATTACTATGTTATCAAATTCATGAATCAACACTTTAATTATCCATAGTGATGGAGTAATTGGTGATTGACATACACTTGATTAAGACCAGAGAACACAACATCCAAAATGCTGTGATAGCAACAACAAAGGTGAGGACAATAGTCCACATGTAAATAGTGTAAATAAGTATATACAGGGTGTGATGGACAAATTTTCATCTAAATAACGCAAAAATGAAAATAACACTGACATTCATTTTTAGCAGATATATTTAGCCAAATTATACAAAGATATCTTGAAATACGAAAGAGTAAATTTATTCAATAAAGTCAGCATTGGCTTCAATTATGGCCTTCAGATGGCTCTGGAATCTCCTGCAACTATTCTGGATGGTCTCCTTTAAGATGGTGAATTCTGCTATAATTCTTGCCTTCAGTTAATCTTTGTTATTACAAAGAGTTTTGTTGGTCTTTCACTCAACTGCACTCCACATATAATAATTCAGGGATTTGCAGGCTGAAGAGTTAAGTAGCCAAATGTAAGGAATAATGTTGTTGCAGAAATTGTTCAAAAGCCATAACTGGGTTCTCCTGCTTGTGTAGCATGGTGCAGAGTCCTATTGCCAGACATAAGGTCTTCCAGCAGCTACCTCTTGACCCAGGGCAGCACTACCTCCTCACCCAGGGCAGCACTACCTCCTCAAGGCACAATGTAGGTCTCTGTGTTGAGTCTGAGGCCCTATGGGAAGATGAATAGAGACATAACATCGCCATCACTCGTGATCACTCCAAACATCTTCATAATCACCATTAGTCTCATACAACTCTTTGCAAGTCCTCTGCACTGTTCTCAGATTGAGACCTAGACACTCTGAAATGTTTGTATTGGAACTTCTGGTGCAAATACCAAGCAGTACAACATACCATTTCCAAATTTGAATCATGGTTCTCTTTTTCTCACAGAGTCCAGGCAACCCTACTATTCTATGCAAACAACACTCATGAGTGGAATTAAAAATACAAAATGGTGATAATTTACCCATCACACTATGTATATGATGATTTGGTGCCACATAGATTTGAATGGACTGAGATAATTAAGAAAAAAGTTATTGATAGATAAAGTGTAATGAGTAAACTCATTAACATCCATTTTGCGAACAGACCATCATCTTCGGTTATATTTATTGGCATATACTGGTATCTTTATTATCTTTTTTTTTTATCTCTTTTAAACTTTCCCATGCTGATTCTCTGTCATTTAAAATTTTAGTACTTCAATTAGTGTGTACAGTAAAACTATTTTCTGAATAGCAGTTCCCAAAGAAACATTACTGGTTTCAAATTCCAAATTTAATATCATTCAAGGAATCAAGAATCATATTATTAGTATAATTGTTCCTCCGTTAGTGAGGTAGAAAGTGCATTATATCTTGTCGTTACCTCAGATAAATAATGAACCATTCTGTTTTGATTGTGAGGGAAGATGGAAGGAAAAGATATATCAGAGATGCTGTTTGGTTTTAATGAGAAAAAGAAAGGGAAGAGAGAAGAGGTGATAGCACTCTCATGCATTTAACAGCTGCTTCAGGGAAAGGGAAATTCTTGTCTTTTTTTATCTTTTCATTTATACCCTCTTACTTCTTTAAATAATGACCTGCATTCATACTTATCATTCTTACTGCAATATTTTGTTCAAGTTAAACTGATATACTTAATAATGCAATATGGGAATTTCTGTGGTTATTTTTTAGTTGTAGAACTTGAAAGGAATATATTCAATCATTAAATTATGAATTAAGAGTCATTAGAAAATTAAAATAGAAATAACGTGGTATTTTCACAATACTGCTAACTTATAAAACTTATTTTTTCTTATTATAAGCATGAATAACTTGTAATTAGATAAGCCACTATTTAAAATTTTAAATCCTATTTTTCTGTTTCATATGAACCCATTTGATTACAATGTCTTGGCCAATTGGATCTCTAGGTCTCTCAAGCTGCTTGTTACATCAGCTCATTTCAGTTGTTTCCTATTTTTAATGCCCATGTAGGGATACAAAAGGTGATTATCTCCCTTTAGTGGAGATGTCATATGGGTCATATGATGACCATTGAGTAACATCACTTGATACAGTGATGAAAGTGGCCAGTCAGTTTACAAAAGCCAAACTAAGAAGTTGCTTTTTAGCCCAGGCTGAGGCTAAACCTGTCTCCTCCAGCAAATGCTACAGGTTACAAGTCCATGGTGCCATTTCCATTTGGGAATATATCTTTCCCAGATACAGAAAGAAAGAAACTTTGGCTTGCAGTCCTCAATTTAGAAAAACCCAAGATATGCCATCTCCCATTCTCAAAATATGTCCTTGTATGGGACATAATAGATAGATCTAATGCATTTGAATCTGGAGTCCTAAACATGGCTTTTCCAGAAACACAAAAGAATCTCCATATTATATGTAAGATCCTATCTTTTTGTTCTCCTTAAATTCTGCTTAACTGTGTAGATATATGATATATTTTTATCTGTATGGGACATATGTAAATAGGTATATATGCTTTTATGTATATCTTAGTATGTCTTGGTAGAAAAGTTTCTCTGAGAACAAAGCATGTTTGTCATTCCTTTTCCTTTAAGCCATTCATTTCTGTCTGTGAAATACAGTTATTATACCATGGATACAATAATTACCATAATGGGGAAAATAAAAATGGGAGAATAAAACTTTCTTCTAAGATCTCCTGTTATAGCGCCTTTTCAACCATGAGACCCAGTTTCGAATCTTACCCTGGTCAATTTGGCAGGGAGGTGACCTTGATTGTATCAGCCTGAGAAAGTGATCCCAGCATGTGATACCATTTGAAAAGTCTGAAAACCATATCACAAGTTGACCTGTTTTCTGAGTGAAATTGGGTAGATGAGACTATTTGTAGGTTATTTGTTTGTACTAGATCAAAGTCAGTGTGACTGAGAGTTTTAGTGTACAGTCCTGATTATACCCTCTTTCACTGAAACTATAATTAAGACCTGCTCAATATAGTTGCAATATAGACCACAGGTGGGTTCTGTGGATGTTGAAGAAACACAAATGTGCCTGAACAGATGGCAGCAACAGGAATTTTCTAGCTGTTTTAACAGCTGTATATGCTCAGAATCTGTTGTAATTTTGTTTTTGTTCAAAATAGCTGAGTGTTAGGAAGGCCATAGTTAGAGTATAGAAAGAACAATAGACTAGGTAGAGGAAACAAACAAGAAGCGGTTTATTAAATACTCATACAAAGAATGGAAAAACTTGAGTAAATCAACTACTACTTAAATCCTACTCTAATGTGACTACTTACCATATTTATAAATAGGAGCAGTCCATTTTCACAGTAGTAGGAATGAACAGGAGGTACACTGAGTTCTACTCTACAACAAAAACAAATAGTCAGCCATTATTATTGGCATTACAATGTCACAAGATATACTTTGAAAATTTGATCTGAATATCTACCACCACCTTGCATGCTCATACTGCACTAAGGTCAAAATTGGTATCTACCCTCAGGTGTTAAATTTTTGTTTTTTCTTATTATACTTTCAAGATAACTAAGAATCAGACATTCAGAGAAACTCTAAATAAGTGGTAGAAAGTATAGAATGGTCTGTGAATATCTTTTGTAGTATATTCACTTGTTAGATATAATGTTAAAGCTTCTCTATTGTATTCTTGACAGAATCCAAAGAAAAATCTGCACCATCAACAGTCATGACCTGCCATCTTGGTTCCAGTCACTTTTCCATTGCTGTAACAAGGTTTCTTTGTGCTTTTTCTATAAATATTTTCATGTAAACTGTCCTGATGGACTCTCCTATTTGGTACCTTAATTTCATAAATTTAAGTGCATCCTTTTACTGTTAGAATTGCTTGATAGAAATAAGTGATTTGGTTTCTGTTATTTGGTATAGATAATTTTTTTCATTATTCTTGTAACTTCAGTTTACAAGGTTCAAAGTAGGTTGGTTCTCACTAAGACCTACAGGTTTAATTCACCTTTTCATGAGCCATTTTTAATCATTGATATGAGAAATGTTAAAAAAGAATGAAAAACTACAGATTTTTCTCTTTCGCTAGGAATTATACTCCTGAAGAAGTAACATTAACGATAAAAAGATAAAATTTATTTGTTTGAAACAAAGCTCAGAATGTTAATGACTTTTCTCAAAGTTATAGACAATATAGTTAGTGTTAAAACATGATCTTGATCAACAAACTGAGTGACAGCACTTCACCGAACACCATGAGGAGAAATTTCAATAAACCTAAATAATGCCAAAAGGTTAAATTCACTTTGGCAGGAAGGGAGACAAGCTACTGACACTGCTTAGAACACATCCATTAAGCTGAGGGGCAGGGGTCTAATATCTTCAAAAATTTGTTAACCAAGGACAGTTCAATCTCAGGTAGGACCACAAAAAGTCAGTATAGTTAACAGGTATATTAAGTTCAAACTTTATCTGTTTATAGAATGGAGAATTAGCATAAAGATTTGACTGTTTTTTTCATCATTACACATTTTTGTGTAGATTCAGAGAGAAATTTCATATACAATAGAGCCTGAAGAAGAAAAGTAATATAAGAAAAAAAAAAAAAATGTCTAAAATAATTTAATACTTTTATCCACTGTGCAATGTGTCCTTGGGTTGAAGTGTTTTTTGTTTTGTTTTTTTAATCATTTCACTCCAAGCAAGGTGGGAATGCCACTAGTATGCAGGGGATTACAGAGAATGAAAGGGAGAGAAGACTGGATATAGTGGGGATTGAAGAAAGGATAAAGTCTGAATGGGATTCAAGAAGGTAGCACATGATGATTGGTGCTGCATTTAAACTTTTGAAGATTGTAGTTATCAGGCAAGCAAGTAAATGGAAGGAATTTCCACAGGCAGAAAGTGTGAGAAAAGAAACTGTTGAAGTAGAAGTGGCAGCTATATTTAAATAATTAAACAGTAAAATGGTGGGACCTAGATGCCAATCTAGTAGAATATTTAAATTCACATAGAGCACCAGGGAAAAAAAGCTCATCAGAGCAGTTGCCATGAAAATAGTTGTAGAAAAGACAGAGAGAAGCCACATCATGTCAGTGAGAAAGTAACTGAAGTTGAGATCGATTACATTACTGATTCTTCTTGGGATTTTGTCAAGAACCTCATGATGAATAGTAGTAACATCAGACCATATAAGGCAGTAGTATTCAATGCATGGATAAATGGTAGATTTGTAAGTGTGAAAGATGGATACGGATGAGAAAAACCTTTTGGCATGACACAGTGATCCAACTTTTCTTGCAGTAGATTTGAGGTGCTCATTCCACTTCAAATCAGTTGAAAACATGAGGCCAAGAATGCACAGTGTGTTGCTCTCCAGGAGTCTAGCATCAGGAAAGATTCTCTGTGGTGGTTAATTGAGAGCGGTTCAGTTTTGGAGGCATTAGAATTTACAAGCCATTTCCTTCCCTAGCTAACCACAGATTAGAGATCCTTTTCAAGAGCAGCAGCCAAGTTAACTTTGTCAGCTCTGACAGATTTGCTATTGAGACAGGAATAAACGGTAGTGTCATTTGCATAAATACCTACTTGAGAAGTGATGAAATCAGGAAGATCATTGATGAAGATCAAAAACAGTGTAGGGGTGGAGGATAACTTCATTCATATGAAAGGATCTGAAAGCGAGACCATTCAAAATGACTTTCATTTCACAATTTTATAGGAACGATTGGATTAAATAAAACAATTATCCTGTGAAACCATAGCCCTGGAGCTTACATGGAAGACCTGTGTGCCAAACCTTATCAAACACATTTGAGATATCTAGAGCCACAGCTTAAGTTTCACTATTATTATCAAGAGGTTGATATACATATTCAGTGATGGCCATTAGTACATCAGTGGTAGACCTGGTAAAAACAGAAGCCATATTGTTTGTCAGGGAGTAGAATATGAGAGGTAAGATGCTTAATATATTTACAAATGGGTGTAGGGAGATGGCCTTGTCTATATTATCAGAAATACTATCTAGTATGCAACAGTCATAAGAGCAAAAGGTAGAGTGAAGAAAGAAGAGATAGCTGACTGAGTTTATTAGAGAGGGATGGAGACACATGTAAGAATGGTCTGTGGATTAAAGAGAAAGTTTCCTAGCCAGCAGATGTTCACTGACATAAAATCCCAAGCCATGCATGTGAACATTAGAGTCCTTCCTTAAGGGGAGGAAGATAGCCAGGAATTGAGAAATCAGAGCAGGGGATTGAAGAGTTAAGATTAGTTTCGCAATGAGCTAAGATGTCTGGAGACTTTTCAAAGAGGAAAGATTTCACACTGCAGAATTTGATACAAATACCATGACTGTTGGAAAAAGATAGGTTGAGGTGTTTAGGTATTTTTTTGTTGAGCTGCTTTAGTTTTATATCTTTGGAAGTCATCCAGTGACTTGGTCCAAAGAGTTGTAAGTTGAATACCTGACTACAACAGAGGTGAACAAAAATTTGGTGAGTTGAATTACTAAAGGGAATTAACTGAAACTGAGATATCCAGAAAAGGCACGGCATGTGGAACTAGAACAATCTACCCCAGTGGTCTAACTAAAGGATTCGGTTCAAAATTCCCACATACATCACCTGAAGAAGGCTGGTGCGTACAACATCATATTGTGAATATGACAAATATGAGGACAACAGTCCAGAGAATGTAAATAGTGTAAATAGTTATAATACGTCATCTCAAAATACAGACAGAATTCTAAAACAAATTATTTTTTTGTATTTGAAGGTAGCTGCAGTTTGCCATAATGTGGTATCAACATCCACAACATAAAAAATATATTGCACTCTTGGAATAGTTAATACATTGAATTTATAATTTATAGTTCAGCTTTCATTTTTATTTTTATTTTTTTTTTATGTTTTAGCCTACCAAGTTAAACATCATTTATTTGGAAATATTTTTATTGACATTGCACCTTGTTCAGATTTACATCACTTTTGAAAATATTTAAAGAAATAAAGTTTTTGCTGATTTTGAAAGACATGTTTTCTTGATTCATTCTGGTGACAACATTCATGAGTTCTCTCCATGAGGCTATCACTGTCATTCACTGAACTCTTTTCAAATTAATAATTTGGGGGTGGGGAGGAGAAAACATACATTTCCTTGATTCATATCATCATATTGGTCATCCATTTTCCTCCCATGCTTTCAATGTCACTCACCCTAGAATGAAATGAGAAGTTGCATAGGGCGGACAATTTACCATTCTGATATAGAAAAAAAAAATTAAGCATCACTGGTATTGCAGATTTCTTTTTTTCCAAAGCACTAAGTAAGAAAAAATATCAATAAAAGACACTTGTTAAATCAATAAATCAATTTATTGATCATGGAATCACTGATGCTGAATCTGCAGCTGATGAGCAAAAGTCAATGGAATCATGGCATTTAAAATCACAAGATTTCTTCTAGAATATTCCCCAAAGTCAATTCTTAATGGCTTCCCTCTTCCTGAAATGCACAAGTAAGATAATTTTATAACAAGTTAATGAATAACTTTAAAAAAATATAAGGAAATAATATTAAATAAAAAAAAAATATATCTTTTTTTTTTTTTTTTTCTTTATCAACACGTTGATATATTAAGATGCATCAAGTGTATTTTTGTTTCTATAATCTTGGGTCATGCCCTATATATGGTCTCTTTCAATGATCTGAAATCTGAAAGATTTTATGTGCTTATTGTCAAGTTATCCTCTGCCTTGTGTTTTAAAGTATAATAAGCAACATTTGAGTGTCTTCTGCTCTTTATTTGAAGAGACAAGTCTCTACTGTTTAAATGCTGAAAACAGTTCTGGTCAATCAAATATTGTTTAATTTCTTTCTACTTCCAAAATTCTTAGGATTTGATTGATTCCAATGGAAAATAATGTTATACAATTGCCAAAATCTTCAAACTTATACCTGCTATTATGACGTGAAAAAAAAAGAATAGTCGAATAGTATGATAGTGAAATCATTAGCTTGAATAGTATGATTAATAATAATAATATAATGAAATCATTGGCTTGAGATTTTTACATGAAATAAAGTAAAATCTAGAATAACCAAAATTATTTTGACATACCAAATACATTAATATATCCTTTTATATATATATATATATATATATATATATATATATATATATATATATATATACATACATACACACATACATTAATATATCTTTATCCTGTCATTCTACACTAAAGCAGGTCCATTATTTTCTTTTCCTTTTTTTCATATTTGAGTGGGGGCAAAACAGACTGTAATTTCTTGGGTTTGGAGGAACATTTGATAAAATATTATATGTTTATATATAATAGAGAGAGGAAATTGTAAGGGAAAATGGGAAAAGTTTACTTGTGATGCATTTCATCAGATTTTGTTTCACACACACACACACACATATATATATATATATATATATATATATATATATATATATATATAACCGTATGGACATAGAAATCAGCACTGCATGGTGGGGGACTAGCAGTTTCACATTGTAATGGTCATCAAATTGTATCATGATGACTTAAGGAGCAAAATTGCTAGTCACCATGTAGTGTTGATTTTATATCCACACTGGTTATAATTATAAATATTCTATCCATGATATTGAGTATGTTTTCTTATTAAATATACCGAATTTTAAATTTTTATATATATATATATATATATATATATATATATATATACAAGCAGAAGTGTTGAAACAAAATGGCTATTTTTGTAGTGATTTTATAATATATATATGTTATCATTTTCAAATAAATAATTATATATATATATTTATGTATATATATATATACATTTTATCTGTAGTTGAATGTTCAAAAAATATTTAGTTGATATTTAGTAAGACATAAAATTGTGTTCAATATATTTAGATTTCACCATTAAATAACCCATAGAGGTTAATATGCTGTTATATGGACCGCAGATCCTTTGTATTTTCTCTGATAACCCCTTCACATAAGGCAGGCAGACTGTTTTTTGAGTGTTGTTGTCCTCCTCCTCCTCCTCTTGTCCCTGCCTATCCCAGTTTTTGTCCTCAAGGACACATGGCACAGTGGATAAAGGTGTTGGTTAGATCCAGTGACAGGACCCAAAGAGTGTGAGTTCAATACCCGGTTAAGGCAGAACTTTCAGAGGGAAAATTAGCAACTGACATCCATCAAACATGGCACGTGGAACCCAGTGATCGAAATAAAGGGTTCAATTCGAAATTCCAACCGGAGCATACAATGGCCAAAATGTTGTGACAAATATGGCGACAAAGATGAGGACAATAGTCCGACTAATGTAAATACTGTACATAATACGTCATCTCAGAAATATAGACAGATTATACCTGCAGTTATGAAGACAATAATATAATAGAAATTTGTAATTGGGTAATTTAAGAATACATTTGGTTGGACCAAATTATGTTTTCCATATAGAATCAGTGAAAGTCAATAAAGATTGATGAAATGAAATCTTGTGTGATTAAGTATGGGAAAATCTAGGTCAAAAAGTTAGGCAAATAAATTGGCTAATTTTGGCTGCACGGATTTGATAATCTGAAGGAAATTTGATGGTTTGAGCAAATTAACTTTAAGTAATCATTTTTAAATGTATTTGATTTAAATAAGAACTATAAAGAAATTTAGGAATGTAAATGGTCAAAAGTTATAACCCCTTTTCGTTTTTAGATGTTGAAGATGTCTGAAATTGAAGATTTTTCTATTTTTTAGTTTTCATATTTTTTGATAAAGCTTTTAGAAAGTTATCTCATTTATTTTTGTCATATGGTAAAGTCTACAGATAAATTTATTTTCTGTCAAAATATATTTTTCCTGGTTAAAAAATAGTCCAGATTTAATTTTGTTTAAAATCATAAACAGGAGAATAAAAAGTATTGCCATTTGCTTACATTGAGCAACCCAGTATTAAAGCCTAAGTAGTAAAGTTAAAATGCTCTTTATTTACCCTGATGAACACACACACACACAGTATGGAGATATGGTGTGATACATGGTTAGTTTACTGTGCAGTACCTATACATTCAGAGATGGACGAAGTGCAAAAAGTGCTTCATCCTCTCAGCTATAGTCCCACTAGTATTGGCATCCATCAAACTTTGCACTCATTTTGTACAAGGAGGGGTGCAGGATTTTTCCACACGTGATACATGCTTGGGCATTTCTCTTTGATTCATGTCTAACTAGGCAGGTTTTTTTGCAGTAGGTTGCCATTTCTTTCTATGGTAGACTGGTTGCCAACCATGGCTATAGGACCCAGTCTGTCCTGCTATTCAACCCATAGATAGTTAAGGAGGGAGAAGAGATGAATTTATAAATTTTCTCAAGGTTATCTGTCTGTAAGTGAATGTAATAAACTTGACTAGAAATTGAACTCTGCTCTCTGATTTCTCAATCTGAGCTCATATCCATTACAGCATAATCTATATCTATAGACATAATAAATCTTCCAAGTAACGCCAGGTTGTACTGAAGTACATGGTACCAGGAGTATTTTAGGCCCGGATAGAGGATATTAAATGTTGGTGCAGACATTGAGATCTTTGTAATTATTATAAGTGTTGAAACAATATTGTAATTGTCTTTTAATCAACTTGTTTGATATTTCACTCAAAGTTAATAAAACAGTTTCAATCCATTCTGCATTTTGCATGCCCTTATATAAATTGTTTAATAATGTTTTCAACAAACTCAGTGGTCCCTATATCTATGTTGTTTCTGTCCTTCACTGTCAGCCCTTACAACAACTAATTCATTGATTCTTAACTTAATAAAAAAAGAAAAAAACATTATATACCAAGATTGCTTAAATCTACTGCAGAAAAAAATTTTTTAACCATTGTCTAAATTTATTATAATACTATTTTATACTTCTTCTATTTTGTTGTTATCATTATTCTTCTTGTTAATCTCTATGCCATGTCTTTTCAGGTTGTAGGAAAATTATGGCTCTCCACAACCTCCTTTCTTTTGTTATTGTGGTAATAAAATAATCACCTCCCATCTCCCCTCTCACTTGTAACTGTCCATTGTGATAAATATAAAGCTTTTTAACTTTAAAGCTGACTTAATCTAATAAAGGTTGATAAACTTCTACTTGATATTGTTACTATATTACAGTTAGTCATGGTAAATTCTTTACCAGCCCTCTTTGTCAGCGTGCCATGGTAATAATAAATCTTCTATTCCTCACCTAACTTTATTACAGTATAGTATTATAATTGTTCTATTTTTAATATTATTATTTATTGTTGTTAATCTCTTCTCTATACGATCTCCTTTTCAGAATGTGTGAAAATCGTAGCTCTCCATGGCTACCCTTGTTTTTTTTTTCTTTTTGATACTTGTTCTACCATCCATTTACGCAAAATCATCAATTTTTTTTGTTTATTTCACTTTCTTTCACTATGTCCTGTAAGTGTTAAATTGCTCAGACCGTTTTTCCTTATTATGGGTTTCACAATTTTCCAAGTTTCATAACTTTGTCTTATTGATCGACAGCCAGATCATGGTCAGTATTCAAGTAGGCTTTCAACATCTTTAAATTTCAGATTGCACTCAGACACTTTCAGATGTTTATACCTATGTTATGAATAATCAAGAGTGGTCTCCCCTTGTTTTCTTATTCTCTGCTTTGAGAGAGCTATTTCTGTTTACTGGGCTATAAAAGGACACTATATGTGAACCTTGTATTCTCAGTTGAATAAAGTTTCTTAAAGCCTACATCTGTATACTTTTGTCATTACAATCTATACTCTATGTATTACTTCCTGTCTGCTACTGTACAGTGGGGTACCCCAAAATAACCAGAATTATAAGACTCATCCTCAGTCACACCTTTGGAAAGAACCTGTATGCTATTCCAGACTTCTTCCATCAACACACTTGATTGTTGTTTATTTTTTAGTACTCTTTATAGAAACAAGTCACAAGTTTTGCAGAAAAATATTTAAAATTTCAAATCTTTTATTAGAATTTCAAAATCTTCAATTAGCATTTGTTGCTATGACAAACAATTCATCTCTGATATCTCATTAATCGTCTAACGACAATCTTTATTAATTATGTGGTTAATTTTTAAGAGTTTTTTTTAACTTTTTTCTGATTAAAGATCAACCAGATCATGGCTGGTATTCAAGTAACCTTTCAGTATAAATTTCAAATAATACTCAAACACTTGTACTTTACCTGAAGCTTCATTCTTAAAAAAGAAACTTCTCAAAGTATTCCAAAAGTTTTAGTCGCACTCTTCTCCAAAAGAAAGCAATGCTTCATGTACACACTTCATTCTTTTTTATTAGCCATCACAAAAATTGCCAAATATTCTTGCAAACAAAAGAAAAAAAACCAGAAGTAATAAATCCGTTAATCATGACACATGATGGATTGGCTAATAATTGTATTGACTTATAATATCTAACAGCCCAGTATGAAATAATATCTGGTTTGCTCAATACATTTGAATTCAAATTTTGTCTTTTTTATAAAAGATACAACTTATACATTTATCTATAACTATCTATCTCTGGAAATCAAATGAAACATGTACCTCAAAGAAGTTAGGAAGCCAATGTAGCAACTGATCAACAAAGTTAAGACTCTTTTTTTTTTTTTTATTCACTATATTGCTTCAAAATGTGGGTGATCATCACTCTACACAACTTTGCTTTTTTTTTTTTATTGCTCTGTGTAACTTCTGTTCCTTTACCATTACTCTTGGCCCTCTTAAGTTAGTGTTGATCCCTAGTCCACACTTACCTGGGGTGGTAGAACTTGTTAAGGTCCCAACTATCGGCAAATAGTGAACCCCCAACAAAAAAAAATACTCTGAAAGCATAAAAATATATTTTATAGTAAAATTACCAACAATGCATATTTATAGGAAAATGACCAACAACAAAAAAAATCTGTTAATCCTGAACCGATTGGCACAAAATTTTATTGACTCGTGACATCTGAAACAATATCAAGTTCTCATAATATTTGAATTCAGTATTGTCTTTTGTGTGGGATGACCCTCATATAAATCTCTATAACTATTTATGTACTCATGAAAACCAAATATAGTTTGGGCTTAAGAGATGCTAGGTAGCTCCTTCTTTTCAATGCTGTGTCCCTTCAAGACATAGGTGATCACAGCTCTCCACAACTTCCAAATTTTTTATTGCTCTAAATAACCTTTGCCCCTTTACTATCACACTTTGTCCTTTTTCTGCCACTGATTCACTCAAACATGTTAAGTTGGTTATATATTGTTTTCCTCTATTTCTCTTACATTCAGTATGTTCTGTGAGTGTTAAATTCTCTTGACCTTCTTTCTTCATTATGTTTCCCCAAAATTTCAGAGTCTCTTTCAGATTTTTAGCTGCAATTTCTTTGTATTCTTAAAAAATCTTCATTTCACTCATGCCCTATCCATGATATTCTTAACATTCATCAATAGAACAACACATCTAATACGTCAACACTTCTTTGTTAATCTGAAAATTGTCCAGTATTCCCTCACATATAGATAAGGTATTACATCAGAGTTCAACATTTTTTTTTTGTTTATGCTAATATATTGTTCTTTATTTTCACTATTCCTCTGCTCCATCAGATTTCTGTATTACACTTTCCATCATCTATTACTAGACAGCCCAGATATTTAAATTTCTATATCTATTGAAATGTACTTCACAACATGGGCTGTTTCTTTTGCTGACAATTAATCATTCAGTCTTCTTACAGTTAGTCCTTTCCTCTTGTTTTCTTTTACTATCTTGTTTAATAGTTTTCTCAGTTTTCATTCTGAATCAATAGTTTCATATGCATAGCATATGTTAGTTTGCCTTCCATCAGCATGGTTGATGCTAACCTCCAAGTGAGTGACTCATTGTGCCTTCTGCTGGCATGAAGTGGAAATATTATATGGAATCATTTGCTAGATCTGTTGCTAGAAAAGTTACCAGAATCTATCTTATGGATTCATAAATCTACCATTTGTCCATACATTGAATATTACTGACAAATCTGGTCTGGTGCTTTCACTGTGTATTTAGAGATTCTTGATAAAATCCAAAGAAGAATCTACAATGTTATCGGCACTGATTTGGCATCTTGGCTACTCTCAATTTCTCACGGCCATAACATAACTTCCTTGTACATTTTCTATAAATATTTTAATGGTAATTGTTCTGATCAGCTTTAATCTTTGTTGCCTAGACTTTATGAATTTCAGCACAGGACTAGATTGGTGGCAAAGTCTCATCATTTTACAGTTGAAATGGCTAGATAGAACTTTAATTTCTATGCTAACAGTTTCTTCTCTTGCACTTCTCGCTTGTGGAACACTCTTCTGGTTTCTTTCTAGTTAACTTTGATTTTCAAAAATGTAAATGAAATGTCAATCATTATCTTCTGTCTTCTTGATTCCTGTTCTTTTTCATTCTCTCTCTTTAATAACATTTTTTTTTCTCATGTTTGCACTCTCAGCAACCACTTGCATCTTAGTGGTTTTATTGCCTTGAAATGAAATGATTAAAAAACAAAGAACTGTCAATAATCCTAGTAAATCTTTTGCCAGCATCTCGGATTAAATATTTCCAGTGAGTAAATACCTCCTGGCCATGCTCTTCTTTCTATTTTAGAGTATTTATTAAACTTATTCTCTGTTTGCATACAAGAAGCTTTTTTTTGAAGTGAACCCTTTATTTTGTCCACTGGGGTAGATTGTTCTAGTTCCACATGCCATGTCTTTATCTCAATATCAGTTATCTCCCTTTTACTCAGCTCTCCAAGTTTTTGGTCACAAGTTATTGTACTCATAGCCCTTTGGGTCAAGTCACTGGATCCAACCAACACTTTAATTCACTGGGCCATGTGTCCTTGAAAAATTTCAATCACCTGAAGAAAGCCAGAGTGTACAATAGCTGAAATGTTACAAATATGGCAGTAAAGATAAGAACAATGGTCTGAACAATGTAAATAATGAAAATAATTACAATACGTCATCCCAGAAATATAGACAGATATCATTATTCTTGTTTATCAAATCTCTTTGTTTCTCATCAGATCAAGAGTTTCATGACACCAAACTTGTTCCAAAAAATCTGAAGAGTCAGTTGTATACAACCACTTTCTCAGATCAAAGATTATAAATAGCATCAAGAAAGTGAAACCTGTAGGTCTGAGCAAGGACCATCCTTCTTCAAACCTTTAAACATTTAGGAGTTGGTCAGTCAGTCGACTGGCTGATTGGTTGAACTCTCTGCCTTCGGGCAGGGAGGAACCCGAAAGAGGCTACCCGAAGGGCAGATTCTCTTTCGAGGAGGTAAACTGACCCTGAAACTGTTTATACGGTTTCAATGGGCATCAACAAAATATTCCACACAAATGTAGAAATGAACATAAGGGTAAAACGAGCTGGCCCCTGCAGGAAGCAAGTTTTGAGGATCATTAAAAAGCCCAATCTAAAGGTGAAGTTTAAAAAAGGCCCTAGAGCCACTCAAAGTAAAGTGTTACTGTGTGGTGTGAAGTTAAGTCTGTGTAAATGCTTTTGAACTCTTTCAAGACAGGCAAGTAATGGCTGAGTAGCTCCAGCCCAGATATGGTGGACAAATTGAAAATTATACATGATCTCTGCTGTGTGGATTTCTTTGCTTATGAAGAAAAATGATTGGAAAGTAACTCAATGTATAAAATATAGAAAACTACCTACATCAAAGGTAGAGCTGGGAATTGGCATCATCGGTTGAACCAATTAGTGCATGTACCAAATTTTGATTTGATTTGTCTACTTTTTTGTTGTTGGGGGCACGCTACTTGAAAAAATAAACTCCTTTGCACTCTTCTCAAATGGATTATACATCTGAAGAAGTGTGTAGAATAGAACAACCAGTAAGAGTTGGCAAGAACAAAAGGAAAATGAAATGCTTGGAATGGTAATAATTAATGTCAAAATTACAGAATATTTCTTCATCCTTCTCTTTCTCTACAGGCTGTGTCTCTTTATTTGTCATATGCTTTGTCCACGGTTTTCTCAACATTCAACAGTGGAACCACATCTATGTCACTTGGTCTTTATCTGTGATAAAATTGTCCAGCATTCACAGCTATGAAAGACATGAGGCATCAAAGATATAACACTTTTTTTTCATTTCTTATATTATATTTTCTCCTTTACCACCCTCTATTCATTTTCAATATCTTCCATTATTTCTATGCACCTTCAAATTTCTGTACCAAATCATTCAATGCCCACATTTTGACATCCCCATTGAATGAATCACATCATGGATTGTACCTTTTGCTAACCACCATACAATGTATCTATTAAAAAAGGACTAATCTAATGGTTAGTCCTTTCATCTTAGTACATTTGTTTGATATTAGGTTGGTGCAAAAATAATTTCGTTTTCTCACATAGTAACATATGTTAGAAAACGAAATTATTTTTGCACCAACCTAATAGTTTGTTTTCTTTTTGAATCTGCTGTTAGTATATCATCTCTTTAGTGCAGGTTCTTCTTTATCTGCTATGTTATGTATTGTTTTCCTCTGTTTCTCATGCTCTCAATCTGTCATGTGAGTATCAGATTTTCCCAGCTCGCCTTCCTCATTTATGTGCCCCAGAAACTGTCACTTCCTGATATTAAGTGTTAGTTTCCTTTTTGTTTCCATTTTCTCCAAAACTTGGTCATTGCCCACATGTTAAGTCCATGGTATCCTCAGCATCTTTCTGTTGCTTCAAGTCTCCTCATCCAGCACTCACTGCCATACAAGAGGAGAGATATCATGTAGCAGTTTAGTGCATGTTATTATGGTTAAATAATCTTTACATATCAATACTAAATCTTTTTAGTTTCCTGAAATTTTCTCTATGCAAATTAAATATCTTCTTCATTGTATATCCTGAAATATCTTGGCCTGATAATTTGCCTGTTTCTCTGTTAATGATTTCTGTCATTGAAAACACTTCAAAACAAAATTGTATGAGCATCAATCCCTTTGTTACCTCAACTGGCTTGCCATGTCATTGAACAATGACTAAAGAACATAATTTTACTATTAATTTATCAGCTGCATTGTTTGCTATCGTTATCTCAAGTTTTCTTAAAGAACTTCCTCTCTAGTTCATCACATCTAATTGTTACTTTTGAAACATATGCCTCATATCCATGGATGTGACTGCCTTATTGTTGTTGTCCCCTTTATTTTCTACAGTTTCTTTCACTTTTACTTTCAATTTCAGTTTCTTTATACATTTAAAAATTTAGAAGAAGAAAAAAACTGAATTTTCTTGTAATATTTGAACTCCTTATGTTTTTGATGTCTAAACAAAATTTGGATTGTTTATAACTCTTTCCAAAGTTATTGACAGAATGTCATGCACTTTCTTCTCATTGCTAACTTTGTAGAATTTTTAGTGATTTCTTATATATTTCTTTCTCTTTCTTGGAGCATCAGCATAAAGTGTAAGAAGTATACAAATATGTAATAATATATACTAGTGGCTAAGAATAATTATATGTTTAATGAAAGGTGATGCCGAAAAGTTATTGTCCTGACCCACTTTCTAAAATTGAACTCAATGACAAAATTTCAGAATTCAGAAAGGGATTCTTAATTGGGTGAAGAACTTTTCATACTTTTGTTTCGTCCTCACCATTTTCAGTATGATTTTGTCCTTTCTGACTTATTACAACTTGTTAGAACACAATCATTTTTAGTAGATCTGCATTATCATTATTATGTTCAGTTTATAGAATTTTCATATCACTCGTATCTGGTAGCTTTTGCTGGGGGACCAAGTGGCAGCAACTTTTCAATACTCTTCAGTAGTTTTTCATGATTTTAACAATGTTCATGTCTGAACAGTTTCAATGTATTGATTCCAATCTGCATTAGAATGCTTGCAAAACACTTACTCCCCACCCAATTTATAAGCAAACCACACAAAAGTATACTGCAATTCTTTCCTAGCCAATAAAATAGGCTGATTCTCATTCCATGAGTCTGTTCCAGCCTGTTTTGTCTTGAAGTCAGAACACTATATTTGCTTGGCCAACACCAATTCTAAGTTTGTAAACTTTTTGCCATATTACTGTTGCTTTGTCCTATTATTGTTAATTTGGTATATATTGTTTGCTTCCTTTATATTATTTTTGCCCTGTTCTTCTCTTTTCTTTTTCTTGTTATTGCTTTGACAGAGAAATATTTGTTTATATTGAAAGGATCTAATTTGAAATGGATGAGCTTTTGGATTTAAAATTCTCAAAGAATTTTTGATTTTCTATTCTCTGTGACAACTTATTGGTTTTGTGGTGTCAAATCTCAGCTAATTGCACAATTCCATATGGATGGTCATTCCTAACCTTTCCTGTGTATTTTGTACGAAATTCACTTCTTATAGGTTTATCAGTTTTATCTAATTTGGTATTATTGTCTATTCGGCTTTGATGAACTTCATTTATTCTGTATTTTTATTTCTATCATTTCCTCTTCTCATCATTTCTATCATTTCCTCTTCTCATCATTTCCTCATCATTTCCTCTTCTCATCATTTCCTCATCATTTCCTCTTCTCATCATTTCCTCATCATTTCCTCTTCTCATCATTTCCTCATCATTTCCTCTTCTCATCATTTCCTCTTCTCATCATTTCCATCATTTCCTCTTCTCATCATTTCCTCATCATTTCTATCATTTCCCCATCATTTCTCATCATTTCTATCATTTTCTCTTCTCTGTTTAACTGTCTTTTCAGTAGCTGTGCTTATATCATTTTATTTGCATTTTATTTCATTTGTATCTTAGATTCTAGATGGACTTGTTTTTCTTTCCCTTCTTGGCTTTTATTTTGTCAGATTTTCTGAGACTAGTCGTTGTCTTCTTGTCAGTTTAATGCAGAGTTTCTTTTGCTGTTGGTCTGTCTTTATTCTGTGATGCATAGTTCAATTGTCCATTGGTAATTGAGCCAACACAGTATTGAACAATATTTTCTTTTCTCTTATCTCCATTTGTGAAGAGTGAAGGAAGAAATTCTGAAATTAGCATCTCTTCTCTGCAGTGTAGAGATTTGTGTATCATCATTAATTTTCTACTTCTCTGATTCATGATAAGATTAATAAGGCTTTTGCTGTTTAGCTTCATCAATGGAATTTTCCTTATGGATGATGCTTCTCATGACCTATTAATCAACTGAGTGCTATGCCAAATAATTCACCTTCTTGGCATCTCTAAGAGCAGTGGGAGAGACGGTGTTACTTAGCAGTGCCTATCTCTTCTCCAAGTAACAGGCAACAGGTTCTACTGAGTTATATGGTACAAGAGTAAAGATCAATCTGACCTCTTCTGTTATTTAATGCCCAAGCAGGATTGCCATTATACAATTAAAGAGCTCCAGCTTTCATGCTATTTGCTCATAGCTAAAGGGAGAAGTGGGTTCATGCCTTTTTCTAAGAGCATTGAAAAAAAGCTGCCCTAGCTGGAGTTTGAATTTTGCTGATTTCTTTTCTCATGCTGTTTTACCATTAAACAACTCACTCCTCCAATTATCTTTGTTCTGCTGGAATATTTTTTACCTATCCCTTAGGGTAAAAAAAAAGGGTTTGTTGTCCTATTTTTAAATTTTCTCTCATGTTCATAAGTATTCCATATCAACATAGGTGTCTTAATTTTGATTAATCATTTGCTGTCATCTACGTTGATATAAATTTCTGTACGTCACAGTAATGTGTGATTACAATTTTGATTTAAAAGATGCTACTCTGAATAAAAGAGGAAGCAATTTACTAAGATGAAAATGTCTAGTGTAATGTAAATGTAAAGCACTATACATTTTTGTCTTAGTAAATTGTTTTAATCACTAGGGCCTCTACAGTAAATTTACATCCCAGTTTAGAACATTTTACCTTCCATGGTTGATCTTCTATTATTACAATGCTGGTATTTTACTAAGAAAAATGATGGCAAAATGAACAAAAAGAAACCAAATTAAATTGGCTAGATTATATACTCAGCATCCCCTCTCCTTCATGCACATGTGTAATCACATCAATGTAGACATCACTTTAGTCCACTGAAGTCCTAAAGGATGAAACATGTCATAAAAAATCCTTTTTCCATTTTGTCTAAATAAGATCTCTTTATTTGTATTCAAGAGAAGGAAAACTCTGAATTTAAACCTTTGTTGCCTTGCAGCCATACACAATCATGGGAAAGGTTTCAGGAGTAAACCCCCAGGACAAATCCTAAACATTCCTTACATTAGGAATCCTAACATTCCCTAAAACAAAAATTTATGCTTGCATTGCTTTCTTAAATGACCAGGAGAATGGGGATGTTATTTTTTATGCTATTTTTTAAAGTTGTAATGGTTAGAAATCTGTTCTTGCTAACCATTACAACTTTTGAATATATATATATATATATATACACACACACACACACACACACATATGTACACATCTATTATTCTAAGTGTATGTATTTGATATCACTTAACCAAAAAATACATGCTGAAAGCAAAAATTATTTTTGCTCTCTTTATGTGAGGTGGATTTGACATAATTCTTTTTTTTTTTTTTTTAAATCCTCAAAAACTAATAATTTTAAGTGAATTTAATTAATTAGACTCATTTAAATTTTTGCACTACAATATTTTTAATCCTGATTGTGCCTTAAAATCTGTCAAATGTTTTGCCCATTGGGGAATTAACATCTGAAAAATGAATTTTTTCATTTAAATTATAAAACTCAAAAACTTGACTCATTACCAAAATCAATTTCTGGTTTGTTTACTTGGATATGCAATCATTATATTAAGATCTTCCTCAGAATTAACATGAAATCTAGTAATTATATTTATAATGTGCAAATTGTAGTTTTTCTTCAAATTTATATAAAGAAAATAAATAATTTTCATTGAGTTTAACGTTGAACTGATGCCTCTGGGAAAGAAAGACTCAAGTTAATTTGTCAAAATTAATAATAATGTTTGATAATATTTCTTCTAATAAAATGGACATTTTGTACAAAAAAGAATGCAGTAGGTTAGCCCAGATTTTTAAATTGGCAGACTGAATTCGTTCTCTAAACCAGGGATATCCAACCTGTGGCCCAATTAATATTTTCATGTGGCCCACTGCACTGTAAAATCTTTAGATATATTTTCATTTACCTTAGTAATGTATGTCAAGAAAATTATACTTACATTGTGCTAGTAAGTTCACTTTCTCATTGCACTAAAATGGGAAGCAGGCAAAGGTCTTTTCCAAGACACACCAGCTGGTGTGTGGGGCAAGAGCCAGTGCTAAATAAAAATTAGTTAGCTTAAATAGATAACTGTTCTGCATGTGATGTAGTATGTACTGCTGTGTACAATTCTTTTCATGCATGAAAAACATCAAAACTGTTGAAATAAAGTTTGAGGGATTCCTCCCATTTAAATAAAAATCTCAGAATAAAGATAAATATCATTAAAGTAGTGGAGTAATGGATAGTGGCTCGGATTTAGGAGACGGAGAGCTGGGTTCAAATTCTATTCGCATCCATTATATTCACTTATGTGCTAATATCCTTGGGAATGATATGAATCTTCTTCTTCCCCCAGCTATGGGTAAATAACAGGACAAGGTTCTATAGCCCTGGATGGCAACTGGTCTACCTCAGCAAGAAATGGCAACCTACTGCAAAAAAATCTGCCTCATCAACCATATATTGAAAGATACATGATCACCTAAGCATGTATCGCACATAGCATATAACTGAATGACCATAAAAGCAGATATTGACAATATTATAAAAAGAAAAAATGTCAAAAATCACATTAAATTTATTTTATTTTGTATTAGGCTGGTGCAAAAATAATGTTGGTTTCTGACGTATTTTTTAACGTCAAAAACCAACATTATTTTTGCGCCAACCTAATATATGTATAATTTCTTTTTTTTTTTTTTTTACTGTCAATAATAAAGTATATGAGTGACTGCTGCTGGTTCTTCCAAAAGGAGACCAGCGTAACCCATGCATACAAAAAATGTCTGAAGATTTCTTTTTTTTTTTAAATAATTCACCCCAATCAAGGCAGCAGTGCCACTAATACTCAGTGGTTACAGAGAATGAAAGTGAGAAAAAAGATTTGGTACAGGACAGGGTTGGTGCATGAGGAAAGGATAAAAGATGAACAGGGTTCAAGACAATAGAAAATGGCGATTGACATTGCATTTAAATCCCTGAAGATTGTAGTTATCAGGGAAGCAAGTAAGAGGAAAGGAG
This sequence comes from Acanthosepion lycidas, assembly GCA_963932145.1. Lineage (NCBI taxonomy): Eukaryota > Metazoa > Mollusca > Cephalopoda > Sepiida > Sepiidae > Acanthosepion > Acanthosepion lycidas. The sequence goes on along the minus strand of OZ010584.1, from coordinate 93,832,639 downwards.
TTCCACTGTCAGGAAGAGTGAGAAAAGAAAATGCTGGAGTAGAAGTGGCAGTTACATTTAACTCTTTCAATAGTAAAAGTGTGAAACGTAGATGCCAATCTAAATTGGCATCTAGGTCCCCACCTAGATGCCAATTAAATTCATGTAGTTGGGACACCCAGGGGGGAAAAAAGCTTATCAGAGCAGTTGCCATGAAAACTTTGTAGAAAAGACAGGAAAGCCACATCACATTGGCAAGAAAGTGACTGAAGTTAAGATGCCAAGTCAGGATCGATTACATTGCAGATCCTTCTTTGGATTTTGTCAAGGAACTTGAGATGAACAGCCAGGGCATCAGACCTGATATGGCAAGAGTATTCAATGCATGGACAAATGGTAGATTTGTAAATGTGCAAGATAGACTCTGATAAGAAAAACTTTCTGGCATGACACAATGAACCAACTTTCCTAACAGTAGATGCAGCTATCAATTCAATGGAGTTATTTCATTTCAATTCAGTCAAACATCAGCCATGCTGATGGTGGGCAGTGAAGTATCTCTGTGGTGGTTAAATGGAAGCAGTTTAGTTGTAGCTATTAAAATTTACAACCCATTTCCAGCCCCAGTTGACCACTGATTGGAGGTCCTTTTCTAGGGCAGAGTCCAGGTTAACTTTGTCAGTGCTAACAGATTTACTATTGAGACAGGATTAACTGCATAGATGCTACAGAAATAAAGAATAATTCATTTAATTATTTACCAACATCATCTAGATTTTCCTTGAACGTAAGTATATCATTCAATAATATATTTACTTTGGACATAAATATGCTATACATGTGAGAACAAGTCTGATTATCGAAGAGCTTTTACATTGTGGACAGTCTGCCAAGAGGATGTTTTCCTGATTATTAAAATCTTAACCTCTTCCAGTCTGGCTCAACCATTATCTATCATACATATTCTTACAATCTGCACTCACTTTCTTCCCATACATATATAGCAACCTCATCATGTAACCATCTATCTTAAGTGGCTCTAAGTCCTTGTGTAGAGTGAGTATTTTAGTAAAAAAAAACAAAATATTGGTTTTGAAACGGTGTATTCCATTTCATATAAATGTTTTTTTTCAAATACTCTTGTTGCCACTGTTATTCACAAGATATGATTATCAACTGGATATTTTGTATCTTTAATATTTTGAAATAAAGCTCTTACTAATTTTCCAGTTAAGGTTTGATGTATTTTAATTATAATTGTCTTAGAAAAATTGATATTAATTTAGTCAATTTTCTATTAAATTACTCTTGGCTATTTAATGTACTACATCCCATTTGTAGAGACAGGTAAGAGGTAATTTAATATATAATTGATATCAAATTTCTGTAAACCTATAATTAATACATTATTTACATTATTTTCCTCATCTTTGTCGCCATATTTATTACAACATTTTGGTCATTGTACACTCTAGCCTTCTTCATTTCAATGTTGAACTGAACCCTTTATTTTGCTCACTGGGGTAGACTGTTCTAGTACCACATGCCATGTTTAATGGATGTCAGTTATCAGTTATCTCCTGTTAATTCCCCTCTCCAAGTTCTCCACTGCCTTAACCGGGTATTGAACTCAAACTCTTTGGGTCCTGTCACTGGATCTTACCAATGCCTTTATCCACTGCACCATGTGGATAACTGATAACTGACATCCATTAAACATGGCACATGGAACTAGAACAGTTTACCCCAGTGAGCAAAATAAAGGGTTCAGTTCGCCATTCCAACCACTTGAAGAAGGCCAGAGTGTACAACGGCCAAAACGTGATAAATATGACGACAAAGATGAGGACAATAGTCCGAATAATGTAAATAATGTACATAATACCTCATCTCAGAAATATAGACAGATACTATAATTGATACTAATTTTTATTTTTAGAAATCTATCATTAATATCAGATTTTTATTCTAATTTTTATAATTAATACCAGATTTTTCACTATGATTTAATCATTTAAAATAAAAGTAATAATTGTGTTATCAGATGGAAAGTGACCATGATAACACTTTTCACCCGTTTTTCCTTGCTTTGCATTTCCTAAATAATCTACGCTCCAAAGATCATATGTTGTAACAAAAGAAGGAAAAAGCAGACCAGTGTTGAGGTAGGCCGAAGCTGTGGATTGAAATCAATCACATGTAATGGCTGACATCTTCCTATTTTTCCCCATCATTATCCACTGTCAATTCACAGCAATCAATGAAGACCAGCAGTTTAAGAATATTTTTTTCTTTTTTTGTCAATAACAAATGGCCTTGTGCTCCTTGCCAATCACCATGAATCCTCAGCAAATATTTACAATCACAAACCCACATGTGCACAGAGAGAGAGAGAAAGGAAAAAAAATTCATGTCTAGATAAGTCTTATCACTCTTCAGCAGATGGAGAAAATCAGCAGCAGTCATTTTTATTCCAGGGAAGTTGAGACATTATCTTCTTTGGAAAATAATCAAGACATAGAATTTCCATTAAGTACTTTGCATTCAGGGAATCCTTTGTTATACTGAATGCAGAATACTGCTTTCGCACTTAGAGAAAACCTTGACTATCATTGAATAGTATATACGTAGTACAATGAAGCAACTTAAGCCATTTTAAATCAGCCTTTAACTTACCAACACACTCTGTTCATCTTTGATATCCTGATCTGCCTGAGTGACTTTAATTTCCACATAGTTTCTGTTAATATCATATATTCAGAAAGACGCTTATTCCATCCTAGGTATGACAATAAACTACATCCAGCAGCAAGGCCTCTGATTAGGAGATTTTGTCAAGCATGGAACCACCTCTTAATTGCTATTGTTCCCCAGTCCACCATGACCCAAAGTGGTGGTACCTGTTAGGGTCCCAACTATGAGCAAATAATTAACCCCCCAAACTTGGGTCAAAACACTATGAAAAGATAAAAATACATTTTCATAGTAAAAAATACCAGCAATACATTTTAGGAAAAAAAAAGTTACCAGCAATACATTTTTGTAAATGTGATTACTAATGTTTCCAAGAAAATTAAATTTTCACATAACACGACCTATAAGGAGTTGATATGCTGCGAAGCAAACAAACCCTGATGATATTAAATTCTTTTCCAGATACAAAGAATACAAACATACATATATATTACTTCAAACATTATTTATGGTGAATATTGGTGTTTGAAATAGATGCCCCATTTTTTTATTTTTAAACTGTGTGTATCAACCTGTGTACTTGAAAAAATTTAATAAAGAAAATGTGGTCTCCAATGGGGATTGAACCTGTGTCCTTCTTTTATAGGAGAAACCACCATTAGATCAGGTGTGCCTCAGAGCATTCACCCACAGAAAGCATCACTGCCCAGCAAGATTCTATTTGACCTCTGTGACACACTGTGATTGTTTGATCTGTTGTACATCAGATCCCTTGATCATGGAGAAGATCATTGTTTTTTTATTGAAATTTGACCCAAACATGAATTAGAAATACACAAATATTTCTTTTATTGTGTCCTCTCTTTTATCTTTCTTTTGTTCTATCTGGTAAAAATTTTAATTTATTTCATTTTTTTCCTCACTATTGGCCTTTAAATTTGATTCTCATTGTCATATGATACCCAGCCTGTTTCTTGTTGCCTTTTCTTTGTTCTCATCTCTTCATCTTCTCTATACAAGAGGGTGCTGAAAAGTTACATGTATAATATTATATTTTTTATATTCTTTCATCCCTGTCTTTTCATTTTTTACTAATTGTGTCTTGATATCCAGGCAATAAACCTGTTCTTTTCCCATTCTCATCTCTGTATGGGTTAGTGCTAAAGAATTTCATATATATAAAATTATACGGGGTGTCCGTAATGTTCGTGCGCACTTTAAAAAATTTATAACTTTAAAGTGCACACTAACTTTATGGACAACTTGTATTAACGGAATTATGATTAAAACTGTAAAATGAGACCCACACGTGAAGATATATTATTGCACTTTCATTGGGTTTTTAGAAAATTATTGATTTATTCTTTTTAAGCAACAAACTGAACTAAGTTTCTGTTAGCTGAGCCAACAGAGCACATTAAAAATCTGGAAACTTTTGTAGAAAGTAAAAGAAATATCTTGGCAATGATGGAATTCGGCTCTTATTTTGCAGGATCTATAAGCAGAAAGAAAATTTAGCTTCACAGTTCTTTATCTCACAGCAATAGGAGAAAGGAGAGTATTCCTTGAATTATTTGATTGGCCACCAATACACTTTAATCTATTTGAATTTTGATCAAATCATTTTCTATTGGACTTTATTACCTCCCTTTAATTCAGTTATTTTTTTTTTCTTTTTACTCTTACATTCTTTTCCTTTATTTTTTCTCTTTTTCTAAATTCTTTGAAGCCATCTGTCTTCTGTCACTTATTTTTTTTTATTCACATATTTCCTGAAATCCCTTCTTATTCATTTCCTCCTTTGCTTTTCAAATTTTCTGTTTTTCACTCTTTTCATTCTTTTATTATTCAGCTCATGTGTTGTATCTTTTTCCCCTCTTTTTGTTCTTTATCTTTTTTCCTCCTCTTCTCTTTTTTTTTCTCAAACTGCTAACAATCCTTTTTCTCCCTCTTTTTACATTCTATCCAAATACCTGTTTTTTTACTTTCTTTTTTTCTTTATTCTATTCCATTTACTATCTAAATTTCTCTCTATTTCAATTCTCTTTTCTTTCTTCTCCTTACATCTTCTACTTGATAACTTTTATTTCTTTAGCATGTTTTTTTTATCCAACTGTAATTGCCTTTTTTTTTTTCTTTTTTTTTTTTTTCTTTTACCTTTTTCTTCCTCTTTTAGTTTTTATTCAATCTGTAATTTTCTACCATTTACATATTCTCTTTTACACATTCTTATAACCTCATTCACAGAGTTTATGTCTCATGGATTGGAAATCTATAGTAAGACAGAAAATCTATAAAGGTAAAATCAAAACACTTTCCTCCTGTTTTTAAGCAACCAAGTGGCTATGTTTCAAATCATGTATTTACTATTAAGTGACTCAATATGAATAAGAATGGATTATAAACAATTGAAACAAGTGGTTGCAATTATAATCAGCTTTTCATTTTTAAAAATATTTATAAACATAGGTAGATAGAAATTTTATTTTATTTGGGTTTTTGAGTAAAAAACAAGAATGCTCTTGTCTTTAACCAATTAAAAGTACTTCTGAATATTTATGTTGATATGTAATATAATACACAAGTAAATATAAATAAGATGATTTGTGAAAGCAATTAGAACAAATTATTATTAAATTCTCTTATGTGCCTTTTCCTTTCAGGATGTGAGTGATCATGATTCCCTACAAATCCCTATTCCTTGTAAATTTAAGCATTGTTTGTCTCCTTACTATCTTTCCCAGTCCCTGTTCTGTCAACCATTTACACAAGCTTGTTAGGTAAACTATTTGCTGTTTCTTTCTGTTCCTCTTCAATATGTCCTGTGAGTGTTACATTCTCCAAGCTCTCTTTCCTCTTTAATTGTTCCAAAAATTTAAACTCTTTCAAATACTCAGTGTCCTTTTTGTTTCCATTTTTCTTAAAACTTTCTCATATGCTCTGTCCATGGTATTCCCAGAATAACTTCTGTAGAACCATCTTTCTGTTGCCTCAAACAGAGATTGGCAGCTAATCTCTCCTCTAACCAAGCTTTATCATCTTGGTATGTGTGTGTGTGGTGGGGAACTGGCTGGTTACATTTATTGCTGCAAAAACCAAACTAGTTACATTTGATCATCCATCAGACCCAGGACTGTCACCAATCATGATGAATGGATGTTCCTTCAGGGAGACCTCATTCTTTGACCACTTGTAGATACTTTAATGCAACCCGGACCTAAAGTGTAACTCGTACATATAATCCATTACTAAAAATACTGGAAAAATGGTTTGTTCCTTGTACCACTACAGTAACTATCTATCTCCTCGTACTATCCTCTACCTTTACAAAAGCCAGATCAGGCTGAAAATGGAGTATTGTTGCCATACATGGGCAGCAGCTGCACACTCTTCACTCTCCTAGCTGGTAGTGCAGAAGCGTTTTTGCATCTCATAAATTATTTTCAATCCTACAACCTCTTTCTCACAGATAAAACATTGCAAGTTTCTTGTTGCTTTATTGCTATTTCCATGGAAAATGCTCACACAAATTACATTCATTAGTTCCACCAATTCTAACATTCTAGGACCCACTATGCCACACACATTGTAACAAATCATATTCCATTGAGTTCCTCTCAAGAAGCTTCTTCTTCTGTTTTGCGGTACCAACTCCCAAGATGATGCTTCTTCGATCACTACAATCTCAACCTGTTCAAGTCTAGGGTTAACTGTTATCCCTCCCATATATCTGTATAAACTGTGCCTTTTACTCTGTAACCCTCCACCTCAAGTGTCTCTCATGCCTTGTAGAGAGTGATCATCATTGTAAAAAAAAAAAAAAAAAAAAATAATGGGAAGAAAAGTGTCTCCTTTCTAATTAAATTTTCCTGTTTCTTAATACTTTGTTTAGTTGTGTGGAAGATTAACTTGGTCTGTTCTGGTTTCCAGTTGAGGGTGTTCCTAATTATCTAGATGAGACATCTAAGTTAATCTGGCTGTCTTATGCCTCAAATTTATAACAACCCTCTCAACACCCAATCATGACACTCCTCAACTACCCTAAATCAAGAACTAGGTCACACCCATTTATGTTGAAGTCGCTAAATGTGCCATCACTACTATTTCAACAGTTTCTTTTCTTGCACTTCTTACCTGTGGAACTCTTTTGCTTCTCTGATAACTACAATCTTCAAAAATTTAAATGCAACATCAATCACCATCTTCTATCTTCTTAAATCACGTTCATCTTTTGTCCTTTCCTCGATCCCCCCCATACTCATTTTTTTCTCTCACTTTCACTCCCTGTAACCCCAGCATACTAGCAGCTTTTTTGGCTTGCTTGGTGTAAAAAGATTAAAAAAAGAAACAAAATGTACTAGTCAAACATTAATAACTGACAATCATTCTTCTAATAATATATTCAAAATAGGCCAAAGATTTTATTTGATTATTCTCAGTAATGATTTTCTAGCAGTCATTAGTTTTACACCAATAATAAATTCAAAATAGGCCAAAACAGACTTTATTTGAATACCCTCAGTAATGATTTTCTAGGAGTCATTAGTTTTACACCAATAATAAATTCAAAATAGGCCAAAACAGACTTTATTTGACTATCCTCAGTAATGATTTTCTGACAGTCATTTCTTTTATTGAATGATGCAGATGTGGGACTTCTACAACGAAGATATCAGAATACAGTTTTTATCCACAGCGCTCGATAGATTGAACGCAGAACTCTTAAAAAAATAATGCATTGCATTCTTCATTGTGCATGGGTAAAAAGAAATTTACACATGATACCTTGAGGTTAAGCGTACTAGGTGAGAGTGAATCGGTTATATTTCTTTTGCGATTTTTGAAACACCCAAGCAAGTGTAAAGCAAAAATCCTTCTTGTATGCTAAAGTCTGCCTCATAAATTTTTAACTGGATTTTCAATGGAAGGAACTTGATTCCACTTGAAGTATTTATAAGCATTAAAGTAAAATCTACGTGCATTACAGAAAACTGCATATAAATACATTGGTACAGACAAACAAAATTATATAAGCAAATACACATCCAACACACACACACACTTAACTATGCAATACTGGTTTAACCATCAAAATATTATTTTCTCAGAATGCACAGCATGTGCATTATTCACACAAATATTTTAGGAAGTGGATTTTTATTTCTTTAGTTTTTACCCTGAGGTGTTTCCATACATTTCTTTCAGATGTGGCTTTTTGAAATCATTTTTTTTTGCTTCATTTTCACAGTTTTTTTGTACATTTTCAACTTTCACATTTTTATGCCATTTTCAAATATCCACATATTTCTAAATATGTCTTATAAATTTTTTAGATATTTCATTTTTTTAACAAACTGAGTTTCATAGATTTCACACACACACATAATATATATATTTATACATATATTTCCATGGGCCTTTTTTAAAATTTGACAATTTTATATTTTCCTTTCTTTGTTAATTTTAGTATTTAACAAATTTTATGAATTTTTATATATGAGAAAGGTTTACTCATTTTCAGGGTTATAACCTTTAGTAAATGTTCAAAAATTTCCTTTTTCAAACAATCCAAGAGCAAAATCTTTTAATACTTGGTTGGTTTAAAAGCAAGACAATTCCATCTTTCTGTAAAAGTCAAATATAATAAAAATTATTTTTTTCTCTTATATTGTTAAAATATACAAGAAAAAGAAAATTTTAGGCTTATATTTTTATTTCTTCATTTCACTCACCAAATATTTATTTTCAACTCTCTTGTTTAAATAATAAAAATGTTACTCCCGTATAGAACAGCATCCATGGCTTTTTATTCTAAATAAATATAACCTTTTCTTTATTAGATGATAAGGTTTAGCTTATTTTGTTTTACAGCATATCAACCCCAGTGGGTTATTTAATGCTGACAAGATTTTTAGCATAGGTTCATATGAATAGAATATGTACTAATATTTTTTTCAAACATGTGTTGCTGGTAATATTTTTTTTAAATATATATTATTGGTATTTTTACTATAAAAATCCTTTTTTGTACTTTCATGGTGTTTTGAACCCAGTTTGGAGGTTAACTTCTTGCCTATAACAAGGACCCTAACAGGTGCTACTACCCTGATTATATGATATGTCATTCATATCAGAATTATATAGGTATTTTAAGAAATTCATATAAAAGTGCATTTACTGACAAAACAAATATGTTTTCTGCATAATTTACTTTTTCGTCGATGGATTTAATTCAATGGTGAATATTAACCATGCAGAAAGGAAATTTTACAGTAAAAATTCAACTAAATACCATGTATCCTGTGATAGACTTATTGATCCACAGTCTTATGATGACTCTTATTTTCTACCTCATAATTTATTGTTAGATTTTTAATCAATAATTATCAAGCATTTATTATTCAAAATAAAACTAACTCTGTACCGCAATAGTAATTCCATTTTGTGTATAAAAAATGTATTCAAATTTAGCAACCGGGACAAAGTTGGAAAATGTAGAAGCTCTCTCCCATAATTATGGTTCTGTTTAACATATGAAAATACAAATATAGCAACTATTATGAAAAAGAGGTAGTTAAAAAATAATTTTTCAGTTCTTGTCTGAGTTTTTGAGCAATATGCAACATACAGAGGGAGAGGGATAGCCTGAAGACTAAGAAGTCAATATTTTAGACTGCAGTAAATACCAAAGCAAAGCCAGAAAGTAGTCAAGCAAAAATCATAGGAAAAGACAAGAAATAGAAAAAAATGAATCCAAAGAAAGCAACATATAATAATAATTCTTTATAGCATTATGGAAATTTTATGAAATAGAAAATTGCTTTTTAGACACCATTTCGATAAAAAGTTTGCTTGACAAATTTGATCTTTGCGTAATGAAAAGTTATTTTTCTCGAAGGTTAAGGTGTTGCCAGAAAATGACTGTTAAGAGCAGTTTAAGTTACTTTATATAATTTATCAGTGAATTTATGACTTGAGTTAGGAGTGAAATATTGACATTTTTTTTGGTGGGGGTAGTAGAAGTGAATATAAAATATGTGCAAATTTTTTAAATTACAAAATGATAGCTCTTTTATGATAATGGTGAAAATTAACAGTTTCTCTACATTCAGCATTCATTGACCAAATACTTAGCATTATTGTTGGTTGAAATTTATAAATTCTTTGTTCAAAAAGTTTTTCCAGAATATAGGCTTTTTAAGTTCACTGTTATCACACTTACAAGTATTAATAGGGGTTTGCTTCTTAACATTTTGGTTAAGGTAATGTTGAAAGTCAACATTTTAATGATATCATTATGTTTCCATCTTGTTGTATGTGCTATACATTTTGATTGTTGCTGCTGTTGGAAGTTTTAAAGTGATTATTGACCATCAAAATGGTGATAATTAAAAAGGATCCTTTGAGTCTGAATCATGACTGAAGCATTATATCTTGGGGTGCATTTAAAATTAACAATGTATTTTAACAGAACTTAAAACAAAATTTTACATTTATTTTTGTTTCCTGTATGAAAATAATTTTTTTATACAAATGTTCACTCAATGTAAGACCCAAGAGCCTCTCAAGCTAATGAATGAATAGGAAGTGGAGATTGTGAAGATATGAAGGCTCAATAACTATTGTCCCTAGACTTGAAAAGGTTTAGATTGTAGTTTTGGGGGAAGCCTCTACATATAAGTCTGTTCCACAAAATATCAGTTATTTTTACCAGTGGAATATGGAAAGAATGTGGTTGATTCAACCCCATAGATGTAGCAAGGCTGGTCTTGGCTGTAAATGTCTGAAATGGTGGCACTAAAAATGTTCATTTGACCATTTTCCCTGGAAGAAACAATAGAATAGTAAAAAGATTACAACATATGATCGATGAGAAAGGGACTTCATGAATGGAAAACATCATCATCATCCACAAGGCTTCATAAATAATTCTGAACTTCTCTTTCAAAGCTGGTAAGTGAGCATTTGCTAGAACTCATTAAGATATGGAAGGAATATGCTATTTCGGCATTGCTCTGACACTTGGGGAAAATGAAGCATTGCTGCTATATCTGGGCTGGAGCTGCTCAATATGTATCTTTCTCTATGTGCTGTTTCCCTTCAGGATGTTGGCGATGATGGCTCTCCACAATTTCCTGATCATTGTACCTCTTAATAAATTTTGGCTTTTTGTTATCTCTCCTAAACCTTGGTTCGCCATCCATTTACTCAAGCTTGCTCGGTAGGTTATGTGTTGCTATCCTCTGTCACTCTTACCTTTGATCTTTTTGAGTATCAAATTCTTCAAGCCCTCTTTTCTTATGTGCACTAAAACTTCAACTCTCTATCTGATATTAAGTGTAAGTGTCCTTTTTGTTTCAATCTTCTCAAAAACTTGGTCATCAATCACATGTTCAGCCTATGTTATTCCCAGTATCCTATTGTTGCTTCAAGTCTCTTAGAAGCAGCAAGTTATTTCCTGGAATCCAGTTCTGACAACAATGTAAACAAACATTAATCAAAAAATAAGCATGCTTATCTGTTAACCAAATATTTTTGGACTTGCAATCGTACTTTTCAGTGTTACTTTCATCCTAACAATTTATATTTATTTAGAGAAAGACGTGTATACTGAATAATATATAAATGAGTAAGCATTTGAATAATTAGAGGAATCTATTTCAAGTGAAATGATTAATCAAGCATAACTGTATCATAAACCTCTTGTATACAAAATCTTTACTAAATTCCAACTCCCAAAGATTCTGTATCCTTGGTATGACAATAAACTACATCTGGCAGCAAGGACACTGATCAGGAGATTGAAGGTTTTGAGAAGCATGGGACCTCCTCTTAACTGCTGTTGTTTCCAGGTCTAGCCTGACCTGGGCTTGTAGCACTTGTTAGGGCCCTGTAGAAGTCAAATGACTTACCTGCTAACAAGGCTGACTTCTTGTGTCTTCCTGTAAAGACAAGCCAGCTAATTTTACCTCATTTATAGGAGAGTACCTAATGCAACAGGTGGGTTGGTCCATTTTGCTGTAATGGACCTGCCCAATACATTTGCATGTGTGATCTCTATTCACCCACATAACTCTCCATTAAATGACTCAGGGATAGTTTTTTTTAACTTGGTGGCTACACCATTCTACTTGTGTGTCAGACCACTGAAAGCATAAAATTATGTACAAAATATCTGTAGTTGAAAGCATACAAAATATTTTGATTTCAGCATTAAATAACCCATAGAGATGTTGATATGGCCACTAAACAAAATCAATCAAACAACCAAGTAAGAAACTAGAAAAGTAATGTCCTCCTGATAAATAAAATGCTGCCATTCAATTTATACTTACTCTGAAAGTTAATTTAGAAAATGATAAAAGTCCAGGGTTGGTTTCAAATGAAGTTAAAGTGATTTTCTAAGTGTAGCTCAGATGTGGCAAAAGGCTGAAAGTAGGGGGCACCCAGTGAGGATCTAACTCACTACATAATTGTTCTAGCAAGACAAGCTCGCTAACCATTACACCACCTCAAGGTGCCTTAAGTGAAGTTAAAAATATTATTTACGCACTGGCCCACGTAGCAAGATGTGGCACAAGGCTGAGTTTTAAAGTGGAGTATCCGAGCCCATAGGCTTGGCCAAAAATTCCCTATAGACCATGTAAAAACGGAGTCAATTTCCCAAGACTCTGCCCTTCGGAGCCTCGTCTGGGGGATACACTCTGACATGTGCCAGGTAAGTATACCACACCCAGTTAAAAATGCCAAGAGAGAAATCTCAGAAGTTTAAATAGTACCTAGTGGCACAGTCCACCCTGGGCAGAAGGGGAGCAAGTCTATGCTCCTGCTGCTGCCACTGCTGATAGGAACAGTCCATTAAGCTGGTTATTCCAGTTACAATAAACAATAGTAAACAGAAATAATTGTTTTTTTTTATGACCATCATCATCATAAAATTTAAAAAATGCCATATAGCATAGAAACAGTGGTTCCTGTATGATCATTGAAGTTCAGTAATGTTAAGCCTTGGTAGTCCCTAGATATGTGACTGCTTGTGCATACCAAGTGTTTTAAATAACCCATAGAAGTTGATATACCACTAAACAAAATGAATCAACCAACCCACAAATTCTTCTATGTTTCATATCCCTTCAGGACATGGACAATTATGGCTCTCAACAATTTCCTGTCCTTTGGACCTCTTAGTAAATTTTGTCTTTTTGCTATCTGTTAATCCTTGTTTTGCCAATCATTTACACAAGTTCATGAAGTAAATTATGCACAGCTTTTCTCTGTCCCATTTTCTTTCAGTATGTTTTCTCAATTACTCCTCATTATGTGCCCTAGATATTTCAATCAACTCCTTTTGATTCTATGTAGAAGCATCCTTTTTGTTTCCATTTTCCTTAAATCTTTGTTGTCACTCCGATGTTCAGCCTATAGTATTCTCAGCATCCTTCTATAGAACAACATTTCTGTTGCCTCAAGTTTCTGCATATGTGAGGAAATTTTCCAGCATTTACTGCCATATTACATAACATTTTGGCATTTTTTTGTTGTTTGACTCTTTGAACACAAGTGGCTTGTTTGTATACAAGCCACTGTGTGAAAGTGCATATACCATACTCATTGGGTCATGTTTCAAAGGGTTAAGTATATGCTTACAAATAAATAAAATAGTATTAAAACTAGATTTAATGCAAAATGTCCTGATTATCTGAAATGCTAGAGTGAAATAAAAATTAAAGATTTAAAAATTTTTGAAGGAAGATATTGTTTTTTTTTTTGTTTTTTTTCTTTTATATGATATTCCTTCAGGATATAGACAATCCTGACACTCTACAGATTTTTCATTCTTATTGAAAGATTTAGATGCATTCTTAAGAAAGTGGCTTCTCATTGCCTTCTCCACAGTTTGGATTTCAGGGTTTTCCTTTTTGTTGAATAATTGTCACCCAAGGGAGTCCAGACAACCAAGCGAAACCTTTTAAGGAAGAAAATGTGTATTCATGAAATTTCCCAATGGCATTTATGCAAAAGTGAATGAAACATACTAATGCAAAATTGTAACTTGTTTAACTGATTCTACTCACTGCACTCATCAGGAGATACCAGCAATTGACTGTTTATTTTCTCCTTTTTTGTCACTTTTTTGTTGCGTGCAAGTTTAATTTTTATCTTCTTCTTTCATTAGGCATGTGTATGTATGTGCATGAGTGTGTGTATATGTCTATGTATGAATGTGAGTCTGTGTATGTATGCATCCATGAGCCTGCCTGCATGCATGTGTATGTGCATACATGTACAATGTCATTATTATTTCTCCTTTTTATATATACTGTATATATAAATATATATTATATATATTGTTTGTGTATATATATATATTATATATATTGTTTGTGTATATATATATATATATATATATATATATATATTGTTTGTGTATATATATATATATATATATATATATATTGTTTGTGTATATATATATATATATATATATATATATATTGTTTGTGTATATATATATATATATATATATATATATATTGTTTGTATATATATATATATATATACACACATTTCATTAAATAATATAGACAAGTGTTGTCCATTTATTTTATGTCAATTTTTTTCCGTAACATCTGATAAGTTTAATAACATATTCACAATATTGATCCAGCCATATTTTTTTTATTAATACAATCTAAGCTTTTGGCTTACTTAAGCCATTATCAAAGATGTCAATTACAACATATTAAACAATATACGGACAAGACTGATGATAGTCTGTCAATAGATGATTTCTAAGCAACGATAAACACGCGCATATAAGATGCTAGAAGCGAAAATCGCATCGCAGCTCATGATGTAATACATGACCATGTGAATTGGAGAACTATAAAGTATAGAAAGCTGTTGGTATAAACCAATGGCTTCTGTTACCAATTATAGACATTTAAGAATATTTGTAGAGATGCCATAATTGATTTTGTTTAGGTTGGGTTTCAACAGTTTGATGTATAATGCTTCAAGGATTTTTAGTTTTTGTCTATTGTTTTCATGTCGAAGTATAATTGTGTTTTTTTCGACAAGTATTTTACGGAATTGTGTGTGCGGGCAAGCATGCTGTTTTAAATGCCTAAAAATGTTAGAGTTTTCATTCAAAGTTTGGCTACTGTAAACCTACTGAAATTGACTGCTACTTTCATCACTGTATGGAGTGACATCATTAAGTGGTCATCACATCATCCATGTGATTTATCTCCACCAAAGGGAGATAATTGCCATTTGTATCCTTACACCACAATGTTTTACCCAGTCTGTTTTCCACTCTTTATATCAAAATGGGCAATACCTTGTTTTAATTAAATATGTTGCAATATTTTATAGTTTAGATAAAATGGTTTGTTCTCTTTCCTTGTGGATATAAGCACCTAAAAAATGCTATAGGATTGATCAGCTGAAACACAGGGATAAAAAGCTGTCACATGGAGCTCAGGTGTCCAATAGACAATTATAGACAATTTATTTGCATTCAGTATGAAGCTGATGTGATCATCAAATGGTAAAAGACAGAAAAATGATTACACAGACTCACTTAGTTTTCTAATCACTTAACATTCAGGTGTAGATGCCAAAAGTTCTCATGCTACTCAACCTGGAGCATAAATGCAATATCAAACGAAAGTGCTTACTCTAGTAGACACTTAATGATCGACACAAAAAACCCTTCATCTCCATCTTTCATTAGATGGAATGTCCTTTCTGGAGGTGAGTAATCATGGCTCTCCAAAACTTCCTATCTTTTGTTGCACTCACCAATACATTCAACACTGGGCCAGTTGATAAACGAGTTGGTTGAATGCAATGACTTGACCCAAAGAGTTGTGGATTCAATAGCTGGCTTCTGCAGTGATGAACAAAAACTTGGAGAGATGAGTTAAAGGGAGATAACTTCATTACCTGGAAGAGGCATGGCACATGGAACTAGAATAATCTACCCTGGTGGACAAAATAAAGGGTTCAGCTAGCTTGTGTAAATGGATAGCAGTAATAACCAAAAGACATTATTTACTAAGAACTACAAGGGGTTAGGAACTTGTGGAGAGCCATGATTGACAGCCTCTTCAATTGATATGGTGCATAGAAGATTATATTGGACATATTGCATACCTTACTAAATTTCTGCAGACATACACACAAAACCCACACTCACTCACATGCAGTCCTGTGTTTGTATAGATATCCCCTGGCAATGACTCCAGTAACCCCATTGTTTATGCAATGTGATGAAACTCCACCTTATTAGGTTGCTGTTTCTAATATTTTTAACATTTCATTTTAGATGTAAAAAAGAAAAATTATTAGTCAAACCTTTTTGGTGCACATGTCAAGTCCTTTTTACATTGATCAAAGCTTAGCCTCTGAACAAATGCAGGCTTTAAATAATTCTCTGGAAAATTCAGAGCAATTTTGATCTGTGCACTTAATATAAAATGCATAGGATAATACTAATATTGAGATGAGTTCACCTTCTTTCAATATTAAATATTAAAAGAGCTCATTGTCACTGGTTGGCGTTTTGCACACTGATTGTAGTTGCTTCTTGTAGTCAGTACTTCTATATGCAAAAATAAATGTGTGACCCAAAAATCTATCATTTCTTTCATTTTTAACTTTAGTTTAAATTTAACCTCCGTCTTTTTTACTCTAATTTGAACTGGAACGATTTTGACTATTTTAACTTGAGTAAATGGGATCTATGTCTACCATTTTAAATATAGTGTAAACCAGATCAATATACCTTTTTGACTCTTGCATTACACAAATCTGTCAGCATTTTGAACTCTAAGGTATATCTACACATGTCTATCTTTTTAATGATTTGTAACTTTTATCCTCTAAGGCACTTAATTCAACATTAAAAAATACAAAAGCAGTTGGGATATCATTAAATTAACTAACCTAACTTAATTTCATTGTTACATATAATTAATAATTAAGAAAATAATTTAGTTTTGTTAGTTAATAATATTTACATTTATTAATGTAAATATTATTAACTAACAAAATATGAATTCATTGTGTGTGTGTATGACCCCCTCCAAGTAAGTGTGTCCTAGAAAATGTGTATACTCTTTACCTTATGATTTATCTGAATTTCGATAAAATTTATTTAAATTTTATTTTATTTTCACTATTATAAAGAAAGATGACAGAAGATGTTAAAAATCTCACCCTGATTGTCTGTCTTCATCTATCCTGGTGGGTGAGGCATTTTGTTCAGGGCACATTCTTAGTCAAGAAGTTTTCACATTTAATTAATTGTGAAGAAGCCTCTTATACTGTCAAATAGGAGAATATTATGCATTATGTTTTTTTCTTCTCACCGGCCAGGCACATTATCTTGATGAAAATGTTATCTTCCAGTAACACATTCTTTTTTCCTATCACACTGGATCCACAAAAATCTCCCTGGTTATAAAAAAACAGCTTTACCATGATTGAACATTTGAATGATGTTAAAGGGGGTTATAATGATCAGCTGTGTCAAATGATGGTTGATTTTGTTTAGCATGTTGGGATATTATTATTGTTACAAATAAATAAAATAATAATTATAATCAAAATTATAAATAAAATAAAACAATAATATTTAAACCTTGTGTAAAATAAATTAAATAAAAATAGTCTATTGCATTGTGAGTAGTCTGTTGTACTATTCTCAGTTATTTTGGTGAGTGGTAACAGTTGTGTTTCAAATTATTCTAGTGGGTATTGAGTGGGAATAATTGTGGATCCAAATGCAGTTTTTGGTTATTTATAGTGTTGTTAACTTTTTATTTATTGATTCTTTTATTGTTGGTTGTTATTACTATGTTTTCTTGTCTTTATCTGTGCAGAAGTGGTTTGTTAATTTCTTTATCATTTACTTAGTTTATTTATTCATTTGTTTGGATTAATTTATTTTACTTGTTTTTGTTTATTTATTTTCATTTATTCTTGTTCTGTTTTTAATTTTTAAGTAACACAGTAAAGTTTGTTTTTATATCTGCATTTTGAGATAGTTCTATTTAATAGATTGTTCTGCTCTGGGAAGATAATTACAGTGTAACCCGGATATAAGAGTGTTGTCGGGACCGGAGAAGAAGTCTCTTATATACGGGTTTCTCTTATATCCGGGTCTCATATCCAGGTTACACTGTATAACTATTTTTTCCTCCAGGCAGAGTTTACAGTTTTTAGATTGATTGTTATAGGCTGATGTTTTTGTTCTTATTTTCCTTGGTATTTTTGGTATCATTTGTTGTTTGTTTTTAATCTCCCAGATATGTTTAGAAAGCATTATGCTGTTTGCATGTTTACTATTTGTACAGGATGTTTTGTGTACATAGTTTCTTTGTTTTTGGGGTCCTTCCTTTATACCTTTATATATTTTTTCCTTTGTTATCTGCTGATTTTGCAGTGGCTTGGTATATTACATTGTTCTGCAAGCATTTGCCATTTAAGGAACATTTGTTCTTTGTTCTGCCGTTACATTTGGGTTTAATTTGTTCAGGTGATTTTTTGGTTGTTTTCCTGATGTGCTTTTTTATTATCTGTGCCATGTTCTTGGTGCAACTATAGCTGATTTTTATTGTGCTTCTGTTTAATATCTTGTGGTGAGTGCTTGATACAGGGAAGTGTTTGTGAATGAGTTTAATTTTTCCTACATTTGTTTGTATGCTTTTGTTGTACAGTGGGTTGAACAATATGATGTTTCTCTTCCTGTTGGCTTTTTTGGGCTGTGTGATGGGTATGTGAATGTTGCCAGGAATCCACTATCTTTTAGGGTTGTTTCATAGTCATTCTTTACATATTTGTAGATGGTTTCACTGGAAGAATTGTCAGAAAGTCTGCGGTAAATTGATTGTTGTATCTGCTTTATTATTAATGGTGGGTGGTTGGAAGATATGTGTATATACAGTTGTTTATCACTGGGTTTTCTGTATGGTTTATATGTAACTTTTCTTAGATTGAAGAAAAATATACTTTGTTTAGGTTAGTATTTATGTCTATGTTGAATCCCATATTTTTGAAAATGTTATGATTTTTTACTAGTTTTGTCTGTGTTTTGTTTGTTAGAGATTCTCAAGATTATGAGACCATCATCCCTGTAGAGGCCCATATCATTTTTATTGATTATTTTACTGTAGTTCATGTAGGAAAATTATAAGTATGAGCTTGCAGTTCCTTACACCATCACAGCTTCCCATTGAAATGTCAAAGGTCCTTTCTTTTATTATCAGTCATCTTTATTGTTGAATGATAGTGATTTTTGAGACTGTTTAATAATCTTTATTTTGTTTGTGCTTATTTTTATTTATTCTTGAGCTAAGAATATGGCCTTAGGCAGCAAGGGTTCTATCATACAAGGGTAGAATTCTTTTACATGTAGTTACATAAATTAAAATGTTTGGTGTTTAGGTTGCAGAACCAGTCTATAGTTGTTGTTTTTTTTTTTTGGAGGGGGGTCCACTGATTTACTCCTAACTTTTTCCTTAGCTTTGAATTAATTCTTTCTAGTATTATTTTACTTATTTTATCTAGTTCACTTTTGGTTGGATTCATGAGTCTTTTTTATAGTTAAGTGCTTATTTTTTTGTCAAAATAAATGCAAACAGACTTTAGTTACTGAAATTTTATCTTTTACTTGAAAAAATACAAACAAAACATATCTCATTTTAAGATGTGTTTAAAGAAATGCAGGGTACATCCAAACATTTTTACCTCTAGTATACATTTCCAGATTTTCTCTTGTTAATGACTGACTATATATATATATATATATATATATATATATATATATAATGTGCTTAAAGATGTTTAATTTTAAAATTGGCATAGATTGAGAATATGTTCCAGTTTTAAAATTTCATTGGTTAATTAGTTTCTAGAAAAGTTTGCTTACAAACAAATATCAAGATGAAATCCTAATTTTTATTTTAGTGCAATCAGGTAACTCATTGACTGAAAAGGAAATTGTGTGACAAGTTAAAAATTTGTTAGTCAATTCTATCCAAGTCTCAAAAGAAAACTAAACAGTTGGATAGACACTAAATTTAGAAAACGAAATTTTAAAAAAGGTAACTGCATTAGTTAATCAATTTTATTTTGAGTTGGAGTCTGATAATGACAGTTCACTGAATTGAAGATCACATGATCAGTTTTTGAAACTATCTGTATTCAACAGAGGACCATTAGCATAAAACTTGAAAGTAAAATAAGATCATGTATTTAACCAGAATGGAAAATAACTCCATTTAAATGTTCTGTTCTGCAACTGTAAAAATTCGTAACATTTAAAATAGTTTGTCTCTGAAATGGTGTTTTCATCGATAATTTTCAGGTGACACAATATTAATTGCTTAATCTTGCACACATTTTATGAGAAAATAAATTTTGGTATCCCAAAAGATGCAGGTAAATTATATTTTGTCACCTGAAAATAGAACCTCAGCATAAAATCACAATTAGATATCTGAGCAAAAAATCTCTTCATTCGATATGCAAAAAGGAAATTGGTTATACACATTAAATCATATCTATAGAATTTCTAAAGTGTCTCCTTATTATATTTATATACATATCATTGAAGAATAATGAAACTCAAGAAAAGACTGATGTCTTCATTATGATAGGAATCATATTGCAAGATTATGCCACACTAAAATGAGTGATACAATCATTTCCTTTCTCTCTTTCCTCATTAATAATATAACTATTATCTTCATAACAATTATGGTTTTCTTTCAGCTAATGACAGAGGTATAATTATTTGCATATGCCCCAGGTATATGTTTGGGGGGTATTACAGCGATTATCTTAATTTTGAATTTGTCTTATTAAAGGAGAAAAAGGGTAATAATAACTGTAATTATGAGAGTAATTATGATAAAATAAATGATGATGAAGAGGAAGGTACAAATGGAAGTTCACGGATGATAATCACTATAATAAAGGATCATCATAATAGTGAGAGTGATAGATGAGAAATGACTTTGAAAGTGATGAGGGTAATAATTGTAAGATTAGTGAAGGAGATAAGAATAATGCTTTTAAGGATAATGTTGATAATGATTGTGAGAATATAGATTAAGAGAATGATGAAAAGTGTGTGAAAGGGATGATTATCAAGAATGTAAGAAAGCAATATGTGCAGAGAGCACATAGAATAGAAAATGGTAAGCCAGGTTCAAATTCCAGCCTAGTCAGTTATGTTCAGTTTCAATGTAGTACCCTTTGGGAAAGGCATGAATCTATCTCTTCACATGCCCAAGATATGGGTTAAATAGGAGTCTAGACTGGCTATCAAGCTTTTGATAGCAGACAGTTTAGGAGAACAACAACTCTGAATTCAAAATGAAGGTGAGAGCAACAAAAAAATTCTCTATTATCTGTCCCAAGAAACTATGAGAATTCACTGGTAATGAAAAAAGAACCTGTAGAAAGTTAGATCACCTAAATCCAGAACAAACATGTCATTTAAAAAAATGAGCAGTTAAATGACAAGAATAGTGGGGATGCTAAAGTCTATGAGTAATGATTTCAAAAAGTAAGAAGATGACAAGAAAAAAGAATGGTAATATGGGAAATGATTGGGATGGGGAAAAGAATTAACAGAAGGATAATAAAGAATATTATGAAAAAGAAGAAAGGAATAATATTAGGTTGGTGCAAAAATAATGTCGTTTTCTCACATAGTAACATATGTGAGAAAACGACATTATTTTTGCACCAACCTAATAATAGACATTATGAGAAAGGTGAAGAGAATAATATTGAACATTACAAGAAAGAAGAACAAAATAATAATGAACATTATGAGAAGGAGGAAAGGAATAATAATGAACATTATGAGGAAGAGAATAATGATGGACATTATGAGAAATAAAAGAGAATAATAATAAACATAATGTGAAAGACAAGAATAATAATGAACATTATAAGAAGGAAGAAGGGAAAATAATGAACATTATCAGAAGGAAGAATAGAATAATAATGATGATAATTATTGTAATAAGATAATATTATAATAAAAAGAGGATGATGTTTTGAAAGATAATAATAATCAAAATATTGTTACTAATCTGAATGGATGCTGAATAATGTTTGATCCGCTTCGCAATACTTGACCAACATCAGAACTATTTTTCAAATCCTCTCTTGATTAGCATAATAGCTTTTGAGTAACACTTCATAATTTGAATGTGTCTATCTACTTAAAAGTCATATATATACTGGTTATATATTTTGAAGTTTTTGCTAAATTCAACAGAAACAGTCTGTTTAATTTTTATTTTATTTTTCCACTTTTCCATTTAGATGTTTCACATGAAAATCAAAATTTTGGATAAACTGTCCAAAGGTTGTTTTGGTCAAGTATTTTTAACTGTCTCAGTCATGATCAAGAACTGTATGTTTGCAGTATGGCAGACAATATTTTGTTGACTACATCCTGGTATTTTTTGAAATGCAAGAATTCAAATATATACATATTGTATAAGTAATGTCATGTGTAAAATGGTTTCATAGAACTAGACTGTGCCAGAAAAGAAGATTTTTAATGTGGGGGCCCATGTGTGTGTATATATATATATATATATATATATATATATATATGGTCCAAGGAGAAAAATTGATTGCCCATTTCCTGTAACACATGTGATTCCAGTCTAGGTATCCACCAACTCATCCTTTTTAATGAGTAAGTGAGGTGCTGCTGCTGGTTTGGAATTCCCAGGAAATTCTCATAATCTTGAGGAAGACAGGATGTTTACTACACTTTGATCCCAGCCAAAATGCCAGGAAAGGCTGTTTGATCTTAGTATTTACCTGACCTCCCCACTAAGGTACAACATAATACAAGTTTTATGGGCCAAGGACAAAAATTGCCAGATCTCCACAACCAATGTCATGCTGGTTTCAGCATTACACCAACCCACCCCCTTAGTGAATGAGGAAGGTGCTGCTGCAGGTTTGAAATGCCTGGAACCAAGCAACTTCATGCGCCTTAAGTGAGGAGAGATCAGGTACAGCCAAAAATGCCAAGAAAAGTATGTTTGATCTTGTCAAGCTGCAAAAAGCACATCCAGCTACCGTTCCTTAACAGACATTCCAGCCTGTATGTATATAATCTCATCATATTTATTTTCTGAATACAATGTCTATATTGCAGGTACAGCTCCTAGCAACAAAATTTTGCACATGTAAATGACGGGTGTGAAGGAATGGAAGGCAATTTCAATAAGGC
>OZ010584.1:93661208-93796208 GCA_963932145.1 Acanthosepion lycidas | reverse complement strand
ATTCATAAAAAAATAAAGTTATTTCTGGGTGGAGTAATTTCAAGATATATATTGACATTGTCTAGTGATACATGGGAAATATTAGATACCTTGATATAACTTGGTTTGGTTTGTTTTATGGTATATCATCCTCAATGGGTTATTTAATGCCAACAAAATGTTTATTGCTGGTAATGTATTTCTTCAAAAATCTATTTCTGGGATTATTTTTCCTTGAAGAAATCTATAGCTGGTCATATTTTTCCAAAGAATGTATAGCTGTTTGTATTGCTGGTATTTT
Organism: Acanthosepion lycidas; assembly: GCA_963932145.1. Classification (NCBI taxonomy): domain Eukaryota; kingdom Metazoa; phylum Mollusca; class Cephalopoda; order Sepiida; family Sepiidae; genus Acanthosepion; species Acanthosepion lycidas. Next base: position 93,795,928 of record OZ010584.1, on the reverse strand, counting down.
TTAAAGTATTGCTGATAATAATTTTTCTTTCAAAAATTATTGCTGGTAATATATATTTTTTTTTTTTATTACAAAGTATTTCTGGTATTGAAACCTATTTTTACACAATTTTAGGTGTTAACTATTTTCCCATAGCTGGGACCCTATCAGGTGCTACCACCCCAGGTCAGAGTGGACCTGGGAACACCAGCAATTAAGAAGTGGTTTTACACTCCTCAAAACCTCCTGATCAGAGGTCTTGCTGCTGGACGTAGTTTAATGTGTTATCCAGGATGCAGATGTAGTTTATCATCATACCCAGGATGGTTGATATAACTTGGATACTATTAGCAAATAGATAATACCAAATTTATTGTGAAAATATTGACTTGCAGAATAAAAATCAGCTGCACAGAAGTTAACAAACCTTTTAGATTATTTTTCATGAAAATTAAGAAAATTTGAAATTTCATACTTTGTAGAAATTCTCCTTGGCAAAAAAGGGAAAGAAGAATATGCCAATTTATCGCTTTACTCTTTTATAGGCAAACATAATTCCTGAGAATTTTTTTTATTTTGAAAATCATGCAAGAAATCCATCAGTCTTCTGATTGGCTGCATGTTTTGAACTAGTTTTCCCCAAGTTCAAAAGAAGTATTTTTACTTTTGACATTTCTCACTTCCTTAGAATTTTTAGTTTTTTATTTCTTGACTGATCTTAGTTTGATATAGACAGAAAACACTTGTCTATAAAGCAAGTTTTTTCTTTCATTTTTGAAGTATTAAAGAATTTTTTTTTTATTATGCAACATCATAAGCTTCCTGTAAAGAATAGCTTCTACTGCTGCCCCAGTGCCATGAAGTAAGATTGACTGAGAAAAAAATTGTCAAACTTGCTTATTCCTTAAAAGAAGTTGATAAAAATTCAGGATGTGCATAGAGTATACTGGTTAGTGACTTGCAAAGTAAAATTGGCAAACCAAGTTTATTTCCAGCTGTGTTCGTTATGCTCACTTTCCCACTAATACTCTTCGGAAAGGAATAAATCTATCCTTTCTCTCCACATCTATGGGTTAAATAGCAGGAATGATTAGGCACTTTTGCCTTGGATAGCAGCAAGTTCAGAAAAACAACTCTGAATTTACAACCAGCCTGAGAAGGGATGGGTTCTGTCAGGTTATCATGTCCTAGACCACTACTGTTATGGCTGCAGCACATGTTGTGCCTCTATGACCTTAATGGGTTACAGGACTTTGACAATAAAAATTCAAATACAATTAATTCTGTTGTTTTTTGCTTTCAAATTGTAATGAGAACTTATATTCATATTACTGAACATCCAAACATGAGAGCCAAAAACAACTACGTAACTATATGTAACTACGTTCCGTACATTTATCAGAATTTATACTGGTGATATTAGTAGTTTCCATTCACGGAACATTGGGCATTCATTGAAGTTTATAAAATCTTTCTCTTAAAATAGTTCTTCAGGAAAATAAATTTCTCATGTCTACTGTTGAGATATATATATATATATATATATATATAATTTTGGTAAGTATTTCACTATCAAAATGTAGGGGACTAAACAGGCTATGCTACTATATGTTCTTGCAAGTCAGGTGGCTTGTTAGCAAGCTGGTAGGATGAAAAATATGACAGATGGGCAGATGATCTCTCAATGAGTCAACAGCCAGCTAACTAGAGGCAGTGTCACCATAACCTGCCATGTAGAGGGCAACAGGAAATCACTCCACTTTTAATCCCAAGACACATCATAACAAATAATATACACGTTATGGAACCTAATGGTGTAAAAAGGGTTAAGTCTATGAGAATTAACTCCTAGTCCAGTAAGGACCGACATGGGCAACAATAGGTGTCACCTAACCATCATCCAGCAACTTCTAGCATAAACAGACTAAAGGGGATAAAATTCCTTGGAACCTATTCCTCACCAGGAAAGGAGCGACATGTGTGGCAACTGTCACCAGATCATCATCCAGCAACTGCTCACATCAAACAAAAAATAGCTCTCAGGGAATGAAACATTAGGGCACTGAACAAGTGTGGCCAGATGGAAAACATAAAACAGGAGATGAATAGGCTAAATATCAACATCTTAGGAGTATGTGGAACTAGGTGGCTAGACAACAGAGATTTGTCAGTGACAATCACAGAATTTTATATGCAGGCAGAGAGAAGAATGATAAAGGAGTAGGATTGATATTAGCTCAAGAATTCAAGAAATGAATTCTGGGATATTATCAATTATCTGAAAGAATTCTGGTAGTCAAGCTGAAAGGAAAGACTCTCAACATACCTATTATAATAGTGTATGCACCAACAGCACAAAGTAAGGAAGAAGAAATCGAATCATTCTACTCAGTGCTAGACAACGCCTAGGCCCATTGCAAATCACAAAATGTCATAATTATCAAAGTAGGCAGGGAGAGGGCAAGGGGGATAAGTGGCAAATTTAGACCAGGAACTTGCAATGAACATGGTGAAAAACGGACATGAAGAAGCCCAGAAGGAAAAACTGAGAAACAAATTGGCTACATAACTATCAACAAAAGGTTCAGAAATACAATGGTTCACTGCAAAACCTACCCAAGTGCTGAATGTGGCAGTGATCATCGTCTGATTATATGTAAACTAAGAGTGAAACTATAGAAACTGAAGATGCCTAATACACGACCAAAATTGCAATGCAACAAACTCCTGAGCGACCTGAACATGAAAGAAAAATATATGGATAATGTCAAAAGAAGATATGAGGGAGAAAGTGAAAACTCAAAATGAGACATACTAAGAGAAGCTTTAGTGAGATCAGCAAATGATATCATCCCAAAGGAAAATGGATGAAGAAGAAAGAATTAATGGATCACAGGTAAGATTCTTGACATGATGCAAAAGAGACAGAAATTGGTGTCAAGATATGAAACAGAATACAGAAAACTATACGAGATAGAGGACCAAATACAAGCAGACTAAAGAAAAGTGGCTAAACAAAAAATGTGCAGAAATATACAGATTGAGTACCACAGACAAGGGAGGTATGCATAGAAAAATAAGGAAAATAACAGGACAGAAGACATGCTCACCAACAAGCTGAATAAAATCCAAGTAGTTAACGCCCATATTAGAGAAGGAAAAAATTCTTCAGTGCTGGAATGAATATATTGGAGACTTCTTCCACAATGAATGAAAGCAACCAGCAGTACTACCAACAGGTCTAAAATTCTAAAAACCAAAGTAGAAGCTGTACTGGCCAAATTGAACAGAAACAAGGTGGCAGGGCCAGATGGAATTGTAACAGAAATGGTGTCAGGACCAGGTGGAATTGTAACAGAAATGGTGTCAGGACCAGGTGGAATTGTAACAGAAATGCTGACAGCCTTAGATGATTTTGGCATAGACAAGCTTACAGAAATATTAAATTAAATCTACAACAGTGGGGATATACCAGTACATTTAAGCAGATCTAATGTCATAGTATTGTCTAAGAAACCAGGTGCAAATGAATATGAGCTCCACTGAACAATCAGCCTAATGAGCCACATAACAAAACTCATCATCCATATTCTGATGAATAGAGCGCACAGCAGAATCAAGCCAGAGATAGGAGAAGAATGGTGCAGATTCATTAAAGACGCTGGAACAAGGAATGTGATATGCATACTCAGAATGTTATCATAAATAGCAACAATACAAATGCAGAAGAATATTCACCTGTGTTTTATAGACTATGCAAAGACATTCAACAAAGTGCACCACAAAGATCTGTTAGTGTTGCTCAGCAACCTTGACATATTTGGGAAAGACGTTAGAATTAATCAAAAATGACTACTGACAGCAAACCACTTGCATAAAAGTTAAAAAAAATGAGCTCAGTAGATATACAAAAATATAAAGGGGTATACAGCAAGGATGTGTCTTCTCACCGGTCTTATTCAACCTATACAGCGAGGCAATTATGAGACAACTGGAAATCCTACCAGGATTCATCATTGGCGGCCACAATCTTAACAACATAAGATACGCAGATGACACAGTGCTGATAGCAGACACGGAAAGGAAATTGCAAGACCTCCTACAGAAATTAGCGAAGGAGAGCAAGAAGAAGGGACTAAGCATAGACTACAAGAAGACAGAATGCATGATCATCAGCAAAAAGATGAGCTCGAAATGCAGTTTATAGGTCGGGACACTATAATCAAGCAGGTGCAGAAATTTTTTATATATTGGAAGTGTTCCAACAGAGGACAGAATGTGCAACGCTGATATCTGAAGAAACATTCGGATGGCCAAAGATGCATTCCAAAAGGTAGGTGGAATATTACTAGACAGGAGGATTTCTTTTGTAACAAAAGAAAGAGTAATGAACTGCCATGTGATATTGGTCTTTCTTTACATTAGCAAATGTTGGACAATATCCTCAAGGATGAAGAGACTTGAGGCAACAGAAGTGTTGTTCTACATAAGGATGCTAAGGATACCATGGACTGAACATGTGAGCAATGATGAGGTTTTGGAGAAGATGCAAACAAAAAGGAAACTTATACTTAACATCAAGAAGAAGCAGGTAAAATTTCTGGGAAACATAATGAGAAAGGAAGGTTTGGAAAATCAAATTCACCCAGGACAGATAAAAGGATACAGGAAAGCAACACGTGACATACTTAATGGACATAAGCAAGTGGATGGCAGAATAGGGTCTGGGAGAAATAACGAAAAGACAAAATTTATTGAGAGCTACAAGGGACAGGAGGAAGTGGAGAGCCATGATTGCCAACATCCTGAAAGGACACAGCACATAAAAGAAGAAAACTGTTATCACTCTTTCTAATACAGATGGGAGTTTCCTTCCTATCTTTTTGTTTAAGGTTATGTGAAAGGTTTATATATATATATATATATATATATATATATATATATATATATATATATATATATATATATTGATTATATCATTATTTTCCCTTTTAGTTACATGTGCTATCCATTTTCATTGTTGTTACAGTTGGAAGTCTACAATTGATGTTGTTTTAGTTATTTTGTAAAGTCCTTAGTGATTTTCTAATGCCATTCTATAAGGTTTGATGAAAGACAGTCTTTAATTCCTTTAGGGTTCATTTGCTTGAAGCCATTTGTAATCATTGATCTGAGAAAACAAACAGTAGTGTTTGCATTAATTACTGACATTAATTAATGACAGTATCTTTTTACAAGGTACAAAATATATACAAAATTTTCAAGGTTTGATGAAACAGAATTTAAGTAAAGAAATTGCAATCACTGGATAATTTTTTCAGTTTTTTCTCTTGTCACCAGAATTTGTTATAACACAAAGTTAGATGCTAAATGGTAATGAAGAAATGATCAAATATTAGTAAAATCAGTAGGTAGTAATAAGAAAGGTCAATTCCTTGCCAAGGTATCTTCTTCTTTTATGTACCATGTCCCTTCAGGATCTAGGCAATTATGACTCTCCACATCTTCCTGTCCCATGCAGCTTTTAATAAGTTTTGTCTTATTTTTCCCAAACCCTTTTCTACCATCCAGTTATACAAGCTCATCAAGTATGTTGCACATTGCTTTCATCTGTCCCTCTTTCCCTCAATCTCTCCTAAGAGTATCAAAATTTCCAAGCCCTCCTTCTTCATTATGTGCCCCAGAAATTTCATCAACTATTTCTTCCTGATGTTAAGTATAAGTTTAATTTTTGTTTCCATTTTCTCCAAAACAACGTCAATGCTCAGATATTTAGTGCATGTTACCTCAAAATCTTTCTGTAGAACCATATTTCTTTTGCTTCAAGTCTCTCTGAGGAGATTATCCAACATTTGCTGCTATATAGGAGGACAGATATCACATAACAGTTCAATACACTTTTCTTTGTTTCTAGTAAAGTTTTTCTATCTCTTAATACTCTGCATAGCTTTCGGAATGCATCTTTGACCATCCCAATACGTCTTCAGATCTCAGTGTTGCACTTTCCATCCTCTGTTAGAACACTTCTCAGATATTTAAATTTTTGTGCTTGTTTGATTTTAGTATGCCCAATTTTTAATTTGCACTTTGGGCTCACCCTTTTGCTGATTACCATGCATACCGTCTTTTTACACTTAGTCCTTTCTTCTTGCTTTCCTTTGCTACTGGGTCTAAGTGCAATTATTCAATTACTGTTTTATGTTCTTTCTTGTCACCAAAATCTATTGTGTTCATATATATGTAGTCATAAGAGTCAATGAAAGTTATGAAAATATAATTTTTAAATGAAACATATCTATGACATTATGGATGACATTAACAGATTATCAATACTTGTAAATATTTTTCACCTTGAAAATATCTGCAACAATTTTTCTTTGATTCTGGAATTTTTTAGACAAGTAATTGCCATGTCACTTTATTCAAACCAAAATGATCATCTTGGTTTTGACACTCACAACATTGTAAAAATAACAGCAAACATTAGCAAGTTCAACTGATGATAAAAGCAAGTTATATGCTTTCTTTTTTTTTATTTCCATTAAAATGCATCATACCTATGGCACCAGAAATTCATGCTGTTTTTATATAAGCTAGCTTTTGAGTGTTATTTATTCAGTGTTTAACACCACCAAAAATTACACAAATATCTGTCGGGATGAATTGTGTGTTATTCTCCAAATTCTGATAGGCCAATTTCCAAAGACAAGAGTGGAAAATTGGTTTCTGTTTTTCTTTGAAATCAACTATTTTACAAAGAATTGAAAAGTTGCTTTCAAAATGGAAACTGTTAAACAACAATGGCTATTATCATGAAACAATGTCTTTCACACCCACATCTCAGCCCAGAAAAAAAGATTATTTTTAGCTTCACCAGTACCAACGTATTTTAATCTAATTCGATATTTTCTTTATATTTTATTTAATCTTTGTTCCTTCAATCTGTGTGTTACATAACTTGGCATGAAAAGGGATATCTGTGAGGGGGGATCAAATTCCACCCTAGTCAGTTGCATTCATTTTCACACTTGTGCCCTTCAGAAAAACAAGAATTCATTTATTCTCCTGTCAACATTCAGTTAATCATGGATCTACTGGGATCTGTGACTTGAATTTAAATCACTGGAGAAGGCAACAAGAAACCCTACTTCTATCTTTTTCCAAGAGGACAGTGCAATTTGCCGTAAATAATGTGTGGAGAGCCATGATTGCCTACATTTCCAAAGAGACATGGCAGTTTTTTCTTTCACTGCTATGAATCTGAACAATTTCAGATTTGGCTGTTATCAGAATTTTTATATCTCTCTAGTTGTAATCATTCAAGTGAACATTGATGAAAGAGTTTTCTGCATTCAATTTTCAAAATCATTTATTTATTTATATAAATTCCTAGCATCATTGAAATAGTATCAAGATATTTTCCCCATCTTTTATACTGCCTTATGCCATCATTAGGTAAATTTGTGCATTATGTTGTAGAATAAAAAAAAAATTGTTTTGATTTTGGGAATCTTCCAAGATTTTGAACATGCTGAAATGGTTAACCATATAAGACTGGCATAAAACAAATTATCATTTGAAAGTGACAGGTTTGGAGAATATGCCAGTTGTAGAAGAATTTCAAATCAAAGTTCTCTTATTTGTGTCTTGCATTTGCAACAGGAGAAGAGGCTACAACAAAACTGCCACTCAAACTTTTATTAACCAGGAAAAGCTCTTGTCCTTCCCATCGCAGTATTCACACTGAACTGTTAGACATTAACACTTTTTCTTCACAAAGTTAAGAACTGAGGGTGAATAGATTGTTTTTTATGTTCATCAGCAGTCATCAAAATGTTGTTGGGGGGGGGGGATCCACTCACATCATAGCAGCACAAATTAGCCTTGTGTTCACAGAGATAAAAGCATATTTGACAGAAAATAAAACATGCCCAAATAACAGGAAAAGCATGGTAAATCGTATGTTAATTTTATACAATTTATTTATATTTTTTGTGGGTATTTTTTAGGTTACAGTTGTTTTATGGCACATATAATAAAAGGGAAAAATTTACTCTGTAGTATTACAAGCCACATCACAGGGAGAAGTTGGACACATGTTGCCCCTACTAAGGTTCATGATGAAGAGATTTTTAACATCTATTGGCGAGATGTCCATATTTCCAGCAGGAACATTTTTTGTTTCATGCTGGAGAGATTTTATTATTTTTAATTTTTATTTTATATAACATTTTTGTTATTTTATTTTATTTATAATTTTCATTATTTTATATCTTATTTTTATATATTTATAATAATAATAATAATAATCCTAGAAAACTGAGCAAATTCTATATAGATTGAGATGTCAACATCCATCCTGGATTTAGCTACAAGATTCTTAATTTTGTATTCTCATAATTAATCCCTATTTTTTTTAAATTATCTCCAATGACAGTCTTGATTAAAATAAAATTTTTCTGTGTCAAACAAAAAATAGTTAAATGTTAACTAATGTTCATTTTTATAAATTTATGTGGAAACCATTTTCCTAGCTTCTGAAATTTTTATATTTTTAATCATTTCAATCTGAGCAAGGCAATAAAGCCACTAAGACATAAGTGATTACTGAGAGTTGAAGAAAATGAGAAAAATGCTTATTAAGGAAAGAAGACAATAAAGAACAGGTATTAAGGAGACAGAAGATGATGATTGACATTGCATTTAAATTTTTGAAGATAATAGTTGACAGGAAAGCAAGAAGCTGAAAGAGATTTTCACAAGTGAAAAGAGCAAGAAAAGAAACTGTTAGCATAGAACTTATGGTTATACCTAAGCCAATTCAACTATAAAATGATGGAACTTAGCTGCCAATCTAGTATTGTATTTAAATTCATAAAGTTAAAGTACCAAAGAGGAAAGCTCATCAGAACAAATAGCATAATAATATTTACAGAAAAGGCAAGTGACTAAGGTCAGGATCAATATTCTTGGAGATTTTGTGATTTTATCAAGAATTATACAGGGCAGAATCACCAGACTATTCAATGTATGAATGAATGGAAGACTCCTCATCTTCATTGCCATATTCACATTCATTTTGCTCTGGCCTTCTTTAGTTGATTGTTATTTCAGACTGAAACCAAGGTCACTTCCGGATATTTCAGTTATTTCCCTTTAACTCTCCAAGTTTTTTGTTTACCACTGCTGTAGCCTGGTACTGAACTCACAAATCTTTGGGTTTAGACACTTGATTTAACCACTTTATCCTGGGTCATGTGTCCTTGAGGACATCTGTGTATGAATGTCTCAGCAATTATTTTTACAAATGCTCATATTGCAATTTTTCCATTATTATTATTGCATATTTTTTACCAGAGCTTATATTGCAAATTTTGTGTTGTTATTCATTGCTTTTCTCTAGCACTCTTTATTACTGGTTCCCATATTGTATTCATTTCTATGCTTGGTTGGCTCAGGAGATTTTTGTGGCCTAGCATATGTCCTGATTCCTTAAGTTTTCATATTTTCCAGTGATGTTCTTTGTCTATTATTTCAACCTCATTCCACGGGGGGCAGTGATATCTCTTTTCCCTCCCTATATGCTCAGCTATGCCTGATTTTTCTATTTCCCCTTGTGTTACCACTTTACGATGTTCTTGCAGTCTTAACTTAAGGGGACAGATTGTTTCTCCTTTATATTTCTTACCACAGCTGCATGGGATGGGATACACACAGCAGTCCTTAGTTATGTTCTTCTCTATGGGGAGTTCTTGAAATAGGTGTCTGCGAAGTGTTGAACCACTTTTGAAGGTTGTCCTGATGTTATATGGACCACATATCTTTTGTATTTTTTTTCCAATAATCCCTTCACATAGAAAACAGCCTAAGTCTGCCTAGTTTAAGTGTTGTTATTCACTTGCACACTCCCTTCCAAGTTTGTCAGAGCTGCTGTCATGTACCCAGGCTAGTTGTAAGGTACTACTCATACTGACCATTTCTTGTTCATATGTCTCTGGGTTGTCAGTTATGACTTTAGCTCGATATTGTAAGCAGCAGACAATCCTTTTCTTTACACAGTATGAGCGGTAGGAGTTGAAGTTTAAGTATTGTCCGGTGAATGTTTGCTTGCAGTATACGGATGTCTTGAACCCATGCTCTCTATGAGATATTAGTACATTCAGGAAGGTAAGTTTGTTGTCATTTTCTCTCTCCATTATGAACTGTATCGATGATCTTATTGAGTTCACATGGTCCAGTAGTAGCTAGACCTCTTCCTGGTGTGGCCAGAGTATGAATAATGTAAATAATGTAAATAATCATAATACCTCATCTCAGAGATAAAGACAGAATGGAAAACTTATAAAGATTTCAGCTAGTTTGTAAATAAGAACTTATCTATATCAGTAAATATATGTGAAAATATTAATTTATGTATGTATAAGATTGTGTGCATAGATATCTTTGTATATGCATATGTATGAATTGTCTAGGTGGTGCATGACCAAGCAGTTAGAACATTGGCATTATGACCATGAGTCTTGGTTTTGAATCTCACTACTCTTGATTTGTCAAGAAGATACCTTCATGATAATAAGATGATTGCAGCATGCAATGCTTCTGGATAGTACCTGAAAAGCATACTACAGATTGTTCCAGTGTCATTGGCTTAGTGTTATTATTACATGGTTTTGATCATTGTACACTCCAGTATAATACAGATGTTTGTCAGTTTGAGTAACCTTCAGGGAATTTAAAACCAAATACATTATTTAATCTACAGGGGTCAAACAAGACTATGGCCTAAAGAGTTTATGAATTTGGTGTGAAATACAAACTCAGTACAGTGGAATTTAATGGCAGAATTTTTTACAAACTCAGTACAGTGGAATTTAATGGCAGAATTTTTTACAAACTCAGTACAGTGGAATTTAATGGCAGAATTTTTTACAAACTCAGTACAGTGGAATTTAATGGCAGATTTTTTTACAAACTCAGTACAGTGGAATTTAATGGCAGAATTTTTTACAAACTCAGTACAGTGGAATTTAATGGCAGAATTTTTACAAACTCAGTACAGTGGAATTTAATGGCAGATTTTTTTACAAACTCAGTACAGTGGAATTTAATGGCAGAATTTTTTACAAAGTCAGTACGGTGGAATTTAATGGCAGAATTTTTTACAAACTCAGTACGGTGGAATTTAATGGCAGAATTTTTTACAAACTCAGTACAGTGGAATTTAATGGCAGATTTTTTTACAAACTCAGTACAGTGGAATTTAATGGCAGAATTTTTTACAAACTCAGTACAGTGGAATTTAATGGCAGAATTTTTACAAACTCAGTACAGTGGAATTTAATGGCAGATTTTTTTACAAACTCAGTACAGTGGAATTTAATGGCAGAATTTTTTACAAAGTCAGTACGGTGGAATTTAATGGCAGAATTTTTTACAAACTCAGTACGGTGGAATTTAATGGCAGAATTTTTTACAAACTCAGTACAGTGGAAACTGGGTTAACAGTGCTATGACTAGCAAAAGAACATATCCTTGGCCTCATTCTGTTTGAGATAAATATTATATAAAATGGATTAAATTCAACAAATATTTTAATATATTTTCTGTTTATACATTTTTATGGAAAGACTTATTTGAGTAAATTCTCTGTTTTTTACTTAAACAGCATTAATTATATTTACCAGCTTGAATGTTCAAGAATTTTCATAGAAAATTTATGGGAATCAAACCTGTATCCTCTATGGAAGCAACATTTTCTCCATTGATATATATTCATTTATTCCAAGTACTTTTTCTTTTTTTTAAAAAAAAAAAATATATATATAGACATTTCAAATTTAGTTCCCTCCTCCCTCTGATGCTGACATCATGAAATCTAATAGACTGTACAGTACATAATCTTAGCATTTTTCACTTTACAGTTGAAAAAATTTAACTTTCAGATGAACATAACAATTTTGTCTTAGAAAAACAACACCCCCCGATGATGACATTGTGCTAATGTCGAAAGTATTCAGAATAAATGAATATGTATCAACATGGTAATTTTCTCTCTTCCTTTAATAAGGATGCTAAGAAGCTTGTCCATGAATATGAAAGAATCCAATTGAAAATAAGTAGACTAAATTTGTCTAAATTATTCAATGAAACATGTCTTTTATTATATATATATATATATATATATATATAATTCAAAATTATAACATATTCATGTTATGACATTGCTACAAAAATTAAATCTTTAATGTTTGGTGGGTCCTAGCCATGAAGGTTAAACCTGGCAGAACCAAGAATTTAGTTCGTCTGAGCACTTTCCATAGAAGTAGCAACAGAGCAGTGATGGAGTACGGAGGGAATGTGAGTGGTTTGCTACTATGCAAGTGGCATGTCGGCACCTAGATATGAAGGTTAGGTCTAGCGGAACCAAGGAATGTAGTTTGTCCAAGTTACTTTCCATGGAAGTAGCAACAGAGCAGTGAGAGTCTCACCACATCCTGCCTGCGAGAGAGTAGTTGAAGAGTGGAAAAATAATTCTTCTCCAACAAGGACTCGAAGATGCTTTTGAACTCTATCAAGACTGGAAAGTGTGGATTGGGCAGCTCACACCCAAATATGGCAACAGTACTCCATTTACAAAATAATATAAATCCTGTTTTGTTTTTTTCTTTTTTCTCTTTAAAGAGGAAATCTTATAATGCTATAACAAGTTAAATAAACACCTAGTTATATAATAATTTATCTGTTATTTTAATTCACCAAGAAAGAGTTTTAAAATGAAATATGTTTGGTGGACTGCTCAAGTTAAGTTTAGGGATGCACAGCAGGTTTTAGCAACATGGCCCATGTGTCTACTGTTCTGTATTAAATGTTCATATCTATATAGGTAAATTCGTAATCTATAGACTCTTCTTCTATGTGCCATGTTCCTTTAGGATATAGACAATCATGTCTCTCCACAATTTCCTATTCTTTATAGCTCTTAATATTTTTTTGTTGCCTCTCCTAAACCTTGTTTCACTATCCATTTACCCAAGCTTATAAGGTAGTATATGTATTGTTTTCTTCTTGCCCTCTATCTATCCTGTGAGTATCAAATTTTCCAAGTACTCCTTCCTCATTATGTGCCTTAGAAATTTCAGCTATTTCTTCCTGATGTCAATAATAAATTTCTTTATTGTTTCCAATTTCTCTAAAAAATTTGTCATTACTCACATTAGTTCATGGTATCCTCAGCATCCTCCTGTAGATTCACATTTCTGCTGCATCATGTTTCCTTTTGGAGATTGTCCAGCATTCACTACCATATAGGAGGACTACAGCATTTATTTTGATCAATAAATATTTATTTTTCAGCATACCCTCCTTCCTTGTCAATACAATTAATCTGTTAATAAAATAGAATGTTCATAAATCAAGAATTATACAGTAAAAATTTCAGATCAAAATATATCTTTGTCGAGCTATGTACTTATTGATCTTTGCTTAAGTTAACTTAAGCCACATACATATAAAATGATAAATTTTATAGAAGTCAGTAAGTCTGTAGAATAAAGATGAAGAAAGCATTTATCTTAAATAACAAATTTTTAATATAATCTCCTTCCTTGTCAATGCCCAATCTAATACTTTTTCATCAATCATATAAGTCAAACCAGATCGAGACATTCCTATGGGTATCATGGATGATGTCCAACTTATTCAAAAATATCTAAACTATAAGAAGCTATGTACAACCATTTTCTCAGATCAATGATTAAAAATGGCTGAGAATGAACTCTCTAGGTCTTAAATAACACTATTCTTCATTAGATCTCAAAGACTGGTGCTACAGAATCATAGGCAAAGAACTTTACCAAATAACAAACTATATACTTAGAAAACTTCCAAAAACTAAAATGGATAGCACATATAATCCAAACAGAAAATGATGACATTATCACGATGTTAATATTTCCACATTACTTCAAACAAAAGGTTAGGAAAGAAACTCCCATTAATATTAGAGATAATGATAATGATGGACTTGAGAAGTTTATTTTCTAGAAAAATGTTTTAAGAGAACTGTTAAATTATTTTATGTATACTATCCAGACAGCACAAATTCTGTTCACTCCTGAATTACACTGACAAGAATTCATCAGGCAACTGAAAGTGTCCCCCATCTAGAGAAAAAACAACTAGCTTAAATTGAATGATTTGGTCTGAACCAGCAAGGGTGACAGGTTAATCCAACAAAGCATTAGTTTTTATAACCAGGAGGATGTAAGTTCAATCCAAATGTCGGGTAATAAATATTTTCCATACAAGAACGATTTTATAAATTTCAAATGACAACAACACTGGCCAATGAATGCCAAATGTTTCCTCATAAGGAAATGGTTAATCTTAGCATTACCATTATATAGTGAAACGTTTCAATCCAATTCAGTTGATGACCCTATTAGGATATGATCTGTTTTTGTCTACTTATTTGTTTATCATTTTATACATATATATATATATATATATATATATATACATATAATATCTGACCACTCATATTCGACGATGCCCATCTACTAGGGTGGCTAACCAATCCCTATTGCAGACTCTCTCTCTCTCTCTGCAACTATGAACAGTTTCTGGACGAGCGTGTGTTATCTAGAATGATTAACAGTCTGAATGACATGAGCACACTCAAATCCTCGGTCACCTTAACTTTTAACTTTTTACTAGCACAGCTATCAACAACCCCCAAGGGTTCCATCTACCCAATTTCACTCGCAAGGCTTGTGTTAACCCGTGGTATGGTTGTCAAGGAAATTTCCAAAGGTGGCACACATTGGGATTGCCCATCCTCCAGATCGATAGCATCAGGAAGTCTCCTTCCTGACAAATTGACCATGGTGAGATTCAAACTCGAGTCTCATAGTCAGAAAGCAAATGTTCTAACCACTCAGCCATACGCTCATATATCTATATACATGTATATATATATATATATATATATACACACACACACACAAGCTTCATTAAAAACAACTGACAGGTTACCGCAGTTAAGTTTTTTATATAATTTTTCATGTGTTTTGATAATTTTCTTCTTTTCTGAATGTTTTATTTTCCAAACATGGTCAGCAGATTGTGGCCATGTTTATAATTGACATTATTGAGACTTGGTTTTTTCTTTTTTCAGCAATAATGCTTCCATTATTTTTAGCCATTTTTTACATATGGATGAGGCTATTTGTATTATCAATGAGTATGTTGCAGATAGAGTTTGTTAGGTCTCTATGCATATTTAAATAAGATCTAATTGTGCAATACAACAATCCATACATTCAGTTAAAAGTAAAAATAAGATCCATCCTTAATAACGGTTAAATGTATAGGCAAAAGCATTCAGATATTCAAATCATTTGGACACTTTCTATATAATATACATCGAGAAAAGAAGAAAATTATTAGAACACATGAAAAATTTAAAAAAAAACTTAACCACAGTACTTTGTCAGCCATTTTTAACAAAACTTGTATAAAAGAGGGATGACTACCCAAATACACACACACACATATATTAGGTTGGTGCAAAAATAATGACGTAATAATGTCGTTTTTTGACGTTACGTCAAAAAACGACATTATTACGTCATTATTTTTGCACCAACCTAATATATATATATATATTACACAGCAAAATATCCAAAATTACCTCATGTGAGTATAGCCTATTTCAACCAGCACAACCTTGCACCAGCATTTTTCAACCCTGGACTGAATTTAGGTAGGTTTGGTATCATTTCCTTGACTACTGTCTAAATTAAATTCTAAATCTCTGATTCTGAAACAAATTTAGTAGTGAGTGCATGGCTGAGTGGTTAGAACATTCACTTTCTGATCATGAGACCTGTGTTCAAATCTCACCATGGTTGATTTGTCAGGTAGGAGACTCCCTGATGTTATCTGAATGGATTGAGGTTGTTTTCAGCATGCAGCACCTTTGGAAAGTGCCTGAAAACCATATCACGAGTTGACCGAAGCTTTGTGAATGAATTTGGGCAGACAGAACTTTTGAGAGTCATCAATAGCTGTGCTAACACAAAGCCACAAGTCATCGTGGCCCAGGACATGAGAATACTGGCTTTGTTCAAATTGTTGATCACACTAGGTAACAGACTCTCCTCCAGAAACTGTAACTAAGGTCTGCTCAGCATAGTTGCTGTATAAACAACAGGTGAGCTCTGTGGGTGTTGAGCAAAACACAAATGTGTCTGAGCGAGCTTCTGCAATAGGGATTGGCTAGCCCACCTAGTAGATGGGTATTCTTGAATACATATATATATATATATATATATATATATATATATATATATATATATATATACACACACTTACATCTGTAACTATTTAGCTATCTGTACTTAGAATCCTGATTACCATATGCAATGCATACCCAAGTCTAAGCATCAGATAATAACTAAATGTGTACGTGTATTAGGTTGGTGCAAAAATAATGTCGTTTTCTCACATATGTTACTATGTGAGAAAACGACATTATTTTTGCACCAACCTAATAGATAGGTGAACACATGATAACTTTATCCTACCAATCTTTTCTATTATTCCATCTATTTCAAACTATCAACAGTTAAAATATTTAAGTATCATAATCATATCTACTTCCATGTATCTATTCGAATAAGTCAATCAATAATATTGATACATTTTATATTTATCTTCATCCTTCTGTTTATCAAACTTTTGTTGCTTTTAACATTTATTTGACTTCTCTGTGTTATAATCTCTTTCTGATCAATGGACATTGCCTCAAGAATATCGAACATGTTTATTTTCACCAGAGAAAATTTATTGGGCAGATAAAATGAATACAACACCTAATATAGTACTTTATTTTCAGAGTTGTAGATAATAAGAGAAGCACTCTACTATGGCTACCGATACTGAATACAAATATCCACTGCTGATATATTGTTAGATATTTGTTGCAAAAGAAATATTTTACACCTGGAAATAATACATGTCACACATATTTAACTGTTTTAACCTGTGTCCCTCAGGACAGAGGGAGCTACCATTAAGTCCGGCACACTTTATCCAACTTGACCCTGAAGAGCAGTCAGTCAGGCAAAGCCAAATTTTGTACTTGAAGAAAAATTTCTTTCATAACTGCACAGTTTTGTATCCAAACATAAATAAAGATAATTTTTAGAACACATTTTTTATTAATCTAACAGATTTTTATCACTTTAAATGTTATTTTTAGTGGATATTTGCATTTGAGTGCAAATCTTTCTTTAATAATATTTCTTGAACATTGAGGACTATAGACCAAAATAAATATACTGTTTAATAAATAAACGGAATGTCTACTCAGATACGAGCATCCACAAAAAATAATTTTCAAAGTGATAAAATTCTGTTGGATTAATAAAAAATGTTTTCTAAAAATTCTCTTTTAGATGTATATACCTATACTTTATGCATTACTTCCTGTCTGCTACTGTACAGTAGGGTACCCCAAAAAAACCAGAATTATAAGACTCATCCTCAGTCACACCTTTAGAAAGAACCTGTATGCTATTCCAGACTTCTTCCACCAACACACTTGATTGTTGTTTATTTTTTAGTACTCTTTATAGAAACAAGTCACAAGTTTTGCAGAAAAATATTTAAAATTTCAAATCTTTTATTAGAATTTCAAAATCTTCAATTAGCATTTGTTGCTATGACAAACAATTCATCTCTGATATCTCATTAATCATCCAACGACAATTTTTATTAATTATGTGGTTAATTTTTAAGAGTTTTTTTAACTTTTTTCTGATTAAAGATCAACCAGATCATGGCTGGTATTCAAGTAACCTTTCAGTATAAATTTCAAATAATACTCAAACACTTGTACTTTACCTGAAGCTTCATTCTTAAAAAAGAAACTTCTCAAAGTATTCCAAAAGTTTTAGTCGCACTCTTCTCCAAAAGAAAGCAATGCTTCATGTACACACTTCATTCTTTTTTATTAGCCATCACAAAAATTGCCAAATATTCTTGCAAACAAAAGAAAAAAAAACAGAAGTAATAAATCCGTTAATCATGACACATGATGGATTGGCTAATAATTGTATTGACTTATAATATCTAACAGCCCAGTATGAAATAATATCTGGTTTGCTCAATACATTTGAATTCAAATTTTGTCTTTTTTATAAAAGATACAACTTATACATTTATCTATAACTATCTATCTCTGGAAATCAAATGAAACATGTACCTCAAAGAAGTTAGGAAGCCAATGTAGCAACTGATCAACAAAGTTAAGACTCTTTTTTTTTTTTTTATTCACTATATTGCTTCAAAATGTGGGTGATCATCACTCTACACAACTTTGCTTTTTTTTTTTTATTGCTCTGTGTAACTTCTGTTCCTTTACCATTACTCTTGGCCCTCTTAAGTTAGTGTTGATCCCTAGTCCACACTTACCTGGGGTGGTAGAACTTGTTAAGGTCCCAACTATCGGCAAATAGTGAACCCCCAACAAAAAAAAAAATACTCTGAAAGCATAAAAATATATTTTATAGTAAAATTACCAACAATGCATATTTATAGGAAAATGTCCAACAATACATTTTATAGTAGAATTACCAACAATATGTTTTATCTTTAATTGAAAGCATGCAATTGTGTTCAAAATAAATTTAGTTGAAGCCATAAGATTGTGTTCAAAATATTTGCATTTTGGCATAACTCATAGAGGTGTTGATATACCACTGAAAAAAAATCGATCAATCAATCAACCAACTAAATCATCACTCTTTGTTCTTGTTCTGCCATTAAATAACTCAAAATCATTAAATCATTCCTTCTCCTGATTCCCTTACAATATCCTGTAAGTTTTAAATTCTCCAAACCATCTTTCTTCATGATGTGTCCCAGAAATTTTAGCTCACTATATCTGATTGTAAGTATCTGTTTTCTTGTTGCTTTTGTTTCCCTAAAAACTTCTTCATTATTCATATGTTTTGTCTATATCATTCCTCGCATTTGTTGGCAGAACATCTCTGTTGCCTCACATCTATTCTTCATCTGTGAAGAAGTTGTGCAGTATTTACTGTCATGTAGGAGATTATATAATGGTTCAACACTCTGCTTTGTTTCTAAGTACATTTTTTTTATCTCTTAATAGTTTGCTTAGTTTCTGAAAGGCATATTCTCCTATACTTTTGCACCTTTAGATTATTAGGCCAGGCTGGAACTCTGGTATTGCACTCAATTCAAAAGTTTGGGTTTGACATGATAAATAAGGAAAGAAAGTATTTTTTTCTTAAATCATTACCTTTTTTTGAGGTAATGAGTTTGAAGATTAATTTTATGTTCAAAATTCTGGTGATTCACAGTGATTAGTGAAAGCCTCATAAAAATGATAATTTTCTGCAGTTTTACAAATTTTATATGGACAAGATGCATGGCACAACAGCATTATTACTAAATCATTGTCCCATGAAATTAGACTTTCATTTATTTCAAAGGGAAATTATACTGAACAATTTAGCTGTTAAGATGCAATTTCTTATACAGTTCAGTAGTTTTAGTACAATTTTCAATAAACAATGCAAATTTGAAACATTTTGGCTTATATTTTATGCCCAGTAGTATTATGGTATTAGGTTGGTGCAAAAATAATGTCGTTTTCTCACACATGTTACTATGTGAGAAAACGACATTATTTTTGCACCAACCTAATATTATTATATTACATTTACCTATTTTTTGTTTTTAATAATTATAATCTAACAAATCTTATTCATTGAGTAGCTTTTTTTGTAATCTTTGACAGTTTTTTTTTTTTTATAGTTTTTACTTATCAAATACAGAAAAAAAAAAGCATATTTTGCTTGTGGTAATTAATTAAAATTCTGAGTTTAATGTATTTGCCATTCAATATATTTAATATAAAAATATCAACTTTATTTATATTTATTTTTGAAATAGTAAAATTTTGAAGTCAGTTTGTAAGCAAAAATCTGCAGGAATTGAGTATTTCTGTACATTTTTTTCAGGCGATCTTTAAAACTAAATGCTCAAAAATTGGCGTAAGTTATGAATCTAATTTCTGGTGTCAGTACTTATCACATCAAATCCCATCTTTCAGACCAAGTGCAATATCGAGTTTTTAATAAAAGTGAAAAATCAACCTGCCCTATTTGATTACAGCTAATTGTAAGTAACTGTTTTATTGTAGCTCCTATATCCCTTAAAATTTCTTCATCACATGTTGTTTCCATAGTAAAAAAAGTTAAGGATGCTAAGTCAAAATTATTTATGAAATATTCAGTTTAAGTCTATCTAAGCCATATTTTCTCAAGTCCATATCCTGAATGCTTGCTGTACTTGAAAGGCATGGGTACAAGACAGTTTTTACTTGCCACAGAACAGAGCAACTATAACATTAGTTTCAATGCAAAATCAATAAAATGAATTCTTGACAATCTTTAAATAATTCTTCCATAATTAATCTGAGGCATTTTAGATAATATTTCATTATGCACAAATTTAAAAAAGAGCCATACTAAAGGATATGAATAAAAGTTGAATTATAAAAAAAAGACTATCAGAGATTCTGAATAGAGGGAATGTATTTACTACTGAATGAAAACATTAGATTATGGCACAAAAAATCTATGTTATAAGGGATATCATTATATATTAATAAAAGAGAATATCACTTATAATGATACTTCTACATGCATGAAGAAACAATATTTTTATATATCTGTGCATGTGTGTGTGTGTGTGTGTATATATATATATATATATATATATATATATATATATATATATATATAGTGTGTTGGCTATTTCTATAATTAATGTATAAGATTTCTTATGAGAATATTTTACAATACATGAAATAATGGTGATGGAAAGGTACTTGCACAAAATAACAGAAACCAATTGATTTGCAATGCAAGATAACATTTATTTAACAAAATTAACAAAAGGAAAGTAAGAGTTTCTTTTCCTAGAAGAAAACTGTACACACAACAAAAATGTTAATGAATGTATTTCAGTTTTACTTGCCTGTGTAGGTGATTTTGTTTGTATGTGAAGCATCCACTGCCCTTTCTGCTTCAGTGTGAAAAGTTAATGGCATATACATTGAAAGAAAGAGAAACACAGAGAGAGTTTCTTTAAGGATTTCTATTTTTTTTTATAACTTCAGGGCTGCTGCTGCTACTATGTTTCTTAAGGCACTATATATATATATATATATATATATATATATATATATATATATATATATATTAGGTTGGTGCAAAAATAATGACGTAATAATGTCGTTTTTTGACGTTAAAAAATACGTTAAAAACAACATTATTACGTCATTATTTTTGCACCAACCTTATATATATATATATATATATATATATATATAATAATGGATACTGAGGTCAGCACTAAGCCTCAACAGTCTGCTTCATGTTTGAATGCAATCTTCAGGCCATGTGTGTTGTGTTTTGGCTTGACCATTTATATATACTGACCAGTGTGCATTATGGATAGTAAAGTCTATTGTATTATCCTGACGGCTATGTTTCAAATTATCCTAGAGGTCATTAAGTAGAAATAGTTGTGGATCCAAATCCAGTTATTTGTAGTTATGTTATATCGTTCATTGTTAGCTTTTTACTCATTATTACTTAATTATTTGCTGTTGTTTATCTTTATTTTTACATTTACTTGTGTTTATTCAAAGTTTTTAATTTGTTTATATTTACTTAATTTATTTATCTACTTATTTAAATTTTTTATTTGTTTTATTTTATTTTTTGCCGGATAGGGGCAGTTATCTTATTTGTTTAGTCTAAAGCATTGATTTTGTCTAAACTATATTACATATATGCCCTATCTCTGATAATGAGCACTTTTATCCATAAATATAGCATACCTTAAAATTTTTATCAAATATATATATATATATGATAAAAATATAGTTTTAAGGTATGCTATATTTACAGGTAAAAGTGCTTAAATTCATGCAATCTGGGAAAGCATTTGACCAAATACAAATACTCTCATACATATATATATATATATATATATATATATATATATATATCATTAAGGCTTAACCTGGTCATTATATAACATGTGTCTGCCGAGAGGCATGTACTGTCTGATATTGTCTGTG
This sequence comes from Acanthosepion lycidas, assembly GCA_963932145.1. Lineage (NCBI taxonomy): Eukaryota > Metazoa > Mollusca > Cephalopoda > Sepiida > Sepiidae > Acanthosepion > Acanthosepion lycidas. Next base: position 93,773,763 of record OZ010584.1, on the reverse strand, counting down.
ATCCAGAGATGTTAAACTTCACGATAATAACACATAAGGACTGTCGTTCAGAGTTTTCTTTTGTACCATTACTTTTTTATCAACAGATCTAAAAGTGTGGATGGTCTGACACAAGCTTGAAACAAATCATTGTGTTGGTTTTCTGACAACTACATCTAATTAGTTCCACACATATCCGGCTACTGCGAAAAACTCTCCAGGACAACAACTCAGCACCAGAAAGAAAAACAGCTCTGGTCGCACTGGAGCTAAAGATGTACAACATTGATATAGCTGCGCTCAGAAGTAACCATCAGTTCAGTACATGAGACGTGAAAGCAAAATAAGACATCTGTGTTCCTGCTGCACTGGGATAAAATACATTCTCCTGTAATGTTTGTGGTCTTTTGTGCAATTCTTGAGCCAGTCTTGAAGGCATGTAGATAATTAGTTTGTGGTTGTCAGAACCTCATACATCAAACTCAATGGGGGAGTCCATCATATATTATGAAATGGACTCAGTCTGACAATTGTTATAATCTATTTTCTGTTCATATGTTATTTTATAGATACAAATATTTAAGTAAATGCTCTGTTTATAATAAATTCAGTCCAGTAAATGTAGTTAATACTGTTTATTATGAACAAAGCATTTACTTAAATATTTGTATCTATAAAATAACATATAGACAGAAAATATATATGTGAAGAGGGAGACTAAGATTGGCTTAGTTTGTTGCAATGCCATAGTAATGGCAGATGCAGTGAGAAACTCATTACCCTCACACATTTCTCATGAGGAATTTACTAACTAGTAGAAATCAGTATCTGTCTATATTTCTGAGATGAGGTTTTATGTACACTTTTTACTTTATTCAGGCTATTGTCCTCATCTTTGTTACCATATTTATCACAATGTTTTCTTAAAGACAGCACAGTGGATAAAGGCATTGGTTAGATCCAGTGACAGGACCCAGAGAGTTGTGAGTTCAATACCTGGTGAAGGCATTGGAGAACTTGGAGAGGTGAATTAACAGGAGATAACCAATAACTGACATCCATTAAACATGGCACGTGGAACTAGAATAGTCTACCCCAGTGAACGAAATAAAGGGTTCAGTTCAACATTCCAACCCCCTGATGAAGACCAGATTGTACAACTGGTAAAACGTTGTGATAAATATGGCAACAAAGATGAGGACAATAGTCTGTATAATGTAAATAGTGTAGTAGAAATCAAAATAGCTTTTTACACAGTTGATTCTGGCTATGTAGAGGTGAGTTCAGTAATATCTGAACTCACTGCACTAACCATTGGATCTAAAAGATGAGCCTACTAACACTTAGATTCTGTTTTGTCTCCTTAAACTCTTTCTGTAGAAGACAACAAGACTGTTACCATTGTTATAATTATACATAGACATAGAAGACAACAGTATTATTGGTATCCACAATTTTAATCTTTTCTATTTGGATTTTCTCAAATCAGAATGAATAAAATCACCTTCAGCATGAACATGAACCTATATTTTATAGCTGCACCAATAATTTTATTTTTTATTGTCCTAAAAGCCATTTTGAAAAATCAATGAGGTAGATGCAAAATGGAGAAAAAAAAATGAAAAAAAATTTAACCCACTCAGAAGACAACAAAATTCTCTAAAACAAACTCCATTATTGTTTTTCCAGTTTCTTACTTGTAAAATCCAAAATATTCATAGCTCAAATATATATCCTTCAGACAAGAAAAATGGGGAAAAATAAGCCCTTTTAAGCTTTGAATAGGACCTTGTTGGTTGCTGTTTTGAAGTGGTTGTAGAATTTCCTTGCCACCAAAAAGCCATGTTATATGCCTTCCAGAGAATATAGGTAGTGATTTCACATCTGGCAACATCACTACACATTCAAATCCTTATAAAAGGATAGGTTTTGATATGCAAATTCTTACAGTGAGAAAATCTCCTTTGTGTAGGAAATTTTTCCTTACTCAGTAATCTCCCTTTTAAACCTGACCTTGTGCAAGATTTAACTAATGCATGGAAATATGTGACAAGGGCAATATTAGAATGAAGCAAAATAAATATCCTTTTTGATGAAGAGAAAATATTACGTTGTTCAGAAAGTCCTATCACATTCTCAAGAAAATAAAGACCTATAAAAATGCAATTAAGTTAAATATTATTAATCAGTAGAAATCACTGGTATTGATGATTGCAGTTGCAAAACCTTGTATTTCCTGCTGAAAATAATTAGGTGTTATTTGATTAAGGAAAGACTTGAATGGTTATCTTCCTTGTTTCTTAGCTTTGATGTTCTAGCGTTATGAAAGTTCTCTGATGAATAAGACAATAATCCAATGTTTGATGAGAATAAAGGATTAGATTTAACTGTCTGGATTTCTGGGATAAAGGGTTATCATTGCTTACTTTATAGTCAGACTAATATCTTTGTCATAATGTTTTCATTATGAAGTGTGATTTCCTTTGTAATTTATCAGTCCAGCAGTAGTCATTTATCTTGCATACCGAGAGGTGGTCTAGCCTTACTGCTTGTGCATTTATATAGTCTGTACCTTAGCTGTGCTAATTAGGTAGTCATTTATATATCACTACAGTTTCGGTTCTTGTGCTCTCTGAACTACATCAGGTCTTTGTGAATCCAGGTAACCTTCAGAGAATTTAAAAGTCAACACTTTATTTAATCTTTGGGAATAGAATATTCTTGTTCCACTGTCCTTATATCGGAATATCCCATCTTGTTTTTTTTTTTAGTATTAGCCCAGTTTCTACTGAGTCTAAGTTTTTACTTACTACCCAACCCTGAGATTGAACTCACAATTACCATGCCACCAAATTCATGAATCAATGCTTTAATTCTCTAGGCCATTATCCAGTGGATTAAAGCATTGGTTCATGAATTTTGTGGCATGGTAAACATGAGTTCAATCTCTGGGATGGGAAATTCAGATTCAGATTCAACAGAAATAGAGTTTGCAGTGACTGAACAGTACTAAAAAAGAACAAGATTAGATATCCCTAGACATGGACAGTGCAACAATCTCTTATAATAAAAATATATGAATATATATATATATATATATATATATATATATATATATATATATATATATATATATATATATATAATAAAATGTAGTTTTAAGGTTTGCTATGCTTATGGATTAAAGTGCTCAATATCAGGGATAGAGTTTATGTAAATATAAAAGTGGCCATTGAAGTCAGCATCCAGAGGCAGCAGTCTGTTTCATGCTTAATTGCAATACAAATGTAGGCACAGACAGATATAAATGTTCTATCTCTGTTACTTAACACTCTTCTCCCATAAATATATCAAATATTAAACAATATATCTTTTTGTTATTCAGTTGTTTAGTGTGGGGGAGAGAAAAATCACATAGAGTGTGAAACATTAATGATTGTAATTATTCATATTGAATAAATCTACAAAAATGCTTCAGTTCAATTGATAGAAAACACTTTCTCACAAGAAAGAAGCAGATCAAAGTTGCAATATATATTCCTAAAATTCTTTGTACATAAAGTTATAGCTTCTGATGATATTTTTTGTTTGCAAGGAATTTCTCAGTATATCAATCAATAATTAATTTTATTTTGTGTAAATCAGTAATCAATAATATTTTATAATGCATAATTTTCTCTGTAAAAACACCTCCACTCAACAGAGATCAAACAAGATGGCTTTCAAAGAGATATATTAACTATGCCCAGCCAGCCAATTAAATCATTTCATGCTTACAAGATTTTCTGTTTGTTTTTATTTCTATCTAATTCTCTTTTCTTTGTTTCTCTCTCTTTTAATTAATAAAATATATGAAATAAGTAAAATATACCAAATTCATCACTGTCTGCACAAATATGTACAGCCGACTGTGTATGTACACACATAAACATAAAATGGGACTCTTAGGTCAACACCCAGTAGCAATATTCTGCTTCATGGTTAAACACAATCTTCAGGCTGAAACACCTACACACACTGTAGATCAAACAAGATGGCTTCCTAAGCTGGCATGAAAATTGCATTTAAACTTGAAAGTGACTATATCCACTGGGTGTTGACCTTAGTATCCACCGTTATATTTGCATATGTGCTATCCTTGATATTGAGCACTTTAACCCATAAATATAGCATACCTTAAAAGTATATTTTTATCATATATATATGTCTATATATATATGCACACAAACACACGTTTCATTAAAGAAGGCAGACAAAGTTTTATAATTAAGCTTTTTATTTAATTTTTCTTGTGTTCAAACAAGTGTCCCTTTTCTGAACCCAGTGTGTGTAGAAACTGCCCAAATATTCTATGATTCTGAGCACTTTCAGCTAAACTTTTAGCCATTATCAAGGATGATTGTATTTTTGCTTTTTAATTGAGTGTACTGGTTGTGCATATGTTTTTAGACTTATAGGGATGATTTATTTTCCGAACACAGCACATTGTGGCTGTGTTCGTAGTTAATATTATTAAGTGTTGACTTTTTCTTGTTTGAACACAAGAAAGATTAACTAAAAAACTTAATCATAGTACCTTGTATGTTGTCTTTAATGAAACATATATAAATGAAGGATTGCTGCTTAAATACACAATATATATATATATATATATATATGTATATATATATATACACACATATATATACACACAAATGTAAAAGAATGAAAGGAATGTAAATTCAAACATTCATAACATTAATTTAAAAAAGGGTTCAATACAAGAGGAGAGTAATAAATATTTATTATAAACAGTTACACTAGAACACCCAGTGTAACTGTTTATAATAAATATCTATCAATCTATATATATATATATATATATATATATATATATATATATATATATATATATATATGTGTTAATCCAACATTTTTATTACTTCAAACATTATTAGAGTGATACTTGTAATTGAAAAATCTCTGAAATGAATTGAACCTGCATCACACTCTGTTAAAAAAAATAAATGCAAATATGGGTATCCACTAAAAATAATATTTAAAATAACACTCACATACTGTCCATAAAAAAGGCTAAAACAATTATAGTATCTGTGCCCTCACTGATATTCCTGACTACAATCAGTGTAGTATCTGTGCCCTCACTGATATTCCTGACTACAATCAGTGTAGTATCTGTGCACTTTGCTGAGGTTTAAAGGATGGTTTATACATAGACATTTCATGGAGAGTCATGAAAAGTTTTTATTCAGTTTTTCTTATGTCCTTACAGTAAAAGCTGTCTTATATAAAATGGTTTAAGTGAAATCTTAATTTTAACATATTTGAGAATAGAAAGAACTTGTTGACAGTCTAAAAAACACATCCAACATGAGATTACTACTCCCATCCAGCATGGCTTAGAAATGCTACTACATTTTCATACTACAATTTAGAACAGAAACACAGAAAAACATACTAAAAATAAAGCCCTTGAAAAAGGCTAATGAATTTGCCAAAAGCACTTGAGACAATGGGAGGCATGTTGGAGTGATGGAAAGCAGCTTGGATTGGGCCAAGTTCAAATTCCATTTGGATCCATTACATTCACTTACATGCTAATACACTTGGGAAAGATAAGAATCCTCTTCTTCTCCCACTAGCCCTGAGTAAATAGCAGGACAGACTGTTCTTTGGTTGGCAACCATTCTAGGAGAAGGAAAAAATCTGAATTCAAAACCAGCCTGGAAAGGGTTGGTCTCCATTAGGCTATCTTGCCCAAGAAACACCATTTCTACTGCAGTTGCTGTACATGTCACAGGATAAAAAAAAAATGAACAATAACCACTACACTATCATAAAAGAAAAACTGTAAGAACATTAGAAAAACTGAATAAAAAAAATGCTTCTGTCACATTCAAACATTCAATGAAACATGTATAAAAGAAAGTTTGCAACCCAAATATACAACTGTCCTGGGTAAGACGATAAACTACATCCAGCAGCAAGGCCTCTGATCAGGAGGTTTTGAGGAGCATGGAACAACCTCTTAATTGCTGGTGTTCCCAGGTCCACCCTGACCTGGGGTGATAGCACCTGTTAGGGTCCCAGTTATAGGCAAATAGTTAACCCCAATCTGGGGTAAAAACACTATGAAAGTGTAAAAATAGGTTTTAATACCAGAAATACTTTGTAAAAACAATTATTATAATGAATAAATTTTTGAAAAAAATATTACCAGCTATACATTTTAGAGGAAAAAAATATTACCAGCAATAAAATTTTGTCAGCATTAAATAACCCATTGAGGTTAATATGCCATAAAACAATACAAACTAAACCAACCAAACCAAATATACAATATTTACACACACACACACACACATACACATATATATATATATATATAATATAATATATATATAATATATATATATATGATATAATATATATATAATATAATATATATATATAATATATATATATATATATATATATATAATATAATATATATATATATATATATATATATATATATATATATATATATATAAAATATATAATATAATTTAATATATAGCATGTTGGATTCATATTTTTTAAATAAATCATTATATTTATGCTCTACTTTTGTATCAAGCACTATTTTTTTTAAATAATATAAAAAATACTAAAGAACTTTGGATTATTTACCTAACGAGTTCTTTCCTATTTTCTCTATATTTTTCACATATATATATATATATATATATATATATATATATATATATATATATGAGTTAGAAGGAATTAAAGTAAAATGTACATTAATACTTGGAATCACAAAAAGGCAATAGTTCTGTGATATATAATGGGTATAAGCAATGCTTGGAGAACTTGACACACACAGGACATATTGAAGCAGCTAGCATCCTACGTAACACCCTTCTGTAAATGGATAGCAAAATAGAGAGTGTGAGATATGATAAAGAATGCTAAGAGCTACTAAGGATAAGAAGTTGTGGAGAGCTATGATCGCCTAAATGCTGACGGAACACATAAGTTTTGTTTTGTGGCATATCAACCACTATAGGCTATTTAATGTCGAAATGTAAATAATCTGGACAATTTTATAGCTTCAACTAAATATATGTATTGCTGTTTATTTTCCTTTAAAAATGTATTTTTGGTCGTTTTTTTTTTTAATATAAAAATGTATTAGTGGTATTTTTATTATGAAAATCTTTTGTACTTTCATTGGGGGTTCACTATTTGCCTATAGCAGTTACCCCTAACAGGTGCTACCACCCTGGGTCAGGGTGAACCTGGGAACAGCAACAATTAAGTGTCGGTTCCATGCTCCTCAAAACCTTCAATCTCCTGGTCAAAGGCCTTGCTGCCAGATGTAGTTTATCCTCATACCAAGGACTCACACACAGTAAGAAAAAGGAAAAGGCAACTGAAACAATTTCAGCAAATGCTTTTATGACAATATGTCAAAAGTATATCAAGTTTAAACTAACTTAGTTTAACTGTGTTTATTAATTTAGTCGGCATTTGAAATTATCGGCAAGTATAAGAAATGGAGGCACAGTGGAGTAATGGATAACAGCTCGAATTGAGGAATCGGAGAGCCGATTTCGAATTCCGGTCAAATCCATTACATTCATTTAGGTTTTGGGAAAGACACGAATCCTCTTCTTCTGCCTCCAGCTATGGGTAAATAGCAAGACAGAGTGGGTTCTATAGCCTTTGATGGCAACTGGTCTACTGCAGAAAGAAATAGCAACCTCCTGTGGGAAAAAATCTGCCTTGTCAGTCATGTATCGAAAGATACATGATTGCCTAAGCATGTATCATGCATGGCACATAACTGACTGACTGATAAGAAAAGAATGCTTGATGAATTTAATGCCCACAAGACAAAGGCCAGAGAAGCAGAAGTAAACAAGAAGTAATCTACTCAACAAATTTGAGAAAATGGATGCAGGAACAAGAATTAGCTAAAGAGGGATGGCATAATAATCGATACCAACAACGGACAGGAGGCTGTGGAGGACAGTGATTGGTTTTAAATAGCAGTTAAACGAATAGCAATTTATCAGTATTGTAAAGTTCAACTCCTCTTTTACTTCTGACACTTGCTACCCACTTTCTTTATAATCATCCTCCTGCAATCTCTTATTTTTCATCACTTTTATTTTCTTCCCAACCCTTTCTGGCTCATTATTAACTATCACACAAACACAAAAAATCCATTTAGATTTGAGGTCCGATTAAAAAAAAGAAAAAAAAAAAAAAATGTTATATAACAATGCTTTTGGTTTATATAAATGATATAATTCTTTGTGTTTCCTGTCCTTTGGGACATAGATAAAATCTTAGGTCCCTATAATCGGCCCTAACAAATATTTGAACCTGGTTCTACGTGAATCAGGCCAGACAACAAATTGCAAATCAATGAAGCAAGTTAAGACTCTAATCCTCTTCAAAGCCATTAATAGCCAGAATTGTTTCTTCTGACGCCAGTGCTTGGAAAAATAATTCTTCTGATGTTGTTTTTGTAATTGTATCTTTATTATGCATTCAGTTCCAAAACAATTTTTGTCTTTCTCTTATTGGATATTGTTTGTTTATTTTGTTTCTATTTCTTTTGTAGGTAAGAGCTTATCAAACCTCCACAGGCTGACCTGGACTTCACCCTGGGTAAGCTCTGAAACTTGACAAAATGTCTCTTTATATATATAATATATATATATATATATATATGAGGTGGTATCAGAAAGTGGTATATGTGAACTGTATGTTTGATTGTACCATATTTCAATGAGAATGGGCATGTGCCTAATACATATTGGTGTTCATCCTACTGACTTAGTCTGCAAAAAGATGTGAGATTTTCAAGCAGTGTGGAGAAAAGTAAATTAGATTTTAAAATTTGGTGTTTTTTTGCTAAATCAGATATTAAATTTTAAAGATTCCTCATTCAATATTTTTTCTCATAAAATAGACATTTTTTTTTAAAAAGATATATTATCCTAATGTAAACGTTTTTCTTATTTTAACTCCACATGGTTTTTTTCTCATTTTTCTATAGTCTTATTTTCTGGAATGTGACCTATAGACATCTTTTTACATATAAGACTTATATAAAAGTTTTGGAAGCTAATATTTTCTGATTTGTTTTGAAAATTAATAATAATAAAATTAAATGATTTTAGAAATGATACAACTCATTGTCAGAGGCAGAAATAAAATCTCAGTTTCTGCTAAAATTGGCAGGGAGCTAAAAATTCCCCAATCCTTCTACAGACTATGGTTGATTTTATAATGTTGCATTGGAACAAACCTGCTATCTTTATGATGGCTAACATATTCAAGCAATGCACCCCATTAAAATTTATATTACAGTTGAAATGGATAGATGTAACCATAAGTTCTCTGCTAACAATTTATTCTGTAACACTTCTTATTCATAGAACTCACTTCTGCCTTCCCAGATCTTCAAAAATTTAAATACAATGTCAATCCTAATCTTCTGTCTTCTTAATTCCTGTTCATTTTTGTTCTCACTTACTCAGTAACCATTTGCATTTCAGTGGCTTTATTGCTTTGCTTGGGGTGAAATGATTAAAAAGAAAAAACACAACCAAAACTCTTAAAATGCTTCATATGGCTTTTGAGAAATATTCTTTTGTATTTTTCAGTGGCACATGCATTTCAAAGCCAGTCAAGCACCAGCTCAAAATAATGAGCATTCAGAATGACCAATCACTAACAAAATGCCAGAAAATGTGAGATAAATATCTGTGAACTTATCCCTGATGACTATTGCTAGACAATCCATCAACTTTCTGGCATAAGATATATTATTTACTGGAGTAATGGTTTCTTTGTTTTTCTTTTTAAAGGACTTTTTGATGCCACCTCATATATATATCTCAGATAAGTGGACACACTGCAATATATTCAGTATTGGGTTAGTAAAGTGTTTGCTATTGGGAATTTTACCAATTTTGTCCCAAGTTTTTATGAATGTCCATTATGTGAATCCTTATATTCCAGAATCCAAAAGGAAATTGTCACTTTTTTGCTTTTCCTTTACAGCAAATCATTAGCTTCAATCATAAGTAATTTTTATTTCAGGGAACCACTTGTAATGATAAATATATAGGAAATTCTGTCATTCAGATTTTTTTATATTAAAAATTCAAACATCCAAATTCCATACAATAATAAAAGTAAAGAAAATATGGTCTCATGCCTGTTAAATCATTTGTATTTACAAACAGATGAACATGAATTCAAAAGGGTCAAAAAAGAGTAAAAAAAAAGTTTCTAGTTGAAGTCTTTGGGTAGCTGGCAGACAGAAAAAGCTTTAGTTTGGAAAAGACTTTTATCCTCAGCAAAGATTCATTGTCTCTGGTATGTTGTTGGAGATGATTTGTTTGAAGTCACTAACACATGTTTTTTCAGCACACACTGGTGAGTGCAGGAAAAAGCTATGTAGCCATGTCTTCTCTTGTGTTTAAATAGCTTAGAGGCAGTTGCATTTGCTCCTGAAAGTTGAAATCTGTTGGTTTTTAGAATAAATTTTTCCTGAAATTAAGCTTGAGAAAAATAGGGTTTTCAGTTTTCTCTGATTGGTCAAATATTTCATATGATAATGTTAATTTATAACCAATAAACACTTTGATTAAAATGGTGTCTGTTGTATTGTGGAATCTTTTTGTCATGTTTGTAAATATTGTCTGTTATTATTATAATGTCTCAGCATGATTCAATATGGTATGTGTTATAACAACATCAATAATGATGATGATTGTAAGCACATTCGGTTCCACTAGGGAATGCTAGGATTAAGACAGATCCAGCAGGCAGTTTAAATAAATGAGTTGTAATGTCATCATTGAATTTCTTCCACTTTTCAATGGCCAGTCTCAATATATCTTTCCACCCTAAATCCAGTGGAGCATGGATGTCCCAGAGGGATTTTCTAAAAGAAAAAAATTATTTTCCGTAAGAACAGGACCCAATTCAAAAAAAAAAAATGTTCTAATTATACCAGAGTCGTTTGACTTTACAAACCTGGGAAATTGTTACAGAAATTTTTAAATTTTTGTGAAGATAACAATTAATACATTGCATGGGAAGTGAAGCCGAAAATATATTCTGGGCATTTTCTTTCTCATGACAAGAAGACAAATGTGTACTGTACAACTCGGTTTTAGAAAAATTCAATGTCTACTTCATGCCTGAAAGAAATATAATTCTTGAAAGAGAAAAATTTTATCTTTGAGGTCAATTACCAGAACCAGTGGAAACCTTTATTCACACATTACACAAATTGGCAGAAGTATGTACGTTTCCAAAAAAAGAATGACCAAATTAGTGACCGTCTTGTGATAGGACTACAGAATAAAGACCTATCCAAAAGATTACAATTAATTCCTGATTTGAAACTCGAGAAAGTAACAGCTATGGCCAGGAGCAGTCAGTAAATAAAAGCTCAAGTGGAAGAAATAAAAGTGAAAAATGTAGAAAAACTACAGACACAGAGGAACCTATAAAATGCAAATTTAATAAAGAAAATACATTACCTTAGGAAAAGGGATTTTATAACAATATCAATAATGATGCTGATGATGATATTTAAGCACTTTTGGTCTCACTAGGGAATGCTGGGAACAAGATGGATCCAGCAGGCATGAGTTGTTATGTTTACTATGCGTCATGTCATCTTTGTGTTGCTTCGACTTTACAGCAGCCAGTCTCATATAATATATTAGGTTGGTGCAAAAATAATGTCGTTTTATCACATAGTAACATATGTGAGAAAACGACATTATTTTTGCACCAACCTAATATCTTTCCCTTCTAAGCCCAGTGGTACGGTATGTATGTGAGTATACAATTGTGTTGAAAATAGGGTTTATTTCCTATAAGGGTGTCATTCTATCTACAACCATACATGGCAGTTAAAAATAAATTTGGAGTACACTGACATGTCTTTGCATGGATAAGTGAAACCCCCAAAATCAAAGCTGCCTGTCACAAAGCATTTTATTCATGGCTGTCTTGGTTTTTGGTCCATTGAAATAGTTTATTCAAAAGACTCTGTGTTCCTGTGAGACAACGTTTTTGCATCAGCAAGGAATCTGTTGAAATATTTACATGGGTATTTTCTTTGATAAAAATCAAATGGAAAGTAAATAAAATATTGATGTAATGGATTAACCTGTCACCCCCATGAGTGACTACACTATAGGTAGTAAGTACCTATAAGTGTCTGTAAGTCACCTTACTAAAGAAACTAACTGGAATTTGTTCCAGCTGTGCTGGTCAAACTCTCTACCTCTGAGCAGAGAGGATTCCCAGATGAGGCTATGCTGAAAGGCAGAGTCTTGTCTTTGGAGACAGCTACCCAACTCCATTTTATACGGGGTCTACAGGGAATTTTGGGCTGAATCTATGGGCCTGGATTACCCATGTTAAACTTGGCCTAATGCCACATCTACCCTCGTTGTGGGGGGGGGGGGGGGCTAGTAAATATTGACATGCTGGGATCTGTTGAGTACAACTCAGACTTACGCAAGAACTACCAAACTTCCAATAGTAGCACTCACCACTGGATTGACCTTGTGCATAATTGTTACCTTTATTCTTATTGTACTGGTTTTTTACAATAAACCTTTACTTATTTAATCCACCGTGTTTGTCAAGTATATATTCCTATCAGCACGGAATATAACTTATTGTCATTTATTCTTGGATAGTTGTATTAAGACCACTCTCACTACTACTGTGATATCACCCTCTGTCAGTTATGCCAGCTGGGGCCCAAATGTATTAGGTTGTGTCATAACTAATTTCTGAATTTTGGAAATATATTGTAAAGTAGGACTCTGTGTATTTCCTGCTCTTCCCTACTACTGTAACAATGGACTGCTCCTACTTCCTTCTCTTCCCTACTACTGTAACAATGGACTGCTCTTATATGGCAAGTAGACACATTAGAGGAAGATGTGAGTAGTATTTGCTTTACACAAGTTTTTCCCTTCTATGCATAAGTATTTGATAAACCTTTCCTTCTTTGTTTCCTCTACCAAGTCTTCTGTTCCTTCCTAATTCTTGGCTATTTTGAACAGACAACATTATAACAGAAAACCAATAATTGTAATGATGAGTTTATCACCTTGACTGCTACTCATACATGGCAGCTATGAATAAATTTGAAGTACATTAACATAGCTTCATTTTTGCATGGCAGTGGCAGCATACACAGTGGATTAAAAGAAAGCATTCTTATCCATGACAACACAAGATCATATGCAGTAAGAATAATGCAAGAAAAACTTCTATATTCTCCTACTCCCATCTATGGATTAAATAGTGGGACATATCAGTAAAAATCATTGTTATTCTCCCATAAAATGTTAATGCAAAAAAATAGAATTATTCTTATAATCCAAAATATATTTTTGCTTTAAATAACCCACAAAGGGTTGGTAAACCACAAAGAAACAAATCAATCTCTTCCATTCATATCATGCACCTCATTCATCATTACCATTCAGGTTGTAACTCTCTACCTTGAGTAGATCTTGAGCTTTGATGTTATGGGTTAAGTAGTAAAATTTATGTCACTAAACCATTGTTATCTAAAAAAAAAAAAAAAAAAAAATTTACAATCTAAAAATATTTTCTGGCATTAAATAATCTGCAAAGGGTTGATAAGCTGTAGAAAATGAATGAATCAATCAAATACTGATTAGCTACACAGGCATGTATTTTAGATTTATTTACATTCTCTGGAATATAAATGTATAGAAACTATCATAGCCACAATGTGAGGGATCAGTTTATATATTGATTGTAATATAGAATTGATCCCCTACTTTATATCCCCATTATAATTTCTTGTTTATAAAATTCTTATTAGGTATGAATCCACCTCTTCTCCCCACAGATATGTGTTATTAGTAAATTATTATCTAAAAAAAAAAATTCTTACCCTCTAAAAATATTTTTTGACTTTAAATAACCTGCAATGGGTTGATAAGCCTTAAAAAATGAATAAATCAATCTAATCTTGTATTATTTGGTTCAACAACTTCCATAGTCTGGTATGTTTTTGATGCTGTTTCTGTCAGTTGGAGAAATCTGCCACTGTTGAATTATATATTTCATGATTCCCCCGAAAAATGAGTGAAAATTTTCATCATGACATTGATGTGTATTATAAGTAGTTTCTGTATGCATGAGATTAGTGTGAGTGGAAATGGTTTGATGAAACCTGTTAATCTTCAATAATGAATCTTTTTTGAAGGTTAAAAGGACCACAGGTGTAATCGTAACAGAATTCCAATGGAAATGTTGCTCAGCAGTCTTTCTGCATTGCTAGAAATCATTTGTTTTGGTGTTTATTTTTCTTAATCACTGGAACTTACTCTTTTGAACTGATCTATAAAAACTTTTATTATTTGACTTCTGGTTTTCAAAGAATGACAATACTTTGTCAATTGCCTCCAGTCTAAATTGTCTGTGTACTCAGTTTAGTATAATGTATCTTAAAAATACAAGAGTGATCTTTTGGAGAAAAGGCCGTATTGGTATATGGTGGCTGGAGTCACAGAGTGTGGACTGTGCTACTCTGAGGAACCTGCTACTTTAGCATTAGTAATAATCAAATGTAAATATACAGATTTTGACTATTTCTCTTTGTTAATTCTTTAATATTTGTAAATAATTAAAAATGACAGTATCCTTTTTTAAAATCCATGGATTATTGGAATGTTTAAAACTTTACATTTCTGAAAATATGGTTTTATCTATTTCATTAATGTTATTTTAATACACAGTTTTATTTTATCCTATTAATTTTTATTTTAGAATACTGATTTATTTTAACACTTTTTTATCTCATTTAATTAATTTTATTTTAAAGGTGAGCAAGTAGAATAATAATTTTAAGATATTAAAAATAATCATTTATTTTTTATACATAAATTAAGATTTTTCAAAAATATGTTTTATTGGAAATTAATTTTTTAGTTTATATCTTTTTCATAGCACCAAAGTCTATAATATTTTTTTTTCAATGCAATGTATATTTTCTACATCTCCAAACTGATGAATTTTCTTGTTATGATGTGTAGTAATTCAAATTACAGCTCAACATCTTGGATTCACTTTTGTACAAATGGACTCTGGAAAGTTATGAAACCATCTCTTTGCTGGGGTGAAATAGCAGGGAAAACTGGACTCTATAGACTTGATTGGCACTGATTTGAGGAGAGGGAAAAGTGTTTGTTTGGTGACATATCAACTATCAAATCTTTCTGGGTTATTTAATGCCAAAATTTAATTTTCTTGGGGGCATTAGTAATTTTCTTTACAAAAATGTTTTGGTGGAAATTTTTTTTTCAAAAATTTATTGCTGGTAATTATTTTACTATGAAAATGTATTTTTATACTTTCATAGTATTTGACCCCAGTTTTATCTTCCTACCCATAACAAAAGGGAAAAAGTCTGGAAATGGCAAAAGAAAACCATTCCATTATCTTTCCTAAAACTGCATTTCAATTTTTAGTTAATAAAGTAATGGGATCTATGGAGTTATGATTGATTGCCTCTGTCCTGAAAGGATATGGCATTTTAAAAAAATATGACTTTTGATTATGTTATTGATCCCTCTTAATACTTATGCTGAATTCACCATTTTTAGTAGGTGTTCTACTCACTTAACATAACCCAGATATACAATCATGAAAAGAGGAGTTCTGGGTATGATGATAAACTACATCAGGCAGCAAGCCCACTGATCAGGATATTGGAGATTTTAAGGAGTGTGGAACCAGCTTTTGATTGCTGTCATTTCTTGGTCCACCCTAACCCAGAGTTGTTGCATGTGTTAGGGTCCCAGCTATGGGCAAAGAGTGAACCCCCAAACAAAAACAAAATACTATGAAAGAATATTTTTGTGGTAAAAATACTAGCAATGTATTTTTGTATGAGGAAATTACCGCCAATACATATCTATGCTAAGTTACCATCAATACATCTTTATAGTAAAATTACCAACATTAGAATACATATAGAAAAATGGTTATTTTATCTGTAGTTGAAAGCACATAATTGTGTTCAAAATATATTTAGTCGAAGCCATAAAATTGTGCTCAAAATATTTAAATTTTGGCATTAAAGAGACCATAGAGGTTAAGATGCAGTTAAAAAAATTAAACCAGCCAGCTGAAAAGAGGCTGCTTTTTTTTGAATTCTTAAATATTTATCTGCCAGGTGCTCACAGGATGTAGACGGTCATGGCTCTCCACAACTTCCTGTCCTTCATAACTCTTAATAAATTTTGTATTTCTGTTATTTCTCCTAAACCTTGTTGCACCATCCATTTACTCAAGCTTACTAAGTACGTTATGCATTGTTTTCCTCTGTTCCTCTAGCCTTCAATCTGTCCTGTGAGTATTAAATTTTCCAAGACCTCCTTTCTCATTATGTGCTCTAGAAATTTCAACTCTCTTCCTGATGTTAGATATAAGTTTCCTTTTTGTTTCAATTTCATTTAAAACGTTTTTGTTTCTAACATATTTGGTCTATGGTATCCTCAGCAGCCTTCTGTAGAATCACATTTCTGCTGTTTGAGCTAACATAACAGTACCACTTCAAAGTTTTACCTAACGAAGTCCAGGGAATGATTTTTACTAACATTCTGTGAAGAAAAAAATCATTGAAAGAATGAAATCACAAAATAATAACTTTACTTTTGCACCCTCATTTATTCATTACCCAGAATGCATTGTAATACATCTTTATCCTCTGTCTGCTTTCTTTTCTGTTGACCTGTGACCTCAAGTAGCAATATTCAGAAGTACAAATTTTATCTGATTTGTTTTCCAGCCTTCCATCTTATCCATCAAGTTGTCCAAAAGGAATTAAAAAAAAATAAGAGCTAAGAGCTTTCTCTTCAGTATCTTTACAAGTTGTCAGCTTAATGTTAACATAGGTGCTACCAGTCATGACAACAACATCCGTTTACTGATGCAAGAGCTGCCACCAGTAGCTTCCTCTGCTCCTCCTCCTCTTGGTGCTGATGTTGTGGCAACTGTCACTAAATAAAGAATGGCTTTGATTTCTTGTTGTTCATTGATTGTCTGGAATTCTCACAATCACTTCCTGTCCATCCCAAATGGACCTGAGGGTCATCAAAGAGAATACAAAGAGAAAAGACACATTACCAACAAATTCTCTGATGGATCAGCCATGGCCAAACCTTTATTTTATTTTAATATTTTTTTTTTTTTTTTTTTTTTGGCCAGAGTTTGTCTTTAACAACAAAAGAATGGACAGCTGACCATACAAAATATAATAATTATCAGACAGTGTCATAGCCATATTGGCAGGCATACTTAAATAAACTTTGCATTTATGAGACACATTTTGAAGAGAATGCATCTTGCCATAAAATTTTAATAAATAAAATGTTGAGATCAGCTGTTTCCTTACAAGGAAACATTCACCATCCATTGACCAAACATTTAGCATTACTGATGAAATTTATAAAATCTCTCTTAAAACAATTTTTTAGGAAAATGTTTCTCAAGTTCATGAACTGTTACCAGTCTTTCTAGAATTAATTTTAGTACTTAATGGATTTGGGTAGTGAAGAACATCAACATCTTGATTTTTATATTGTTTTTCCTTCTAATCATATTGCCCTCCATTTTTTTTCATTTTCATTGTTGCTACATTTTTTAAAACTATTCAATAAATACATTTTTTTAAACTTTTCAGTAAATATATTTTTTTAACTTTTTAAGAAATACATTTTTTATTTAACCATTTCAAATTGCTTCTTAATTAAAAAGAATTATTGCAAAAATACTTTTTTAATATCTTTCTGGAATATAGTAATGCTAATGGAAATATTAGTCATTTCCTTATAAGGAAACATTCAGCATTCATTGACTGAGCAGACAGTGTTACCATCAGTTTGAATTCACTAAATCTTTCTATTAAAACAATTTTTCAGGAAAATAGGTTTCTTAAGTTCAGTAGCTGTTATTGCTCTTTCCAGTATTGATGGAGGTTTCCTTCCCACCCTTTTGTTTGAAATAGTGTGGAATGTTAACATCTTGATTATGTCATTATTTTTTCTTTTAGTAACACGTGATATCTATGTTAGTTTTTGCTTCTGTAGAAAGTTCTGAAGTGATACCAAATCACTTCAAAACTTTCTACAGCATTTCAATTAACATCTCAGTTAACTAAAAAATATAGAAAATGGAGGAGAGTGATTTTAAGATATATACAAAACATTAAACACGTCACAAAAACTGGGGGATACTTCAGAAATAAATTTTTTGATATCATGTAAGTTTAAGTTTTTAGGAGATAAGGTAATTCATATAAGAAACAAATTTAGTTTGTTTACCAAAGAATTCCAGTATTATATGAGCTACTATTTTTATCAGTCATCCACCAAGATGACTATTAATTCACATAGTATTTTAAATAATTCATCAATTGACAAGTTCATCTTCTAACTTTACTCACTTTGTTTTGTCTATTACTATAACCATACAGTTTTACATTTGTACATTGGAAATTCCTCATGCGAAATAAACCAAGAGACAAACTGATTTTCGAGATATATTGGAAAGGACCTAATCTACTTAGTAAAAGCAATAAATCAAACCTGATTCTTGAATTGCTGGAAATCCGATTAAAGAAGTAGCTTTAGTTGAAGACTTATAATACTGGTTTCTCTATGTTGACTTCAAAGAAATTTAATAAACAATATTAGAATAAAAATACTATTTACATTCAGTCTAATGTCTTGAACTTTGCCAATATTATCACAATATTTCTGGGATCAGAAACATTGTGATCAGAACAATTACCATAAAATACTTTCATTGTAATTGTTCTGATGAAGTTTTTTACTATAGTACCAAGACTTTATAAATTTAAGTGCATTACTAGATTGGCAGCAAGGCCTCATCATTTTACAATTGGAATGGCTAGATTTAACTGTAAGTTTTATGCTAAGAGTTTCTTCTATTGAACTCTTCATCTGTGGAACTCTCCTCTCCCCAGTCAAGTTTAATGTTCAAAAATGTAAATGCAATGTCAATCATTATTTTCTATCTTGTTATTGTTCTTTCAATGTTCTCTTCACTTAATAATATTGTCTTTTTCTCAAATTCTCTAACACTCTTGTGTCTTAATGGCATTTTTGCCTTCCTTGAGGTGAAATGATTTTTAAAAAAATCAACAGTCACCTGAAGAACACCAGAGGCACAATCGATGAAACATCGAAAACAATTGTCACAACAAATCTAAAAAATGTAAATAATAATTCCTCATCCTAGAAATTCAAACAAAAATATTATTGCATAATGTATGATGATCCAGTAATTTATTAACTAATATCCACATCTTTGTTATTTTTAGCAAAATTTTAGTCACGCAACTCTCCAGTCATCAAACAAATATAGCATCTGGCAGTTTTCAGCAGACTGTCAATAGCTTGGGAGATAAAGTTCACTGCCTAATTGGTTGTTCAGTTTGTTATTCATGTGAGACATTGATGAAAGAGACCAATTTGTAGAGGGGATACTATACTTCAAGAGAATTGTCATATATAAATCAATAAATAATAGTAAATGAATGAATGAGTGTCCGTTCCGAATAAGAGTAGCAGTTGTGATAAACCAAAGGTTAGGATATCATCTTCTTTTAGTGAAATAAAAGATTCCATTCAAAGGTTACCGAAGGTGACACAATGTGAGATTTCTCTGATAAAGACAGAAAAGCAGACAATGGCCAAAAGCAACAGAAATGATAATTTCAGTCCAAAAACCATCACTGAGATATGATGATACCTTATTCCCAAACTTCAAACTCATGATAATTGTAAGTTAGTCTTGATCAAAGAGTAGATAAAGCCAAGCCAGAAATTCAGCCATAAAGTCTGGCAATGTCAGTCTTTTCAATAAATCTGTACTAGTGCATTAAAAGACTTTCAGTTGTAAACATTTGGCTGGTGGTGTAATGGATAGCAGATTGGAATAAGAAATTGGAGAGCCAAGTTCATATTTCAGCCATATTTATTACAATCACTGACATGCAAATACACTTAGGAAAGGTATGAATCCATCTCCTTACCTCAGTTAAGGGTTAAATAGTAGGACTTTTATCTGAAAAAGTCATTGTTATTCACAAAAATTGTGCCTGTAATATTTGTTGAAAAAAAAATTATTCTTTCAATCCAAAATATTATTCTGCTTTACATAACTGGAAAATTGTTGATAAGCCATAAAAACCAAATAAAAAAAGCATATATAATGTGTCTCACATGTGCATGTCTTTCTCTCTCTCTCTGTATATATATATATATATATATATATATATATATATATATATATATATATATATATGAGTCTCATATACATCTCACTCTATATATTTGTCTTCTTTCTCTCTCTATCTCTCTATATATAATGTATGTCTCTCTCTTTCTTTCTTTCTATATATATATATATATACATATATATATATAGTTCCTTTATGAAAAACTAGGTAATCCGTATGGGTAAACAAGGATAAAATTCAGAGAGCTCAATGTAAATTCAGAGCAAATAATTTAAATAAAAACAGACCACTTTTTATATATATATATATATATATATATATATATATATATATATATATATATATAAAAAGAAATATAGTTTTACAGTATGCTATATTTATGGGATAACGTAATGAGTATTAGAGATAGAGCATATCTAAATATAAAAGTGAACATTGAAGTCAACACTCAGAGGCGACAGACTGTTTCATGCTAAACGCAATTGTCAGGCCTAATGACCACATTTAGCATGAAACAGTCTGTCACCTCTGAGTGTTGACTTCAATGTTCATTTATATATATATATATATATATATATATATATAATGCATGCCTCATGTATGTATGCGTCTCTCTGCATGTGTATATATATATATATATGTATATATATATATATATATATATATATATATATATATATATAATGTGTGAAAAGATGATCCAATACAAAAACAGATCAATCCCATCCAGTTTAAGGTAATTAATGCAGGTCTCAATACATCTGATTTTTTTTTTCTTATTCGCTCATTTCAAACAGAACCCATTTGTCAAACATTTTTCTTGCCAATTACTCTTAAATGATTTTAAATGCTTCCACTCATTACAGTGATGCAAACTCGGTGTCTTTTGAGATTATTTTTTCCTCCCACAACCTTCAAATCTTTGCCATTGATTGATAGTTTTGCCTGACCTCCCTTCTGGTTTTCTGAACTGAAATTTCCGCTTGGACATTTTAAGAGTTCTTCTTATTTTTCATTCACCGATTGTCTCCAAATGTGGAATTTATATTCTTCTTAGTTTCAGTTCTTTTACCATTCAACTTGGAATTTACTGAGTCACAATATATGCCAAAATACTTAACTAGAATTATCTGTGAAAATTTAATTGTTTTCCTATTTTAATTTTCTGATGAATCGTAATTCTACAGTTAATTACTGAATAAGCTGATGGTAACTTCTAGGATGATAAAATATCTATAGAATTCCCTACCACATCATTATTTGAGCTTAACATCTTTAACAAAATATTGCAATAAAAATCATAAATACGAAAGCTGGTTTTTGTTTTAAGAAGAGGGTACAAATAAAAAGATTTAAAAATGGCAACTTTTTCCATTTCACTGAAACAGATATTAAAACCTTTTTTTTCTTTCTGTTGTAGTATACCTACGGGTGATAATGAGTATGTCCCCATTCACATAAATACAGTAGTAAATACTGTATATGTGTCTACAATTGGAGATTCATTTTCAGCTGTGCTGGTCAAACTCTCTGCCCCCAGGCAGAGAGGATCCCCAGATGAGGCTATATCAAATGGCAGAGTCTTGTCTTTGGAAATAGCTACCCAAACTCTGTTTTATATATCTACGGGAAAGTTTTGGTCAAGCCTCTGGGTTCGGATACCCCACATTAAATTTGGCCTTGTGCCATATCTGACCACGTAGGGTGTTGGTAGATATCCTGCACTTGGAGATTCATTGTAGAATTCACTTGTCTTGCTTCTAGCAGTTGACTACTTTTTCTACACACTGCTGATGAATCTTATATGGGTTGTTCTTGTCCTAAGTATTATTGTTCATTACCAACCTTCATTTGATTATTCTGTTCAGTAACCTTTCCAGGTTACAATACTTGTTTCATTTTCTCACTGAAACCAAGCAGTATGTCTTTTGTCTTCTACATTATCAAAATGGAATAGTGTACTATTTATGAGGTACTGGCAAGTGACATTAAACATTTCTATCTTCCCTTCTTTCTTTCCTTTTATTTTCTCACTGAAACAAAGTAGCATCTCTGATATGTCTTTTCTATCTTTCTACACACATGATCAAAATGAAATAGTTCATTATTTATGAGATATTTGCAGAGTGTGACAGTCATCCTAAGAGAGGGGCAAACAGAATTATAATAAGATTATCAGATTAAATTTCAGTGTATTTTTAAAATACTAGCCTACAAATAGAGAAAAGGTGTAATCAGGGTTCTGTTACTTCACTAAAATTTCTTTATAGATAACATTTTCAGCAAGACATATATTTTCTAAAATGATTTTTATCATTATGCTAAGTACACTTGATTTTCCTACCCTGAAAATAGCTACATACACCTCACCATGACAGAAATATTTGTATAATTTTTTAATTCTTATACAGCCCTTGAATCTCCATCTATTCCAATAAACAGGTATTCTCTTAAGGAGGACCCTAGCCTTGAATGCCTGTAGGGACAAGCTCAACTCCAGAGCTCAAGTGATCCATCACTAAAGATGTTGGAAAAATGGTCAGTTCCCTATACTGCTGCAGTAAGTACCTAAATCCTCCTACTATGCTGTACCTTTACAAGAACCAGTTCAAGCTGAAAACAGATTACTGCTGCTATATCTGGGCTTGTGCTGACCATTCTTCACTTTCCAATCTTGATAGAGTCCGAAAAGCATTGAAGCAGATGTGTGGGTGATGAATTGTTTTCCACACTACAACTCCTTTCCCACAGACAGAATTTTGCAAACCTCTCAATATTCTACCATTGCTTCCATGGAAAATTTTAAAATGAGCTATATTCCTTAGTTTCCTTAACTCTAAACCTTTTAGCTAAGATTCACTATGCCATATACATCAAAGCAAATTACCCTCATTCCTTTAATATTCCTTTAGTAAAGTGTAAGTTCCACTCATATAGCTTCTACCCAAAGACAGCTGCTTTATGGAACAGATTCCGTGTAGGATGTTTTCCAATCCCAACAATTTTGATCTCTTCAAGTTTATTGTTACTCTTACTGTTTACTCAACAATGACATTCATGAAACTTGAGTGGTCTTTTGCATTTTATAGGTTGAACATTAGTAAAAAAAAAAAATCAGCAAACTTATTTTTTCATTTTTTTTAATAATTTTGTACAGATTAAAAAAAAAATTCTAATTAAACAGATTATTTTGACTTATTTAGACAATTCCATAAATCTTTTTCACTTCCATTTGATTAATCTTTAATCATGGAAAATAGCAGATGACAACAGTGTTTATGATCGCTGTGTTTGGTAACTATTCTAAAAAGAAAATGACAACTTTGAATTCAAAACTGTGGAGAAGGCAGGGGAAGGCCATTGCACTATCTCCCAAGAGATTATGGCTATTCTCAGATATTAAAAAAAGGAAGTTGTGAAGAGCTACAATCACCTACATTTAATCTGAAGTTGTCTACCCAGTCAGTGAGAAATCACCAACATAAAACTTTACAAACCAGTTTGGACACATTCAGTTATTCATAGAAGCTAATTCATAAATTTCAAAAATTGTTGTGTTTTTTTATTTGAATGCATTTTAAATTTTCTTATTGTACCACAAATGTTATTTATTTTCTTCCAGATTCCGAGTTAGAAGCTATAAAAATAAAAACTGATTTTGCTGAACATTTTTCTAAGTATCTACTGATATGAGATCTGAAAAAAAAATACAATGCAAAGCCAATTCTTTAATGAAGTAAATTAAAATAAAGCTCTATTCATGTCATCAAAATAAACATGTTTGATAACCTTAACTTACTATTAAATTTATTGCACCTTCAACTGAGAACTCTTTTTTTTTGCACAAGTTTATGAATCCAAGTTATTTTATATTAAAACCATTGCAATATAAAGAACTTTGAAAATATTACTTTCTTAGAAAAATGTTTTTCATGTTTCAAAATAAAGTTAAAAAACAAATCTTTTTTACTTAGTCAAAATTGGATCTAAATTATCCTGGTGACATTAGTCATTTATATCTCAGAAAATTGCAAAGAGATGAAGAAAAAGTAAATGATGAAAATAGTTGGTAATCAAGAGCTTAAAAATCATTAGTCATAATTATCATATACTAATGGCTTGAACTCTCTATACTTAAATACATATATTTTTTTAGTTATTCCTTTGAATAAGGTTATGGTTTCATTAAGCTTTTGTGTCATTTTTTTGCCACAACAGATCTCTGATTTACATTTTGCATCCATAAGCAAACGGCAAAAAAGGACCAAATTACCATTTAGGAATTCATGAAATCTAAAGTTTACCATATAGTTCTTAGATTTTTCCCCTCACATGACAACAACTTTGATAAGTGAAACAAAATAAGAAAAAATAGTCAAGAAGTAAAAGTTATCTTAAAAAAGAAAGTTTTTTAAAAATCTTATTAGTCATAGAATATTATTTTGATAATAAAAATATATAAAATTTTGTTACGCTTGTCTATAGTTTCAAAAAGGTAAAATGGTTGTCAGACCTCGAGAGGCAGACTAGAATTTGGAGACACCAGAATCAAAGCAAGTACAACAATTTTAAATATCTAGGAACTATTTTAACAGGGGAGGGAAAATGCAACACCAAAATCTGGAGGTGCATTGAGATAACAAAAAGCAAACTATTAAGAAACAGGAAAATTTTGTTAGAAACAATGAAAATAGTACTGAAATGTTATGCAATATCAGTCCTTCTATATAGCAGTGAATGCTGAACAATCTGCTCATTGATGAAAAAGAGACTTGAGTATACAGAAATTTGCTTCTACAGAAGGATACTGAGAATAGTATGGATTTGAACATGTAGGCAATGATGGATTTTTATGGAAAATGTAAACAGAAAGACATATACTAAGAATCAGAAAGAGATAGTTGAGATTGCTATCGCACATAATGAGGAAAGAGTGTTTAGAAAATTTGATACTCACAGGACATGTGGAAGGAAAGAGCAAAGCAGTTAATGACCTACCAATATAAATGGTTGGCAGAACAGAGATTAACAGAGGTAGCAAAATGGCAAACTTTACAAGAGCTACAAAGGACAAGAAATCATAGTCTGACTAAACAATGTGAGTAAAATTTTCAGAATATTCTTGTATTTATATGAGAAATATATCAAATGTGTCTCTTTAATGAAAAGTATTGAGCATAATTTGTGTAACAATAACAGGTTTAAATTTGCCAACATAAGCAACGTAAACAAACCCAAAAGATATAGCCTGTAGAAACCTCTGATTAACATGGCATGAATTAAATAATAATAATTTAATAATTATCATTATTATGAATTAAATATTTATTTTATTTTATTATTTCATTCGAAGCAAGGCAATAAAGCCACTAAGATACAAGGGGTTACTGAGTGTTAGGAAATATGAGAAAAACTACTATTAAAGAGACTGTACAATAAAAGAATAAGAAGACAGAGGATAACTATCAGCAATGCATTTAAATTTTTGAAGGTCAAAGTTGACTGGGAAGCAAGAAGCCAGAAGACAGTTCCACAAGCAAAAAGTGTGATAGAAGAAACTGTTAGAATAGAATATTAAATATTATTTTACATGTTACTAAGAGCTTCTCGATGTTCTATAACCTTTATCAGTCTTTAAATCATTGATCTTGTTCAATTTTTCTATTTTTAACATTACTTACATCATTTTGTATTGCCCCTCAGAGATCTTCTTAAATATGGTTTTCCATTCTCATATAATTCTCTTTTAATGATAGGCCACATGTCTTCTGTTAGATAATATCTGAAGAGGCTGGGAGCTATTCCATTAATTTAGTATCTTTGAAAACATTTCTGGAAATGTCAGCTTTGTAGATTGTGAATGAGCCTTGTCTTTTATGAATATATTCATTAGCTTAAAGCTTCTTGGTAGTAACTTGTATCTCAGAAATAAAACAATTTCTTCAAGAACTGAGAATATTTCAGTGAATTTGCCTTGAACCATCATCAACTTTGGCGGTAACTATAATGTTACTACCTACAATACTATCTCAAAACATTACTTCACCTTTTCAGCAGTTCTCTTCTACATTGTGTTTATGATTACATCCCTTACACATCTACATAAGGATTCTCATATACATCTGTTTTATGGATGAAGCACAAGTTTCAACTGGATAATATCTACAGAGGCTGGGGTTATTCCATTAATTTGAAGTGTTCAAAACCTTTTTTTGTTGGGCAATGGTCAAGTTTTCAATTGACATAATGGAATAACCAGTCACCCCCATGAATGATTACACTATACGTAGTAAGTACCTATAAAGTCAACCGTCTACGAGAGACTTGAGGAAGAGTGAGAGAGAGATGAAACAAGCATGGCTGACCTTCCAATTACTGGCACTCATTACTAGTTTGACCTGTGTGTATAACTGTACCGTATTTCATATTGTATTGGTTGTGTACAATAAACCTTTCTTCTAGTATCCACCTGGTGTTCAGTATTTATTCCCTTAGCACGGAATATAACAGCAATAATGTGAATAAGTATTGTCTTGCTTGAATACACTCTATAGCATCTCAAAAAACATCTTGTTCAAGAATTGACAATAATTCTTTTTATCTTGCCATCATCATTAACTTTGAAGGGATCCATAATTTCATTACCTACAACATGAGCTGAAAACATTATTCCAACTCTGAGTTATTTTCTAAGTAATGCTGGTTGACTATTTCTATGAATGAACAACCCAACCTCTAGCCCTTCCAATGTAGCTCTACATTCATCACTAAAAATTTCTGTTACTGTTTTCATGTCCTTCTTTGCACAATTTATACATTTCTTTTTTTTTTGGCATTAGATTTGGTTGCTTTTGGTTGTTATTTTGTATCTTCTTTCTGTGTTTACTTTTGCGACCCAAGCATTTTCAAATATTTTCTTGGGGGTCATTCCATTTTTTCCTTTTTATGACCCTTTTAATTTTCATCAAATCTTTTTGTGACATTTGTAAATCGAATTTATTTTATTTTCCTTATCTTGCCAATATTTCAATTTCCTTTTTGATTGTTTTCTGATCTCTGTTCATCTGTTTTTTCAATTTCCCACGTTTTTTCCATCAGTGAATAGCTATGCAATATCTTGTTCCTCTTTTGAGGTTATATCTCTCTTATAACCTATGTTGATCTTTATAGATCTGAAATTAAAATAAATATCAATAACTATACTATTATATATATTTGTTTACAAGAACAACTCTTGGTTTGCATACCACCAAGTAAGTTATTGTAAATAAGTGTAATGTAAACTGATATAAAGTAAAATTCCTATAATATATTTATTATATAGATACAAGTATATACTGAAAACACTAGCAACAGTTAATACTGATTCCATTATGAAAAAATTGACTTACATAATAAATCTTTAAATTTTATATTAGGACCTAGAATAAGTTCTCGCTGTTTTCAAACAGATGACATTCCCAGAACTGCATGCATGTAATTTCAGATGGTAATACATCTATAAGGAAGTAATATAAGCAAGATTGAAATTCAGTGTATTTCATTTCACCCAAGTGTAAACCATTTTGATTTTAATAGCATTAAACATGTCAGATTTCATTCCAAAGAAAGTGTATTTTCAGGGAATTTTAATGCACTATTTTATTCAAAAGAAATATGCAGCTGAAGCACACAGAATTCTTGTTAAGACTACCAGCAACCATGCTTTGTCAGAAACAACATGCAGAGATTGTTTTAGATGCTTCAAAAATAATGATTTTGATATTAAAGATAAAGAATGTTCTGGCGCACCAAAAAAGTTTGAAGACGAAGAATTAGAGGCATTACTTCATGAAGACTAATGTCAGGTGCAAGCTGAACTTACAGAATCATTAGAAGTTGATCACACAACAATTTTGAAACATTTGAAAGTATTAGGAATGATTCAAAAGCAAGGACATTGGTGCCACATGAATTAAAGCAAAGAGACATTGAATGGCATCTTATTATATGTGAACAGCTGCTTCAACGGCAGAAAAGGAAAGTTTTTTTTGCATCATATCATGACCAGTGATGAAAAGTGGATATAATACGATAACCCTAAGCATAGAAGATCATGAGATAAGTCCGGCATCAACATCGGCAGCAAAGTGGAATATCTATGGATCAAAGCTTTTCCTCTGTATTTGATGGGATTAGCTGGGTGTATTAGGTTGGTGCAAAAATAATAACGCAATAATGTCGTTTTCTGACGTTAAAAATACGTCAAAAAATGACATTATTACATCATTATTTTTGCACCAACCTAATAGTTTATTATGAGCTGCTCAAACTGACAGAAACTGTCACAGAAGATGGCTATTGACTATAATTGATCCATTTGAGCTGAGCATTGAAGAAAAAACATCCGCTATATGAACAGAGACAAAGTGATTTTGCAATATGACAACGCTAGGCTACATGCTGCAAAATGGGTAAAAACCTACTTGGAAACACTTAAATGGGAAGTCCTACCCCATCCATCAGATTCACCAGACATTACCCATCCAATTGTCACTTGTTCTGATCGATGGTACATGGCCTGGCAGAGCAGTACTTTTATTCTTATGAAGATGCCAAAAAACGGGTCAACTTGTAGTTAGCCTCGAAAGACGTGTCGTTTTTCTGATGTGAAATTCAAATACTGCGAGAAAGATGGGAAAAAAGTAGTGGCTAGTGATGGACAATACTTTCAGTGATACATTTCTTACTAATTTTTGTAAATAAAACATTACTTTTCATGAAAAGTCAGTGAGAACTTATTCAAGGTCATAATAAATTTGTTTATTTTTATCAGCTTGCAATTTATCTTGAGAAAGCATTAAAAAGTTATGTGATCAAATGAAAACATTGAATTAATTTAGGAAAAATAAATTATAGGTTTAAGCTTTGATTAGTAAATTTGATGACATAATTATAAGTTCAATTCAATGGAAACAACAAGTAATAACAGAATAATTAATCAAGATAACATATCCCTCAACATGAACAGTAGAATGTGAATAGTCTACTGTTACAGATTGAATAAAGGGTTTACTCAAAGATTCTCTGATGGTTACCCAGATTTATAAATATAAATAACTTATGAAAACAAGAGGATAGATCAACTGAAACATTATGAAAGTAACAACAAAGATGAGGATATTAGTCCAGTTGTAAATAATATAAATAATCATGCTTTTTTATCTTCTTTGTGCTTCCATAAAAACTTAGTCTTAATCTTGTGATATCATCCTCTTCATGCTTCTGAAGGAGTAGCTTCTAGGCCTGAATGTAATCAAATTTTGATGTTTATATATTTAAAATATATGTGTGTGTGTTTTGTTTTTGTTCTTTCTAATTTTATTCACTCTACACATTTTCCAGTCCTCTGATGAGAGGCAAACTAAAATCAAGTTAAACTTCTTGGGGATTATATATATCGAGTCTTTTCATTCTCTGTAAGCAGAAAAAGTGACTTCTATGCCTGAATGTTATCAGCTCCTGATACTTATATATTTAATATATATGACAAATTATCTTTGGTATTTGTTTTCTTGGGGGTTTTTTTTTTTTCATTGAACCATCTAGATAATTCTTCTACTATCTTTGCTTCTATTCCCTGGCATCTGGGTAACCTTCAAAGAATATGGAACTGAACCTTTTTAGAAATAATTTAAAAAAAAATGCATAATGGGAATCTGAAGCCTATGCCAGAGAATAGAATCTGAAATAGGATAGCAACAACAAAGATGAAGATATTAGTCCTACTGCATGTAATGTAAATAATTTACACAGCTCCTGAACAAGGATCAAGTAATTTACATTTTTTTGTTTTTGTTAACTATGTTATGTGAATGCTTTGAAGAAGTTTAGTCAAAAGTCAGTAGGGAATTTGTAATGAACAGTGTTAGTAGTAATAATCATAATAAGTGCATAAAGTATTGACATTGCACAAAACCTTGCAGTCAGAGTAAAAAAGAAAGAGGGATGAAGAGCATTAAGAACTATATTGATTTTGCTATCAATGGAACTGAGGCTTATATATGGCAAAGTAATAAAAGGATAATTATGAGAGCCAGAAGTTACAGTAGGATTGATAGAAAGGATCTACAAAACCTGAAAATGAGAATTTTAAAATAGAAAAATACAAAATAGACTTTTCAAAAGAGGAAGAGGAACAATTACAGTTGAACTGGAAAGTCATGGATACAAAGAGAATATTTAAAGGGTCTTTAAATTAAATAAATTAAATATTAAATAAAATAATTTAAAAATACTTCCTATTGTATATTATATAAAAATAAAGATGAAACTGTGATTCATACCATAAGCAAATAAATCAATCTGACTACAAAAATAGATGTGACTGTAGGTGGGGTGGTGGTGTTGTTCCAATGGGAACTGTGCAAAGAAATGAGATTGAGTGTGCAAACTAATAGTATGTGTGCAAGCTGGAAGCTGTCTCAGAAAATAAATAAATATTCTAAGATTCAAGTAGATCCTCCAATTCAGCCCAAAATATCAGATCTTATTAATAAGAAAAAAACAAAATTTGTTAAATAGTGGATAGTGCTATTCCGACAGACCACTTGAAAAATTTCTATGCCATGTGAGAGAACTGAAAAAATTATGAAACATGACTGAATTCATCATTATTGGTATACATAGAACAGTGCCAAAGAAGTTGCAATAAATGAAAATACTATAACTTTGTGTAAGTTACCTGAACATGCTGAAAATACTAGTTTCAAAACAGCTTGATTTTAACCACATTTTGCTTGTTTTGTGACTTTACACACATATTACGCAAATTTTAGTGCTTTCACTCAAAAACTAGTTTTCAGCTTGTTTAGGATGCTTACACAAAGTTATAGCAACTAAAATTTTGTGTTTGCAAATAAGCAAAAAGTGATCGAAAGCTGTTTTCATGCAAAAACTAGTATTTTCATTTGGTTTGGGTAGCTGACACAAAGTTATAATAACTAAAATTTGATGTTTGCAACATCACAAAAACAAGCAAAAGGTGCTTGAAATCAAGCTGTTTTCACTCAGAAACTAATGTTTTAGGTTGGTTTAGGTAAAACTAAAATTTTGTGTTTGCAAAGTCACAAAAACAGGTGAAAAATGGACAAAATCAAGTTGTTTTCACTCAAATCCATTCACTTGACAGCATTATATAATCTTCCTTGATACAGAGAAGAGTGTTGGAGTAGTGAGGAGACATGCTGACTCTTGATCTCTCATGAAAGTTATCCCTTACTGCTGGTGTTAAAACTTCAAAATGCAAACAATATTAATAAGAGACAGTAATATAGAAAGGAAGATAGCTACACATTCTGAAAAAATATCCTGAATCTACCAACCTCTCAATGTTTAAACTAAATTACTTATGAAAATTGCTAATGTCCTACTCTGGGGGAATGATCAAAATAAATGACAAAAGAGTTCCATAAGATTTATACTAAACTGTCTGATTAATTGCTCTTACAAATCAACAAATGTAAAAATTTTATGATGAGCATGTTCCCTATCATGTTACTTACATTTCAGTTGCCTTCTATTCCCACGAACAACATTTCACTTACTTTGACATGTTGATTACCAGTGCAGCCATTTTTCTCAAGACAAGCAACATTTATATGACGACTTTTTTGATATTTTTATACTTGTATTCATTTGTTTTTAAACATAACTTGAAGAAGACAGACATAGTTTTGAAACATTGTTTAACACTGAATCTTTTCTTTACCTTTTTTTAAATTGCACTTTTCTGGAAGTATTGAAGATAGAAAGAGTCAATAATAATAATAATTACTATATTACTACAAAATGTAGTAGACAGAAAAAAGACAGTTGAAACTTGAATTGACTACAGCATCATAAAAATCTGAATAAAGTAAAGAATTTTTGAGAGAAAATTTATTATCTGTACAACTCTGTCATAGGCATTATACCAACTTCATATGACCTCAGAAAATTGCAGGTGAGGATACATATTCTCAAATTCAGCAGAAAATATGAAAAGTGTCATGGATATAGATAAATCTGAATTTATTATAAAGAATATCTTCTCACCTTTTTGATAGCATAAATTCACTGGTTCTTAACTTTTTTTTTTTGGCAGTGACCCAAAATGTTATTTAAAGCTAGCAGCATGGCCCGGCATTGCCCGTGCTTGATTCAAAAATCATACAACTCATACAGCAATTGCTATCACTTGACTTAAAATATTTTTGCCCTTCCTTGCCTTTAAAGGAGTGCCCTTTGCCATGCTGATGTTGCTACATGCCTTACTTCTTGCCTATCTCACACTGCAAATTTTTTCTAAGCTCTATACTAAACATTAAATCTGTTACAAAAAAGCCATGTATTCGTTACACACACACACACACATATCCTGCCTTTTATAGATAGAGATCTATCATGAGGACACAATCCAGGCTTTTTATACTATAAAAAAAAAATATTCAGTCCAAGAAGATATTTTTTGAAAATTTGGTAAAATCTTGTCTCAGTAGAGTGTGTTAAATCTGAAATCCATTATATCATTAAATTATGATTTGACTCTAGAATGGTTAATATGAACTGATTCTTATTTTCACTTTCCTGACAAAATTAATCTATGTGACATGTCCTGTCAGAATGCAGATGATCATGGTTCTCCACAGCTTTCTTTCACTAATACTTGTTCACCTATGATTGTTCTTTGTCTTTGGATTGGTTCCCATATAATCACCGAAGTTAAGCAACATCGAGCCTGGTCAGTACCTAGATGGGTGACTGCTTTTGAATGCCAGGTGGTGTAAGCTTGGATGTTCAGGTGGTGCAATGGATAATGGTTCAGAATTTTTAATTGGAGAGCCGAGTTCTAATTCCAATCGGTTCATTATATTTACTTACATGCAAATACCCTGAGGAAAATTACGAATCTACCTCTTCTCCCCCCAGTTATGGGTTAATTAGTAAGACTTGTATCACTAAAAGCATTATTATCTCTGAAAAATAAAGTAAAAAACGCATACAAAATATTTATATTTTGGCATTAAATGACTCATAGAAGTGTTGACATGCCACTAAAGAAAAACAACCAACAAATCTCTTTGTCACTTTGGTACTTATTTTTTTTGTCCATATGTTCAAAATTGTCAAGTTTATTCTCTCTCTCTCTCTCTCTCTCTCTCTATATATATATATATATAGAGAGAGAGAGAGAAAGAAAGAGAATAAACTTGACAATTTTGACTATATATATATATATATATAATCTACGTTATATTCCATCTGAATATGAGTGATAATGGTTCTCCACATCTTCCTAACTTTTGTTTCTTTCACTAATACTTACTCCTTGAAAACCCCTCCCTATCTTTATGGAACTTGTCTCTATATTCAAAATTTTCAAATCAATTCTGTCTCTCTCTTTAAGCAATTATGGCTCTCCACAACTTCCTGTCTTTTGTTGATGACTCGTCTTTTCTGTACTTGTTTCTCTATTGATTTGTTCAAACTTGTCAAGTAGGTTCTTTCTCTCTCTTTTTACCCTTTGCCATCTCTCTTCAGGCTATAGTAGGTCATGGTTCTCCACAGCTTTCTGTCTTTTGTTTCTCTCACTAATACTGTTTTCTTTTATGCATACTCTTTCTCCTGGTTTCTTTATTCATTTGGCAAAACGCATGAAATAGGTAACTTGTTACATTATTCTCCTGCCTTTAATATTCCTTATGGGTGTTAAATTCTCCAAACTGGCTGTCTTCATTATGCATGAAAAAATTCCTGCTCTCTTCATCTAATTGCTTTAAATAGTTTCTTTGTCATTACTTTACTCCTTAAAACTTTGATTGTCTCTGTCTATGGTATTTTCGCAATATGATTTTTAACTTCTCTGTTTCATCATCGATAACATAAAATTTTGTTTGCCAGAAATTAACAACAATATCTATGAGTGTTCCTGTTGAACTTGTGGAAATCTGTATCAGCTTTTTGCATTCCAGTCAACATTGATCTTCAAAGATTTAAATGCAATACCAATTGTTATCTTCTGTCTTTTTAATTCCAGTTCTTTTATTGTTTTCTCTCCTTAATGTTTATCTTTTTTCTCATATTCTTTCACACTTAGTAACACCTTGCATCTTAGTGGCTTTATTGCTTTGCTTGGGGTGAAATGATAAGAAAAATAACATTTTTAAAACATTAAAAATATTCTAACCATTTTAAATTATTTTTCAAATTTATTAGTTTTTATAATCAACTGCACTGCTGTTACCTCTGCACCTGCCAAAAAATAAAATAAATGAACACTAGATTTTCATGAGGAAAATGTGATATTTCAGAATTTTATCTTTACTATTTTATATCCTTTCTTTAAATATTTCATTTATTTGTTAATTTAATATAAAAAAGAATTAGAAATTCTACCAGTTTACGTCTAATTGATTGAAAGATGAATTAAAAATATAACGGATTTTGCTATAAACCAAAACATGTTATTCAGGAGAGAAGGACACAGATATTTTATGGTGATTAATAGACATTGCAGAATATACATGTAGGTAACATTCACATTGCAACAAGAAGCTGTAGAGAGCCATAAACACTCATATTCTTATGGGACACAGCACACAGAGAAAAAAACATTGTTATATTCTGTGCTAATAGGAATATATACTTGACAAACATGGTGGATAAAATAAGTAAAGGTTTATTGTGAAAAAACCAATACAATAAGAAATAAGGCAACAGTTATGTGCATGATCATCGCAAGTCAAACCAGTAGTGAGTGCTGCTATTGGAAGGTTGGTAGTTCTCATATCAGCCTGAGTCGTACTCACAGATCCCAGCTAGACACTGTAGTCCGTTGCCTTACAGATACTTATAGATTGTTACTACCTATAGTGTAGTCACTCATGGGGGTGATAGGTTATTCCATTACATCAAACATGCTGTATTAAATTGTTCAAGTTTTTTTTGTTTTTTTAACAGATAAACAAGTTAAACTGATTTTACTTTATATCAGGCTAATTTGACATCCCAAACGCAAAGTAATTTAGGCTAAATTTATTGATTTTTTTTCCCAAGTAGAAAGATAACTACAATTTGATATTAGAATCAACCAAATTGTAAAGATATTTTTGACTGTAAGTTCCAGTAGCCAATGCCATTTTACTTAATAAAATGTGGAATGGAAACATTATGCTTTTAAGACTAAGTGAAGCAATATCCTTTGCTTGGTATTTAAATTCACTTAAATTGCAAAAACAATTACTTTCAAATTGATAGACAAGAAAACATGTGATATAGAAGACTATTGATAATATTAGAAAATAACAGTTCTTTTCTAATATTTCTAAAATATATCGACTGTATTTGAAGCTGATGCTTTAAACAAATATTTATCCCCAAAATTTGGAAATCTAGAATGTACACATATCTTGGCCAATATCATTGTCATGAAAAATGCTTAAAAATCAATTCATACAGAGACAATGTAAAGCCTGTAACTGTATAAGTTTTTTTTGTCTTTTTTTCTCTCTATAACAGACTATTGTCTTCACTTGGAACACATGATTTGTATGTCATCCTCATGTTTAAGTTTATTTTCTTTCTATTATTACTTTACTACTCCATTCATATTATCAGAAAATGGCATCAATATTTAAATAATTTTGCAATTGCTTTATACTTTATATAATATCAAAAACGTTGATCTTCTGCATTTTTATGTTCATTATATGTTAAATATTAGAATAAATATGTAACATTCTAGTCAACATGAAATAATTATATTCTTTATTTATTAGTTTAATATAATATCAAATTGTATTCTTTCTCTAGTAGCTCATTATTATCTTTAACAAATTCTTACAGTCCCAAACTATTTTCTGGCTTTAATTAACCTGCAAAAGGTTAAGCTCTAAAAAAACAAAT
This sequence comes from Acanthosepion lycidas, assembly GCA_963932145.1. NCBI lineage: Eukaryota > Metazoa > Mollusca > Cephalopoda > Sepiida > Sepiidae > Acanthosepion > Acanthosepion lycidas. The sequence continues at coordinate 93,737,510 of OZ010584.1, read as the reverse complement.
CAATCAAATATTCATTCTCCCGCACTAGATTGACTGATTTGTTTTTTATGACTTACCAACCATTTGTGAAGTGTTTTAAGCTTAAACATATTTCATATTGTAGGAGGATGCTTAGAGTACATGATGTTCTAATTTGACCTGGTCTACATCCTGAGGAGACTTGATGTTGCTTAACTTTGGTGATTGAACAAGAACCATTGTTTTCAGTGTTCATCACCAGAAGATTTCACTCGATAAAGATGGGCAATTCACCCATTTGTATGTAATAAACGTTTATGTTTAATCCAAAAATATGTTATACACAATAATATATTTCTTATTACGTTAAGTTATATTTAGTGAATGCATGTGTTTGAGCAGACACCTGTATTTTTTTATTTATTTTTTAATCTTTTCACTCCAAAAAAGGCAATAAAGTTGCTAAGATACAAGGGATTACTGAGTGTGAAAGAATATAAGAAAAAAAAACACTATTAAGGAGTGAAAAAGGATAAAATAACAGGAATTAAGTAGAAGATATATATTGCATTTAAATTTCCAAAGGTCAAAGTTGACTGGAAAGCAAGAAGCCAGAAGAAAGTTCCACAAGTGAAAAGTATGAGAGAAGAAAATTTTAGCATAGAACTTATAGTTACATCAAGCCATTCCAACTGTAAAATAACAAGGCCTTGTCGCCAATCTAGTGCTGCACTTGAATTTATAAAGTCTAGGTACCATGGCGGAGTTCATCAGAACAATTATCATGAAAATATTTATAGAAAAGGCACAAAAAAAAAAAACAAAGCTGAGATGCCAGGTCAGGACCAATAACATTGCAATTTCTAAAGACATAACAGGAGTACTACACCAGATGTGGCAGCAACATTTAAAGTGTGGATGAATGGTAGACTGATAAATATGTAAGATAGATTCTGGCAAGAAAAAATGTCTAGCATGCAGAGTGAACTAACTTTACTAGCAGCAGACCAACATTTTTATTAAACGATTTTATTAACCTTTCAGCTGTTATATGCTCTGCATGATTTGAATTTAGAACCAAACCCTTTATTTCATCCACTGGGGTAGATTGTTCTAGTTCCAAGTGCCATACCTCTACCAGATATCTCAGTTATTTCTCTTTAACTCAACTCACTAAGTTTTAGTTTACCACTGCTGTGGGCTGGTATTGAACTGGATCTAACCAATGCCTTTATCCACTGTGCCATGTGTCCATGAGGATATCTGCATATGAATTTCTGAGATTTATAAACCTAACGTCTCATAGCCATTTTTGCCAGTGCCCATATTACAATTTTTTGATATTGCATTTTTTACCAGAGCTTATATTGCAATTATTGTTGTCATTCTTTGCTTTTCTCTAGCACTCCTTCTTACTGGTTCTCATATTGTATTCATTTCTATGCTTGGTCAGCTCAGGAGATTTTTGTGGCTTAGCATATGTGCTGATTCTTTAAGTTTTCATATTTTCCATTGATGCTCTATGTTGGCCAAAGCGTTATAAATATGGCAATCAAGATGAGGATAACAGCCCAAATAATGTAAATAATACAAGTAATAATAATACCTCATTTCAGAGACATACACAGATATCATTTTACTAAGTTTATTAAACAATGTAAATTTATGTTTACTGGTCTGAGTATTTGATAATCTTAATCAAGAAAATATACCTTCCAGCAGGATAGATAGATAGAACTTTATTCCATCTTCTTTTGTTACTTTTTATCATACTGCTCTGGTTTGATAGTCTCTATAACTGCTAATACAAATAATATGAAATTAGAAATAAAGATCAACTCTAAGAACTTCTACAGATGCTGAAGTCCATTGGATGGCAGAAAGGTTACAACTCTCCCCACTAAGAAATATATTTGAGACAAACTGCAAGGATTAAAGGAATTAGGTAATAATACTTCCGTAGTCAGTGAACAAATCTTTTCATGTATTAATTTGATGTTTTCTACACAGGATCTGATGACTCAAATTTTGAGGTTATTTAAATTGATTAATTTTTTATGCATTTTCAAAATATTCTGTGTATGGATCAATAATAAGAAATTTAGCACAGGTGCAAAGGAAATTGGACATAGAATAGGCTACACCTGAGGTAGTTCTGCCCAACACTGCAATTTGCAACAGAAGCAAAGTATCAATCTGACACTTTGAGTCATATTGTTAAATAGCCTTGTCAGATTTAGACTTTCATTTGGATGTTACACATGGTGCCAAAGCCATTCAGAAATATCCAAACTCTTTACTGTGTACAATCATTTTCTAAGATCAAGGGTTAAAAATGGCTTCAAATGAGTGAAGACTGTAAATAATTGTGAAGACTATCCTCCTTCAAACATTGTAAACTGTCTCTACAGAATTGCAAGCCACACTCCTTGAGGATTTTCAGCAGAAGCAACAATTAAAATAGATATCACATGCTGCTCAATGAGAAAAATAACATAATGTAAATGTTGACATTACACACTACTTCAAATAAAATGTAAAGAAGGAAACCCCTGTCAATACTAGAAAGAGCAATAACAGCTACTGAACTTGAGAAACCTGTTTGCTTGATAAATTATTTTAAGAGAAAGATTTGATAAATTTCAATCAAAAACTGCACTGATTGCATGGTCAATAGATGCCAAGTGTTTCCTTATAAAGAAACAACTAATGTTATCGTTACTATTATTATTAAAGATATGTCAATGTTTGTGAGGGAAACAAAAATTTATTAGTCCCTTAAAAATGAACATTCTCCTTCATTTGTTGCATATTTTTGTATTTATTTATATATAGTGAATTTCTGGTCTTGTCACCTGTTCAATTTTCTGTCACTAAGCTATTGTCTTTTAGCATAAGTTTATTATTTCTTGAAGCCTGGTATCTTTCACTCCCACTGCTCTGCTATTTAACAGTCACAGGTAATTAAGCAGTTAGCAACCTCAAGGAATTTACTTCCAAATTCTAAAAAAAAAAAATCAATTCATAAAATATTTAATTTCTCTCAGGCTTAAATCATATTCAAGTAAATACAAAATTAATACATTTTTAGCAAATTGCTTGTCTGAAGGCTTTCTTTAATTAGTATGTCAATAGTAATTAGTAATCTCTCTGAGTTATGGTTGTTATTTTTCTTTTTAATGAAACAAAAATAACCAGAAAAAAGATTGAGTTTTAAACTATGTTGCAGATGAGAAGAGTATGTTTTTATAGTCACCTGCTCAACAGCTTTTATCAGTAATTACTTCAGACTCTGTCTATATTTCTGAGATGAAGTATTATGTACATTATTTACATTATTCGGACTATTGTCCTCATCTTTGTCGCCATATTTATCACAACATTTCAGCCGTTGTATGCTCCGGCCTTCTTCAGGTGGTTGGAATGTCAAACTGAACCCTTTATTTAACTCACTGGGGTAGACTGTTCTAGTTCCACGTGCCATGTTTAATGGATGTCACTTATCAGTTACCTCTTGTTAATTTCCCTCTGAAAGTTCTCCACTGCCTTAACCAGGTATTGAACTCACACTCTTTGGGTCCTGTCACTGGATCTAACCAACACCTTTATCCACTGTGCTATGTGTCCTTGATGACACATGGCAGAGTGGATAAAGAGTGTGAGTTCAATACCCAGTTAAGGCAGTGGAGAACTTTCAGAGGGAAATTAACAGGAGATAACTTATAACTGACATCCATTAAAACATGGCACGTGGAACTAGAATAGTCTACCTCAGTGAGCGAAATAAAGGGTTCAGTTCAACATTCCAACCACCTGAAGAAGGCCGGAGTGTACAAAGTATTCATATACTGACCAATCAAATTTATTCCATGAATGTTCAACATTATAAAACTTTACAATGGTTAAATCAAACAGAATTATTTGATTATTAAATAAGTAAAAACAGTAATTATGTTTTTTTATGAACTTTTTTTTTAGTTATTTTACCCTAAGCAAAGGACCCAGGGGTTTACTGAGTGTTAAAGAATATAAGAAAAACTACTATTAAAGAGAGAGAACAATAAAAGAACATGAGTTAAGAAGACAGAAGATAACGATTGACATTGCATTTAAATTTTTGTAGATCAAACAAGACAGGGAAGCAAGAAACCTAAAGAGAGTTCCACATGTGAGAAGTGCAATAGAAAAAAACTCTTAGCATAGAACTTACAGTTACATCTAGCCATTTCAACTGTAAGATGAGACCATGCCACTAATCTAGTACTATGCTTAAATTCATAAATTCTTGGTACCATAGCAGAAAATTCATCACAATAATCATGAAAGTATTTATAGAAAAGACCCAGAAAAGCTGTGTTATGATGGTGGGATACGGATTGAGACTGAGATGTCAGGACCAATAACATTGCAGATTCTTTGTATTTCATTAAGAATTTCTAAATATGTAGCAGGAGCATCAGACCAGATGTGGCAGCAATATTCAAAGCAAAGACAAGTGGTAGACTTATAAATATTTAAGACAAGTTCTGGCGAGAAAAATTGTCTAGCATGACATAGTGAATCATCTTTTTCAGCTGCAGACTTAGTGATTGATTCAGTATAAACGGAAAACATTAGTCCAAGAAGTAATGAACTGCTCTAAAGGATTAAATATATGACTTATTTCTGATCTGGTAAATAAAAATTTAAATGTTCATTGTGAAACGTTTCAATTTATTTTCAAATTCAGTTTCCTTATTATTATGTCATTGCTTTGCTAATAGAAGCTTCAGTGTAAGAATCTAAATAACTTTGTATATGTTCACATATATTTCTACATTAATATTTAAGATGTGAGTATGATCAACATGGGTGTGTTTGGGTATAGGATTAACACATGACACTCTGTCAGATTTTATTATGCAAATCAATGTCTTCACAATAAAATTGGTATTTGTTTTTTATACTGATAGTTCACCCAGTACAAGACTTATTTGGTCATGTGAGACATTTCATGCCAATCAAAAGTTGATGATATTGTGAATAGATTTAATAGACTAAATAAAGATGATTGTTTTTTTTTTTTAATTTCAGATCTGTAAAGATTGTTATGATTTATAAGAAAGATACAACCTCAAAATAAAAATGATACTGTGAAATTATTGAGAGATCTGAACATAACATTGGAAATAAAAAAAATAAACAGTTGATCAGAGAACAATAAAGAAGTAATTAAAAATATTGAAGATGAGAACCAGAAAAAAACTGGATTTAAGAATGTCACAGAAGTTGAAGAATCTGGTGTTGCTGTATGAAACCAGAGAGAAATGATGCAGAATACTGAGAGAACTAGATAAAGGCATGAAAGCAAACTGCTACCTTCAAGTAAAGATCACTAAGAGAAACATGAAAACTGATTTCTTAACAGTAATTTTTAATGATGAATGTAATGCTGCATTTAATAGACCTGATGGCTGGGTTAAATGATGGATCCTTTCCGGAAGTAGTCAACTATCATTACTAATAATAAAATGAAAAGTGGATTGACCACAAAGAAAATATTAGAAAACACTAGGGTTGGCCATACAAACAGAAAAAAAAAACAGAATATTAACAACATTGGCATGAGAAGAGACTAAACTACCAGTTTAAAGTAAATGTCACAAAAATAGATGTATAAATTATGTAAAGAAGGACATGAAAACTGATTTCTTAACAGTAATTTTTAATGATGAATGTAGAGCTACATTGGATGAATCTGATGGGTTTGTCGTTGGGTTCTTTATAGAAATAGTTAACCATCATTACTTAGAAAACAGCAGAAAGTTGGAATAATGTTTTGGGCTCATGTTGGAGGAAGTAAAATTTTAGATCTCTTCAAAGTTAATGATGGTAGCAAGATAAATAAAGAGAATTATGATCAGGTCTTGAACAAGATGTTTTTTGAGTGGCTAAGAACTTTTAAGATCCAGAGTATATTAGTGCAAAACATAAAACAGATGTATATGAGAATCCTCATATATATGTTCAGGGAGATGTAATGGCAGTGACTCACAATGAGAAACCATTGAGATGGAATTCTACCCAAGTTTGTTTCATTCACTTTCACACAAATGCCTTTAGGAAAGGTATGAATCCATGTCTTCTCCCTGCAAACTATGGATTAAATAGCAGGGCAATCTGGACCCTGTAGCCATGGTTGGCAACCAGTCTAGAAGATCAACTTTGAATTCAAAACTATATGTTACCCTGGTATAGCATATATTATGCAGCTATTGACAAGTTCATGAGTGCACAAATCTGTTGAGTGCATTTGACATGTTCAAGCAGATCAGCATTTCTTTTCAGCTTTTGGAACAGTATAGAGTTGGTGTGGTTATGTAGTTACCAGAGTGCATGGATGATGTGATCATAAGCATCCATTACCTCTGACCCTTATCTCCCCCCACATTTCAAAAAAAGAAATCAAAGTTCAGTATTCAGTGATGAAATTGATGGCCACTGTGTTTTGGGATGCAAAAGGTCAGTTGGTTAATGCAGTCAAATACAGTGAAATACTGGACAGACTGAACAAAGTTGTCTGTAAAAAAAAAAAAAAAAAGAAAGATGATGAGTATATTTATATAAGTGCATCACCCTGCTACACAGTAACCCATAGCCCACACATGGCCAACCTAACAAAAGACTGTCTCCCCTGTGATATGGTTGGGATGTTTTACTCTATCCACAACATAGTCCTGATTCATCTCCTTCAGATTATCATCTATTTGGGTTATACATATGACAGAATTTAGCGAAAAAGAAAAGGCTAAATTCTTCATTGTTATGTCCTAGGCTAAATCATAAGTTATTTCCATTTATAGGAACCAGTTGTAATGACCAATTTATCACTTATAATGACTAATGTATCAACCTAACTACTAATCATACATAGCAATTAAGAATAAATTTGGACTAAAATATCATACCTAATTTTTTGTATGGTTTAATCAGTTTGTTCTTTCTAACTCCAACCATATTCACCTGACCTTTTATCAAACAATTATTATCATTTTCCAATCACTACAAAACACTAGAAAAAAGTTATCTCATGAAAACTAGATTAAAGAATTCATTAAAAAATTTTTCTTATCAAAACTTGAAAAATTTTACTCAAAAGTTATTGAAGATCTACCAAAAAAGTGCCAATAAATCATTGAAGATAATGAGAAATGAAATGTAATTGTACTATATTTTTCAAGAATAAAGTTAATAAACGGAAATTATTTTGGCCACTCAATGATAGAATTTACAGAAAAACAAAGAAGCATAAAAAAATAACACTTTTCATTGTTATATACAATGGTTCCAGAAAATCATTATTCTTGATGACAGCTTGCTTGATAATTGTTTCAAACTAGCAAAATTGTTTAGTTAAAAAGAAATTTACTTTTCTTGGCAATATTGAAAATAATTTGACAGTTTTTATGACAATATGTTGGCTTTTGGTCAAAGTTAGAAAAAATAATTGAACAGTTAATAAGACTACAAGAAAAGGTGACAATTAAATAAGTAAAAACTAGTACGTAGATATAAATTAGACTTCTTAGAATGTACTGACTTAACTCTTTCTAATTGTTTCTTTGAAATGAAGAAAGAAATATGCATATAATTTTAGAATGCAACACTTGTCTATATACATAGATTCTGTCTCTGGTTTTAACTAAGAACTAAAAAATCAAGTCAAGTGACTTGATGTCAGTTTTTATTCTTTATTTTACTTCACAACAGCGGAATATTGAAGCCCCCATAAGTATTCCCCTAAGTTAGTTGTCATGATCTTGCTTTTATCCAAATATATTCAACAGTATATACATGTCAGAGGAACAAGAAGAAATTGACAGTTAAATTTGATAGCCCCAGGATATTGACATAAAGAATATAATGGAACTTGATGGTAGTTCTACCACATGAGGGGATAATACTTCAAGAATATTGATGAGTTCTTATAGTTATGGAAGTTGATTTTTAATTGAAATTTCAAAATGAGAAACTCATTTAGGACATGAAATGAGCCATTAAGAAGATTATTAACTTTTTCAATCAATTCAAGATAATAAATCCTCAGCCTTTTTAAAAAAAAAAAAAAACTCTTTTTAATTCCTGCTCATTGAATATTTTTATATGTAAGTCGGGAAATACATTTTTTATGTATATATTGATACACAAGTTTAATAGTAAAATTCTTTAAATAAATGTAATAAAATAAAGGAATTATTAAGAACTAAAATTCATTTTTGTAACAAAAAATCTATTTTTCTCAACAGTATCATCATCCCACAGTTTTTATGTTAGATTTTTCTCAAAAATAGAAAAAAAATAATCAACCAAGCAATAAAACTAGAAGAAAAGGTAATATTTAAATAATTAAATACTAGCAAGTAGGTATAAATTAGCCTTTTACTAAGAATGCACTAACATAACACTAATTATTCCTTTGAAATAAAGAAAGAGAATATACATATACAGATTGATTGATTTATTTGATTTTTAAGGCTTATCAACTATTTGCAGGTTATTTAAAGCCATAAAATAATTTTTTAGATTTTAAGAATTTTTTGGAGATAATAATGATTTTTATTGATACAGGTTCTATTAATTAACCCACATCTGGGGGAGAAGAGATGGATTCATACTCTCCCCAAAGGTATTTACCCATAAATGAATATAAAACATTTGACTGGAATTAGAACACAGCTATCTGATTTACAATTATGAGCCATTATCTATTAAACCACCCACACATCCAAGCTAATACTATCTTATATTCCCAAGCAGTCACTCATCTAGGTACTGACCAGGTTCAACATTGTTTAACTGCTGATGACTATATGAGAACCAGTGTTTCAATCTAATATGTCCCTGTTGCATTGCAGCTCTGACCAAACATCAGATTCATTGACAGGGTTCAGTTTATTCCAGTTAAATTCTTGTGGCTTAAAAATTACCCTTTAGCCAGATTGTTACCCACGAGTGAAGAACAAAACAATTTCTAGCAGTAAACCAGATTTTATTCTTAGGTAGTAGTTTATTGCTGTAGGCAAGAAAAGTAAGATAGAGGTGTAAGTGAGGGGCATAGTTCAGCAGTCGTCATCTATGTCCTTCTGCAAGGTCCACTTCATTCCTTCTGTGGGCCTTTTCATGAGATGGTTAGTTTTATAGACAAGTTTTCTTTGTCTTATCTTGATCTAAAAAAAAAGTAATTAATCTTCCTTCTGTTACTTTCTCACAGTCTGAACCTCTTACTCTTGTACTCTGAAGTTGATTCCACTTACTGATAACCATTGGTCAAAAGTAAATGTCCCATATCAAGTTGTGTGACAGGTCCTGCTGTTTTAAATTTAACAAGACCTCACTCTGATTCATATTGCTACATCCATAAGCCCTATAATTTTCAAAAGTAATTTTCTGTGTAATTAAATTCTGTCTGTGGTTTTTATTTTAAAATAAAATAGTGAAATAGAAGATGAGATGTTTTTATTTCTGTGTTTATTCTTAATTTTACCTCACATCTACAGAATCTTAATATTTCCTTAAGTATTACATAAAGTAAGACATGCCGGTCAATTAACAGTGAACCAAGAAGAATGTGAAATCAGCAAGCCAATTTCAAATTCCAGCTACGTCTGTGTTAACTTTTATTTTTAAATAGTAGGGTAGACTAGGTTTTCTAACCTTGGTTGGTAACTAGTTAAGAAAAACTCTGAATTCAAAACTGTGGAAAAGACAATGGGAAACTATTATTTCAATGAACAAATATTGCTTAGCTGAGAAATAATAAAGAAAAGCAAGTTGTGAGGGTTGGAACATAATCATGAAAGGAGTATTTAAGGAGTTAGAAGATTAGTTTCTTCATAAGATATACTCACATTTTTGTTGTTAGATTTACAAACTTTGGAAAATATATGCCTCTTCTTAATAGTTTTTAATGTTTCTTGTCTTTTTTTTCAAAATGCTATATCCCCTCAGAACTATGGCTCTCCAAGGATTCATTTTCCTTATAATATGAGAATTGCTGTAACTTTCTTTGAAAGGACATTATTTTCTCATTGTTTAATCTACATTTTAAAATTCAGAGTTGTCTTTCTCTTAGACTGGCTGCTACCCAAGATGAGCAAACCCAATCTACCCTGTGATTTAATCAACAAATTTGATGAAATGTCTATTTTGTTTGTATTTTTTAATTTCCAACATCACTTCATCAATATTATCATCATCATAGCCATGTTTTTTTTTATTGAGGCTGGACTAGGATTAATCTCACACAAAGCAAGGTGTGTTCTACCTGACAGAGAATCTCATTTTACCTCTCCACATATGCCTGTCAGAATACTGAGATTTGTCATCACTATTTCAGTCAAGGTTTTTATTGTGGGGACCTACCTACAAATGGACTCTTCCACACCTATATAATATGGCTACCAACTGAGTAAAGGGAGTCACCAAGTGAGGGTCACCAATTAGTAGCCATAGAGTGAGTGAATGAGCGAGTCAGGACACCAGTGAGAGAAAGTACTCTCCAGTCCACATTTACCTTTGTACTATGTTTCCGAGAATCTACTATTTAACCTTATATCCGAGTCCATTTTATCTTTCTATGGTTCCACATCATAACAGTTTTATAAGCCCAGATGCCCTTCCTGATGCCTAACTCAGACACTTACTGTAGTCCAAGTACACTGAGTGATTTTTATCAAGATACCATCTCCAGGAGGGTTGCCATTCAAAGCTTGAGACCCCATCCTATGAAAATATATATGATGATGATGAAAGCAGAGACTTTAGAAACCCATGGTAAGATTTTATTTTGGAAGACCAATTCCTCGGTTTCATTTCATCAGACCAAACAGTTTTAACAATAAATGTATTTAAAAATTCATCCAGGCACAAGTAAAAAACACAATATTTAAACATGTGCTTTAAAATAAAGTTTTAATATGGAAGAAGAGAGAAAGAGAAAGTTCTTAAATTGAGCTCTCTTTGGATTTCTATCCTCTTTGGAATTATCCATACAAATTATCAAATATTATTATTATTATTATTATTATTATTATTATTATATTACTAGTCGAGATACCCGGCATTGCCTGACTGTACATGACTGAAAATGTATAACAGCACCTCCCTTTATACCTGCACCCCACTGTCTAGAAATGTCTGCCTACATCCCTGCTATGCATGCATCATCTGTTGTTATACTAAGCTACTGCCCCTCCTCATCTTTTTTATGGTATGTCTTTCACAGGTGTTTGATTGTTCTTAATAATGAATTCCATCGATAAAACCTTCTTGTGTGGTCATTGCTCAGGATTAAATTGTTTCAATGTTTTAGATATTCAGTAAATTTCTTATAGCCATAATAACATTCAAATAGTATGGCATTGTTCACAAATCTAATAATCAAAGAAAAACAGGGATGATGCATCAGAGCTTGATTCAACTGCAAGTGCAAACATATGAATGCCCCCCTCCTTCTTTGCACATTCACTGTAAAACTGGGTTTAATAAGAGCTTCTTTTGGAATTTTTCCCTTTTAATGCTTCAGTAATCCTTCTCAAACAATCTTTGCATCAAATGTTGTTTTAATGCCAATTTAGGATGGAATCATATGAAGAAACTATTGGCTAAATGGCAAAGGCCAATTTTGGACCTAGTTTGATTTCATCCACTGAACTGAAATAATCAAAGCCAAACATTCACAGAAGACAATTCATGTGTCCTATGTGTCCTCCACATGGCAAATTTAGAAAGCATTGGATGAAAAACCAAGGAGTTATGGCTTTTTGAACAGTTTTTTATTATATACAGGGAAGTGAGCAGGACTAAAACCACACTATCTTATTTTTTGCATGATGGTAAATTTTTGTGATGTTTGAAGAAAATTGGATAAAAAATGTGGAAGTTATTCAAGATTTTATTTTAGGTAGTACAAAAAAACCCAACTTTTTTCATAGTCTTTTGCATTTTTTTGTATGAAGCTAATGTCACAGGAAGACTATGAAAAACTCTAAATAAACCCCATAACATGAGCTGATGTTTTGCATTAAGTACAAAGAACATCAGTTCATTCAATAAAAATTTTGTTTGCGTATAACTTTACCTTGTTTTTTGCAAATGTAATACCCACCTTCAGTTTTATCAATTTTTCTGACAAACTCAAGGGACCTGGAGAGTGAAAAGTTGGTCTTAACAGAGTAAGTAAATTTGCAACATATGTGTACAATTTTATCAAAATTGGTCGAGAAATGTGGACATGCATTCACAAACACACCCAGATAGCTTCTGTTTTTCTAACTTGATATTGAGCACTTCTTAACACTAAAAAAATAAATATATAAATATAAATGTTAAAAAGAAGAGAAAAACCACAATTGTTTTTGGTTGTAATGTGGATTTTTTTAAAATATATGTTATGCTTTATTTTCCATATATATATATATATATATATATATATATATATATATATATATATATATATGTAAGTGGACAGTGAGTTCAACAACCAGCAGTGACAGAAGCTCATCTGCCATTTGACAAGTTTTTTTGTTTTTTGTTTTTTTTTCATCCTGTGGGATATCACAAGCAGAAAAAATAGTGGGGAAGCTGATTCAGACACCAACTCCTACTTCAATGCAATTTTTTTTCCATTAATAGTTATTCAGTTATTCTATATTTCTATTTGAAAAGAAAAGTATACAATAAAATTATTGTTTTTTTTTTTTTTTTTAGAATGTCATGTTCCTTCAAGACATGTTGATTATGGCTCTTCACAGACATCTTTTTCTTCATAATTTTGAATTGCCATATCTTCTTGAGAAAGATAGTGGAGTAGTTTTCTGATGCCTTCGCCATGGATTCTAATCGAGTTGTCTTTCTCTTAGTTTGGTTGTCATCAAAGGCTAGAGAGCTCAATCTATGCCACCAGTTCTCACATACCTGTGAGAAGAACAGATTCAAGCCTTTCCGAATGGTATTTTTTGCAAAATTAAATGCTAGCCTGGGATTTGAACTCAGCTCCCTAATTCCATTTTCCAAACTGCTATCTATTAAGCTACCTGCATATCACTATTGATTAATAAAATACATATTTTTTTAATCCATCCCAAGCAAGGCAATAATGCCACTAAGACACAAGGTGCTACAAGAAGTGAAAGAGGAGGAAAATATGTTAGCAGGAACCAGAAGCCCAATCCTAAACAGGAAACAAGGGATAACCCTCCTGTTCAAAAGACCAGCGAGGAGTGTGAACTAGACAATAGGTGAACCAGTTCACACGCCTCCAAGGTTTTTTGATTTACCAGATCTTGAGAAAATTTGATATTATTTCAGACAACTTGTCAGGAAACATTTTAATCAAAACAATACAAGAATTACTTTCCTATACAATCACTGAAGTGAAGCAATATTGAGCCTGGTCAGTACCTAAATGGGTGACCACTGGGGAATACCAGGTGCAGTAAGCTTGTTTATACAGTTAGTATAATGGATAATGGCTCAGAGTTGTTAATGAGAGGGCTGAGTTCCAATTCCTGTTGGGTTTGTTAAATTCACTTATGCGCAAATACCCTTGGGCATGAATCCACCTCTTCTCCCCTCCAGTTAGTAAGACTTGTATCACTAAAACTATTATTAATTTAAAAAATGCGTACAAAATATTTAAATTTCAGCATTAAATAACCCATAGGGGCCGATATGTCGCTAAACAAAAACAACCAAACAAGAATTACTTCTACTGGTTTGACATAATTTAGTTAGTAAATTACAATTATTAGAAATTACTCATTTCATTGTATTTTTTCTCTTTTGCAAGACTGGATGTTATTTCTTTATTATTGAATATTATTGGTTTTTCTTATGACAATAAAATAAATTGATTGGTAAATACACTAACAGCAGAATGAATATATTTTGTCGCAGATTAGAGAGATTTGTACACTCGCATATTTTCTACAGCAATGATTTTGTTTTCACCAATGCATGAGGTGTTACATACATTATAGGTAGAAATAAATGTATTATATAGATTTACACTCCTGTGTATAATAGATATTTCAAATGCACAATAGAACTGATCTTCATAGACATGGAATGTGAGAGACTTGCCCAAGGGCTACAGAGCTAAAACCAATAACGCTTATAATGACTTGAGACATTAAGGACCTAACTTCATAAGCCCCAAGACTTTGTCACAAAATCAATGAATTCCTAATTCCCAACTTTAATGATAAATTCAGCAACTTTCAAATGAAAGATTTACTTTTATTTTGCCTACAGCCATTTTTTCAAACAACTTTCCTGCTTACACTCTGGGCAAGAAACCTCATAGGTAGGTTTTAATCTGCTGCTCATGATGACGATAACACCCTGTCATTTTTGACTTTCTTAATCTAGCTGTGCTTGACTTCATAAACTGACATGTGTGAATATTTAAATCTTTTACATCCCAAGTGATAAATATTTAACATGCATTTTAAAAACTGAGCAGTTCAGAATACTCCAACTGCAGTTTCAAAACAGTAATTCTACAGGATGAAAAATTCACATGTCAAAAAGTGTCCCCCAAAATTTAAAATAACAAATGAAGATATTAGTAAATTATCAAATTCTGGTAATGTTTTTATGAATGACAGTTCACAGGTAATTTTCCTGAAGCTTTGAGAAAAAACGGTTATGCATGTATTTGGTTGGTGCAAAAATAATGTCGTTTTTTACGTTAAAAAAATACGTCAAAGACGACATTATTTTTGCACCAACCTAATACAAAATCTTTTCTTTGAAACACTTGGAACCAGGCATTTTCAGAATTTGAAATGTCTAACATAAAAGAGGACTAACTATGAACTGCATGAAGACCTAAAATATGGTTATCAGCAAGAGAAAAAGCTCAAGATGGGAGTTACTAATTGGAGATATAAACATCAAGCAGGTGCAATAGTTTAAATTGTTGGGATGCATTTTAATAGAGGATGGAAAATATTACACAGAGATCCAAACACACATTGGACTAGTGAAAGAGGCATTCCAGATGCTAAATGTTCTGTCATTATATGTTAAATGTTATATTTCTTCAGGAAAAATGCAATCATAACACTTCAGATTCTTTTCATTATTATCTATGAATTGCAATGACATTTATTAGGAAAACACACTTTGGAATTCACTTTTTCTTCTCTTAAATTGGTTTACCACCCAAGGCAAGAAAGTCCTGTTTACCTTACAGTTGAAGGGAAACAGATGCATTTCATTCCTAAAGGAATTAATGTCAAATTGAAGATTAAAAATAGCATAGTTTGCGTGTCCATTAGTAAATAGAATGAAAGATATACCATAAGAGGTAAATTAAGACTATATAATATTATAATTTATTTGTACAATAATAGATAAAATGAAAGGATATACCATAAGTGGGTAAATAAAGACTGTATATAATTGTTATGTTGCATTGTTTTATGACTCATGATCAATCGTCAACTTATTTTTATAATTTCTGAAATTTCAATGAAAGCCAAATTCTCCATTTGTTTAAGGTATGCCTTAACATAAATTTTAATTACAGTTTCACGACCTGCCAAAGCTAGAATGGTTCAGTTATTTAACTTTCTCCCCCTATTGCCTGGTAATTTTTTTATTTTTTAGCCCTAGCCTGGGCTGTAAAACACTGGATCCAAGTCTCAACAAATTCTGGTTCATCCAAGTGAAATAAACATCCTATCAGTAACACCATAATATTATTATAATTTATTTGCACAGCAGTAAATAAAATGAGAGACAGATATACCATAAGGGGGTAAATTGAGACTATATATGATAGAACTTATTTGTACAGTGGTAAATAAAATCCAATATAGATAGACCATAAAATTTCAGGTGTACTTTTTACTCAGGAAAAAAAAAAGACTCCAAAAACCATGAAAAATATTCATTTTTCAGATCTTTTCAATTTCCAAAATTTTGGATAAGTGACTGTTTACCTGTACAGTTTATTATTTGGCTACTCAAGTTAAGTATTATAGTGTTTGGTTCATACCAACTGGGTGATTATTTAAGGATACCAGCCTCTGTAGAAAAGAACTTGTTCCCAATTACAAACTAATGTTCTCTGCTTAAAGATGTTGATAAAGTAGTTTGTGTCTATAGATTGATTAAACAAATCAAACAAAGCCTTTTGGATGTTAACAAAGGTTGTGAGTTTTGTGCATATATTATAGATGAAGGTGTGTTCAGTTTGTAAACAAAGAAAAGTGTAGAAGAAGCAAAACTTAAGTTTCTGCAACACACATTTATTCATTTTTTGCTGACTATATTGAAACAAAGTTAAATGTCTTTTGAGTATGTCCGTTTTTCTTTTTGGTTCTGAAATAATTTATGGAAAGTATGTATATGAATAGGTACAATGGGTTAAGCTGAAATCAGCTCTGTGCTGAGTTAGGAAGACCAAACCTCTACTTCATGAGTAGAGCTGTTAAAACACATCTAAACAATATCTTTAGAAAGTGGAAAAAAGAAAGATCCTGTTCTTTCAGGAAGTTGGATCATAAAATTGCACCATGTGACAAGAAACCCTTTCCAATTTCTTTATAAGTTGCCTCAGGGGAAAATTCATTCATTTATTTATTTTTTTATTTATTGGTTTTACTTCATTTTCTCACACCCTAAAAATAAAAAGATTAAAAAAACGTAAAAAGTGAAATCTTGACTGAACGTCTGAATAACAAGTAGATATGACAACAGTGCAAGTCTGAAAATACTGTTAATCATCAAATTTGCAATAGCCTTCACAATAATTTAGTCAAACATATCACTGCACCAGCGTTAGTGTTCTTTTGACTTGAGGGTCAGCTCAGTTTCCAGACTGTGGAATGGAGGGTAGAGGTTAAATCTATATGTTTTTTTGAATTTTGGAGGATGAGAAGTTATCATTATTCACATTATTTACCTGTGAAATATTGTTCTCATATTTGTTGTTTTGGCTTTTGCCCCAGGGAACTTTAAACTGAATGCTTTATTCAGTCTATAGGGGTAGATCATTCTCATTCCATTGAACATGTCTCTTATTTGGTATTGCTTGCCAGTTCAAGTACGCACTGCCTATCCCAAGGATTGATCTCACAAATACTTTATCACCAAATTCATGAACGAATGTTCCACTATATCATTCCATAGGACAATTCTAAGTGAAGAATTTGAAGCCTTCAATCTAACCTGTCTGTTGATAAATTCTGCTGCCTCACTGAAGCTTCTCTTTTCCTCTGTGGCTGCTGCTGCTAAAGCCTTGCTGTCATTCTCTTTCTTTATTAATGGCTCCCATATCGTATTTTCTTCTATTCTAGGTCTACTATGGAATCTGTCTTAGCCTCATGTATGTGTGTTTTGTTGAAATTATTCTTAACTCATAAGAGTTAAGAATATTAAAACTTGCTATAAAAACTTTTTTATTACCTTTAAAGATTTATGATGACAGGTATGTACCACCTGGTATGAATGAGTTGACCATGCATAATATCCAATCAGTCTTCTTATACAAATTTGAATCACTAATGAAAGTGTATAAATTAGTGACAATAAAAGTTAACATTAACCTACTTTGTGGAAACAATGAATTCTGTCATTGAATTACATATTTGAATCCAGTATTTAATTAGAGACATGTTGAATCGTTAATTCCAAAGGTGGATTTCAACTTCTAATAAATAACTTTGTGGTATATTGGCTTTTTAGTAATGTTAATTTTTAGTTTTTCCATCAATGGACAAGGTTCCTAACTTTTTGGTTGATTTCTGTTTATATCAGAGAATCTGTCTATACTTCTTCGATGAGGTATTTTAATATATTTACACTGTTTACATTGTTTGGTCTGTTGTCTTCATCTTTATTGTCATATTAATAACATTTCGACCATTGTACACTCCAGGCTTCTTCAAGTGATACTTGTTGAATTTCAAACTGAACCCTTTATTTACTCCACAGGGGGTAGATTTTTCTAGTTCCACATACCATGCCTTTTCTGGATATCTCAGTTTCAGTTAATTCCCTTTAGTAACTCAACTCTCCAAGTTTTTGTTCACCTGCTGTGGTCAGGTATTGAACTCACAACTCTTTAGGTAAAGTCACTGGATTACTTCAACCAATGCTTTTTATCTACTGGGCTATGTATCCCTAAGGACTCCTGGCCCAGTGGATAAAAGCAGAAAGGAGTCTGGAGCATACAATGGCTGAAATGTTGTGGATAGAAGAATAAAGATGAGGACAACCGTCCAAAACAATGTAAATAGTATAAATATATCAGAAAAATTGCTTTTTGTTTTTATTCCGAAAGTAAAATATTACAGTTTCTGCTATTGAGCGTTCATGACAGGAGTAACTTGTGGTTTACACATGAGATTAAACAACAGCAAGTTGCTTGAATACTCCAACACACTTCTAAATATTCTGTTTTCAGTAAGGCTTTCATTAGAATGATTTTTATCCTTCCCCTGATTTCCAGTTCCTCCATCTTCTTTTCTGAGGTTCTCTGGAACTATTCTTAGAGCTCTGATAATGACCACTACAACTGTCACCTCCAGGCCTGGATTAGGTGATTCATTTGAATCAAAGTTACAAAGGATTTTATGTTTTATTTTCTAATTCGATTCTCATCTGTGCATATTACACTGTAGGATCAAAATATGATTATTTGCATTGTTCCCAGTTCATCACTTTTCCTCCCCAGTCATACTTATTCTTCTATTATTTTTTTTTTTTGACCAATTTGCTACATTCACTGATTATGTGCATTTTTATTTATACTAAAGCTTACCTAATACTAGGCTTGAGATCTACTCAAGGTAAAGGGTTACCATCAACAAAATGGTAATACTGATGTGAATGGAAGAAGGTGATAAGTAATAAAAAAGCTGTCTGAGTAAAACTTACACAAATTTACAAATCTTCCCTGTATGCCAAATGTAAGGTCTGAACTGATGGAAATAAAGAATGACAAATAAAGATTGTCTTTATTTCCGCACAGTCTGAAGTTGCTATTCTTCAGTGTTCTATGCATCATATACATGGTGCGGTGGAGAAATTGTCGTCTAAATTACGCAAAAATGAAAATAACACTGACATCTCATTTTAACAGATATATTTATCAAAAATTTTTACATTTTTTACATTATTTATTACAATTATTTTACTCAAAAATATCTTGAAATACTAAAGAGTAAATTTATTCAATAAAATCTCCACTGGCTTCAACCACAGCCTGCAGCTGACTATGAAAACTCCTTCAACTCTTCTGGATGGTCTCCTTGATTAAGTTGGTGAATGCTGCTACTATCATTGTCTTCAGTTCATCTTTGGTTTTACAAGGATTTTTGTTCATCTCTTGTGCAACTGTGCCCCACACATAATAATCAAGGGTGTTGGCATCTGGAGAGTTAGGTGACCAAATGTAAGGGGTGATGAGGTTGCAGAAATTGTCTGACAGCCATGACTGTGTTCTCCTACTTGTGTGGCATGGTGCAGAGTCATGTTGTCAGATATAGGGTCTTCCAGCAGCCAACTTCTTGACCCATGGCAGTGCTACCTCCTCAATGTACTTGATGTAGGCCTCTATGTTGAGTCTGAGGCCCTCACCAACAAATTTAGGAGATCTTATCAGAACAATCAGAATGAGTTTTCCAAGCTGCCGTACCTTCATAATCACAATTAGACTCATCCAACTCTTTCCGAATCCTCTGCACTGTCTTCAGATTGGCACTCAAACACTCTGAAATGTTTGTATTGGAACTTCTGGCATAAATACCAAGCAGTACAGCATGCCATTTCCAAATTTCCAGTGGAGTGAATTGCATCATGGTACTCTTTCTCTCACAGACTGTGCCTTTTTTGACCTTACTATACTCTCCAGCCAAAAAATCAAAAACGTACAATGTACTTGCATGAAATTAAGAATATAAAATGGTAACAATTTACCCTGTATAATCATTGTGTTATGGCATTGATTTGGGCCATTTTATGAGTGCTCTTAGTTTCTCTCTTTAAATATTCCTGAACTATATTCATGATGATTTATCTGCTATTTCATCAATTTGTCTTCATCATTTAATCAAACTGTTTTTGAAGCCACCAAACCAGACATCAGCCATCTTGACAAAAAATAAGAATATGCCACTTTGTTGACTTAACTATTCCTGGGAATAATAATATCAAGATCAAAGAAAATGATAAGTTCTTGAAAAATATTGACCTCCAGATTGAAGTTGCTGAAATATGTGAAATTCAGGCCATTATTGTTTTAGTTATCTTTACAGCATTGAGATCTATACAATTGAACTTAAATTCTTACATTGAGAAAATCAGAATAATACCTCATATCAAGTAGATAAAATATTTGTTTAATGTTAATGTTTAATAATGTTCATTTTTTTCAGTGTAACTTCTGTTCCATTCTTGACTGAAATCCTCCTCCAATAATTGTATTATTGTTTTATCAGGATATGTATGTGGAATATTTTACAATCATTTTTTATATAGTGATTTACTTTGGGCAGTTTTTATATGGTTATATATTAGGTTGGTGCAAAAGTAATGTCGTTTTCTCACATAGTAACATATGTGAGAAAACGACATTATTTTTGCACCAACCTAGTAGCAAAGGCATTTTTACATGGTTATATAGTAAGAGCATTTTTTATATGGTTATGTAGCAAGGGCATTCTTTATATGGTTATACAGTGAGGGCATTCTTTATATGGTTATATAATAATGGTATTCCTTACATAAAATGTACTTATATAAAAAAAAAAAAGTGTGCTATTACTCACCACTGAGTGGTTAAAATCTTTTCCTAGTATTCAGTTAGCCATAATTTGAAAATAGCATTTTCTTTTTGAATTGAAACTTGACTTGTCTGAGAGAATTGAGTGCCATTAAGGATGCTAATTCTTCAAAAAGTAAGCACAGAGATATTTCTTTACTAACAAGATTTGTACCGATTTGACCCTTCAGATTTTAAAAATAAATCATACAAAAAATGAAACAGATCAATAGATAAAAGAGAATGAATAATAACACTTTGTAATTTAGAGTGAAAAGTTATTTGTTACACTAAGACTTTCTTTGCATGTGAGTGTGTAGATCTAATGGTAAAGTTAACAGTTGCCTCTAGAACTGAAGAATTAATATGTTATAAATCTTATTAATTGTGCATAGCATAAGATTATAGTGATTCAACTTTGACATTGTAGATTTACAAGCTAATGTTTGAAGTAATAATTCAATTTGTTTGTTGGTCCGTTACAGCAAAAAATGGCACATTTTACAAAAGAACATATAGTATTATTCTGTTAAAAAACTTGAAAAATAAGACAATATGATTGATGTCTTTAATTTTAGTTTCATTGATTACATGACACATCAACTCTTTTTGCATTAATGTCAAAAGTTTGTGTGAGGAGGTGTCAATGTTAGCTGAGGGTGATTGATTTTATATGACAACCTTAGTTGGGTTATGTAATGTTGAATTTTTTTATAGGGCGCCAAGTGATGATCAAACTCACTGCTCAATAATAATGACTAATCAGACAAACCTCACAAACCATTATCCTCACTAATCTTTATATTTTTCCACCTCATTAAGGTTTATTAATTCTAGGGGACCAATTTATTACTTAACAATAGGAAAACAGTCCCCCCACTTTATGTTGAGTAGAATCCTATAGTATTACTAGTTTGCCCATGCTGTTAAAAATGGCAGGATATATGAAATTGATATTTAAAGTTTTTAGTATTATTTTAAAATATCATTCTTTTAAATATAAGTATCAATTGGTTTATTGATTTTAAGACATATCAACCATTTTAGGGTTATTTAATATCAAATGTTTATATGGTGCATCCAGTGAGGTTTGAACTGTTCACTCACAATGGTCAACCAGACAAGCATTGTTAATCATTACCTATCCTGAGGTATCTTTTAATAATAATAATAGTAGTAATAATAATAATATTATCTTTTTGTTAACACTCTCCCTGATAATATTATTCTAATTGATTTATATGTTTATTTGTGCATTTGTTAGAAAAGCTGAAAAATGTCAAATAAACACAGAAAGATGTTTATTTGAATAATTGTTGTGGTGTCTTTCCTCTAATGAATCTATTATGGACTCTTCCACTTAATATAAAGTAGTAGAAAAAGTAAGCCTCGGGGGTGGAATGGTGATCTAGACTGTTCATTACTGTCAAACTCTCTGTCTTGAGGAGAGAGAAACCCAGACGAAGGGCAAGGTTTCATCCAGGGCGGTAGACAGGCCCTGAACCCGTTTATGCTGGTTCAAAGAGAATATTTTTGGCCGAGCCTACAGGCTCGGAGAACCCATGATAAGCTCGGCCTTGTGCCAAATACAACCGATGTGGTGGGGGCTGTTAAATATAATAGTGATATAGACTGAATGCTGGTCAACCAATACACACTCCCAAGTCGTGTAACACACTTCTGTTGTATTTACTGTTCAATACACTATTTATCCGCAACCTTTTGTTTTGCTATTTCTTAACCAATTACTTGGTTACACCAATAATAAAATAAATAATAACATAATAACGATAAAAAATACTAATTAAGTAAGAATGATTTTTTTTAATACTTAGCATTAACACCAATTTTACTGTATATAAATGTATTCTCATGAAATGATTTATTTGAATTGCTCTCTTCATTTTGGTTGTTATAGTTACAATAAAACAAAGGACAATAAAGTGGTGGAATTTTAGAGACTTAAATATAATCTGTTCTTTCTTGAGCAAAGGCTCTATTAAGGTGCACAGTTTGATGTTTGGATTTTTACAGACCATAACATATGCACTGATTCTTTTGATCCTCTTATTCTCCAGTGTGGTTCTCAATTAATTACTCTGAATTCATGATGATGGTGTTGGTGACTTAACTATTTCCTTCTCATAAGATCAGCTGTGTAAGATTTCATCAATGTTCTTCTGGTCTTACAGTGAAAACAATCAAGCTCAATGTATTAAGTTCATTTGAAAATTTCAAAAGGTTACCAGATATGGTTTGGTTTGGTTTGTTTTACAGCATATCAACCTCTATGGGTTATTTAATGCCGACAAGATTTTTATTCCTTGTAATATTTTTTTTTTTTCAAATGTATTGCTGGTAAAATTGTTTTTCTTTCAAAAATTTATTTCTGGTAATATTTTTTCTTCACAAATGTATCACTTGTAATTTTTTTTTCAAAAAGTATAGCTGGTAATATCTTTTTTCAAAAATGCATTGTTGGTAATAATTTTTTCTTCAAAAACTTATTGCTGGTAACAACTATTTTTACAAAGTATTTCTGGTATTAAAACCTATTTTTACACTTTTCAGTTTGGGGTTAACTATTTGCCCATAGCTGGGACTCAAACAGGTGCTACCACCCCGGGTCAGGGTGGACTTAGGAACACCAGCAATTAAGAGGTGGTTCCATGCTCCTCAAAACCTCTTGATCAGAGGCCTTTCTGTGGGATGTAGTTTATTGTCTTACTGATGTAATGAATATGCATACACCTGGGTTCCCCCTCATGATTGGCTGGTGTCAGCCATAAATACAGACTGATGTGGAAGTAAAAGGCAACACCTATTGGCTACACCTATTGTCTTCGCTTATTGCCTACCACTACAATGATGACCAGTCCATTACAGTTACCTGCTAGATTGTCCTACTCGGTTACAGTAGTCCAAAGCCACTTTGCTACTTCGAACAAATATATCCCTTTCCGGGACATATCACTTACCAAGGACACAGATGTAGTTTATCAGCATACCCAGAATGGTTACCAGATATGGCATGTACGCAAAGCCAAAAAGTACAACAACCATAATGTTTTGCTATAACAACCAAGATGAAGATACCAGTACAAGTGGAAGTACTGATTAAGTACAGTTTATCTAGTGAATTCAGTCCCTGGGTCTGGCAGTGAAATTGATAAATTCTAATATGTGCCATGTTTCTTAAGAATGTGGACAATTATAGCTCTCCACAACTTAATGTCCCTTGTAGACTTAAACAACATTTATTACTTTGGGAATATATTTCATAAACTTGAAAAGTTATCTGTTTATATTTACATTTTTGAAAGTGTAGAAACATCAATTCATATAAGTTTAATTTATACATTTTTTTTCCTGATTTCAAATAGTTTCTTAATAAAAATAATTTATTCCCATGTCCACATGGTATATATCTATTTATCTAATTAATATTAAATTTTCTGAAAAGCATATAGACACTATTCTGTAAAAAGATATAAAATATATATATATATCTCTCTCTCTCTTTCTTATATATATATACAAGGAGAGGAGATGTGGAAATTGTTGTCTAAATTATACACAAATGTAAATAACATTGATGTCTCATTTTAATTGATAGATTTAGCAAAATTACACAAAAATATTCTTGAAATGCTAACGAGTAAATTTATTCAATAAAATCCGAATTCACTTCAACCACAGTCTGCAGACGACTTCGGAATCTCTTACAACTCTTTTGTATGGTCTCTCTGTTTAAGTTGGTGAATGTTGCCATAATCCTTACCATCAGTTCATCTTTGGTGTTACAAGGAGTTTTGTTGGTCTCTCATTCAACTGCGCCCCACATGTAATAATTAAGGGGGTTGCAATCTGGGGAGTTAGGTGGCCAGATGTAAGGAGTGATGTGGTCACAGAAATTGTCTGACAGCCATAACATTCTCCTGCTATATGGCATAGTGCAGAGTCCTATAGTCAGTATAGGGTCTTCTTGCAGCTACCCTCTTGACCCAGAACAGCACTACCTCCTCAAGGTACTTGATGTAGGCTTCCATCTTGATTCTGATACCCTGTGGGAAAATCAATAGAGGCATCATGTTACCATCACTAGTGATCACTCCAGACACTTTCATAATCACTATTAGACTCATCCAACTCTTTTCAAAACCTCTTCACTCTCCTCTGATTGACACCTGAACATTCTGAAATGTTTGTATTGGAGCTTCCGGTATGAATACCCAGCAGTACAACATGGCTTTTCCAAATTTCTGGCTGAGTGAATTGCATCATAAATCATAATGCTTTTTTTTTCTCACAGAAAGTGCCCAACTGATCCTAATACAGTTGTACCCGGATATAAGAGAAACAGGGATATAAGAGAGATTTTCTCTGGTCCCAAATTAGAGCCATACTTATCTAAACAAAATAGACCAAACCCGGATATAAGAGACCTCTTCTCCGGTCCCGACAACTCTCTTATATCCGGGTTACACTGGAAAACAAATAACATGCATGCACTAAATTAAAAATGGCGACAATTTACCCATCGCACCTTCTGTGTGTGTGTGTTTTTATATATATATATATATATATATATATATAATTAGTATAATTTTTCTGAGTATAGACACTTGCTCAGGCACATTTGTTTTTCTTCAGTACCCACAGTCAACCAGTGTATTACTGCAACTATACTAAGCAGACCTTAGTTGCAGTTCCTCAGAGAGAGCACACAAACTTGCATGATCATGATTTGAATAATGTCATTACATGCAAAGCCTAAGTTACAATGACTTGTGATGTCATGCTAACACAACCATCAATGGCTACCCAATTTCATTCACTAAGCTTGATTCTACCTATAGTATGGTTTTTAGGTGCTGATATTATCAAGAAGTTAACTCCTTTATAAATTAAAGCATGTTGAAATTCAAATCTGAGTCTCGCAGTTGGAGTGATAACATTCTAACAACTTACTTACATGCCCATATATATATATATATATATATATACTAACAGAAGTTGATAAACAACAAGGCATTATTTATTGTCTTCTTTCTGTTCTTATCACAGCTACAAGGAAACATTTCATCTCTAATGTTGCTTATGAAATGGTTTTTCAGAGAAAACTGTGCACATCTACCTTGATTTCATAATTGTTGACAAAGCAATGCATATTAAAGATGTAACCGTCATATACAAAGTTAATATTGGAAGTGATCATAGAATGGTAGCTTTCAGAGTCAAATTTGACTTGAAAAATGAAGGAAAGAAAATGATTCTCAAAGAAAGAAAATATATCCTAATAAGATTAAAGAGAACATCACCGAATTTCAAGTCAATCAAGAATATATTTCACTGTTGTGGAAAAGTGAAAATTATATAGAAAATAGAGATAGCTGATTGACAACTATAATTGAGGAAGCAGCAGAGAAAACAGGGAAAATGGAGGGAAATATCAATAACAAAGGGAAATAACTCAAAGTCAATACTGGAACTAATGAAAAAGAGAAAAAATATGTGCATGAAAACTGGAAATGTGAGATTAAACAAGCTTATTAATAAAAAAAAATGAGACACAAAAATTGAAGAGAAACATGAAAAGAGTAAATAAAACTATTAGGAAAAGGAAAAGAATGAAACAGTTGATCTTTATCTCACATAGATAAACAGAAAATATTTGTATTAATAAACAAAAACATTTGTCAAATGTATAGAGAAGATTTTAAGGTGAACTAATGATTACTAAGAAAACTGGCAGATACTATTGATGTTCCAGAATATCCAAATACAAAGCCTTCTCATTCCTGTTGGAGTAACCCCTCCCTGATTGACCATTCCTTCATGGTTATCTTCAGGCTGGACAGCTGTGGGTTGGTGACACTATTTAGCCAATATTTGGGAGTGAATGGTTGCTGACTCAGTGAAGTTCATCTGCTCTTTAAGAATAACACTAGATAGATAAATAGTATTTGGCAAAATATAGAACTTTAGAATGCACCAGATAAAGATACAGTAAGAGACCTTTTAAAAGATTAAGAAGAAGAATTACACAAATAAATGTCAAAGCTATTTATCCTGTCTATACGATGGATGTACAGGTAGTTTAATGGATAGGGACTCAGAGCCGAGTTTGGATTTCATTTTGGTTTGTTATATTCACTTACAACCTTGGAAAAGGTATGAATCTATCTCCTCCCCCAGCTATGAGTTAAATAGTAGGACTTGGATCTGGAATGATTATTGTTATTCTCAAAAATTGTTAATGCAATATTAACTTGTAAAATAAGAGTTATTCTTACAATCTAAAATATGGTCCAGTTTTAAATAACCTACAAAGGGTTGATAAGCTGTAAAATCAATTAATCATTGTCCTGTGTATGCAGAAAAGAAAATTACTACCAAACATCAGTCCAGGAGTAGTAATACTATTTTATATATATATATATATTTTTTTTTTTATAATTAAAATATACAGTTTAGATATGAATTTATAGATTAAAGTAACATTTAATTTCCACCAATGAGAAATCAGTCATCTACTAACACATGTATCAACAGATAGTTACAAATATGGATGCATTAATGCAATAAAAGGAATATATATACAATTTTTATTCTTTATTTATATATTATTGAATAGTTATGAACAGATAGGAAAATACTTAAATATATAAATAGAAACACAATTAGCAAGATGGAGTGAACATGAGAACATTTTTGTAGCTTGTCCTTTCAGAATGTTTGCGATCATAGCTCTCCATAACTTCCTATCCTTTGTAGCTCTAAGCAATGTTTTTCCCTTTAAAATTCCTCCCAGTTCCTATTCTGCTATCCATTTACACAAGCTAATTGAGTAGGTTTTCCTCTACCACACTTGCCTTTAAATGCCTTATGAGTGTCAATTTTTCCAAATCCCTTTTCCTTATTATGTGTCCCAGAAACTTTATCTTTCTTCATGGTTCTAAGCACAAGTCTATCTTTTGTTCCCATATTCCTTAAAACTTCCTCGTTGGTCATAGGTTCCACCTATAGTATTGTCAAGGTTCTTCTGTAGAACTGTATAAAAGGAAATAATAAATAACTTGGTGATGATCATTCTATCACATTATTAGCTATCATGTGATCAAACAGATAAAAAATATTCTTAAAAGTACTTACAGATTAAAAAATACCCCAGATAAGGGGCACCAAAAGATTTTAGAACTTTGACCTCTTCATATAATTATAGACTTTTATATAAAAAAAAAAAAATATATCAGTAATAAATATTTGTTATTTAAGGGTAGAAATTTATTTGCACTTTTCCTTCATTATGGTTTCTCCATAAAATTCATTCTTGACCTTTCTTCAGTTTCTGTTTTTTTTTTTTTTTTTTTTTTTTTAGATGTACTTGTTCAAATAATACCACCAGTAATAACAAAAACATTAAAAATAAATATAGCTTTCCATTGAATTGGTTACCCATCATTAATGGAGAAAAAGGTGTTTGATGAGCAGTATCAAGATCATTGATATATTTGGGGAAATTGGTCAGGTTTACTCATAAGTCACTATGATTTATTTATCAATCCTCTTTTGACTTACAGAAATTTATCAACCCCTGTATAGACCCTGTAAATTCAAATTAAAGGAACTTGGACACGTCATGGAAAGAGAATGTTTTATTTCAACTCCTTCATTCTCCACATGTGACCCTATCTATAATGGCCACTCAACCCCTTTCAGGTAATTTGCCCCTTTTTCGGTTAAAGAGTTGCCAAGGAGACCAACTCACAAAGATTAACAGTCCTATCAACACCAAGTGTCAATATGTAATAGGAGTTTGTAAGAAATATTATTCAACAATAGGCCATCTACAAATAAGATACCAATTATTGGAAAGAAGAACAGATTATCTCACTTTGCTTGACAGTTGTTCACAATGAAAAGCTTTGCTAAGAAATTGAGCAACAATGAAAATATTTTTGTGGGTGAGGCATTGAATCACTCACGGAAACAGTTGTCAAATGTCACTTAATCCCTGAGGTAATGGTCTTAATGGATTTGTTATCAGCATGAATTTATGGATCTTTCTTTATTGATTGAAACATTACAGGTGAAAACTGCTTGAATATGTTAAACCGGTGTTTTTTTTTTTTCATAAGTCTTCAGTTTTTTTGTAAATAGTAGTATTTCAACAGAATGGTTTGCAAACACATTAATCATATGTCAGTGTCATTGATTAGGAGAGCATGACTTGACTTGGGCAGCAAGGTCCCCTAATATCACAACTCTACATTTTTTGTAGGTGGGGTGAAGACAAATTTAAAAATGAGGTTTGCAACAGAAAACCCCAAGCATTTCAGGATTTGAAGAATTTCAAGCTGAGACATGTTTGATGACACCTAAAATGTGTCAAAATACTTCTTGAACTTCTTTTTTTTTTTTTTTTTTTACTAATAGTCACTCTATACAAAGCCCAAGAGCCACTTGAGGTAGAGGGCTATTGAAGGAGCTTTTGTGCCAGCAGTAAGAGTAAGAGGCACATTTGATAAGGATATATGAGAAAGATAATGGTTAATCTTTGACATGAATAGGTTAAGATTGTGATTGAAGAAGCATCCTCTTGGGAGTCAATTCCACAAAGTAGCCATTTGTGGGAAGAAGCTGTTTAAGAATAGACTCAGTTCTCACTAATGGAATACGAAAGGAATGAGGGTGGTTTGCCTCAGTGTAAGTTGCATGATGTGTCTGATCTGTGAGGGTTGTTGGAACTAACTAGTTGGAGTCACCTACTGAGAAATATTAATTTTCTTTCTTTCTTTTTTTAATCATTTCACCCTAAACAAGGCAAAGGAGCCACTAAGATGCAAGAGGATTTTACTGAGTGTGAGAGAATATGAGAATAACACAAGCTAAAAGTGCAAGAGAAGATACTGTTAACATAGAACTTATGGTTACATCTAGCCATTTTTTTAAATCGGTATCAACCTACACAAGGCAGTAAAGTCACTAAGACACAAGGGGTTACAAGGTGTGAAAGAATAAGGAACAGAAACATTAATAATAAACAGGAAGAGAAAGAGTAATCAGGAGGACAGCAGATAGTGATTGACATTGCATTTAAATTTTTGCAGATTAAAGTTAACTGGAAACCATGAAACCAGAAGGAAGTTCCACAAGCAAGAAGTGTGAGAAAAAAATCTAATCATAGAACTTAGAGCTATATCTAGCCAGCTCAACTGACAATTGATGAGATCCCGACATTATAGTACTGTGCTTATATTAAAAAATCTTGGTGTCATAGCAAAGAGCTTATCCAAACAATTACCATGAAAGTATTTATAGAAAAAGCACAGAGCAGCAACCTTATGAAGGTGGGAATGTGACTGAAGCCAAGCCACCAGATCAGGACCAATAATATTGCTGATTCTTCTTTGGATTTTATCAGAGAGCTCAAGGTAAATAGCAGGGTGACTAAACTGTATGTGGCAGCAATATTCTAAGCCTAGACAAGTTGATGAATATGCTTCAACTTTAAAATGATGAGACCTTGCTTGTTTTTGTAAATAAAGAATTTTCATTTTATATATTGTTACTTTTCTTCCAGTAAAACATTAATTTGTAATCACTGCAAAATTGCTCATATCAAAACTTTTGCAACACCCTTTGTATGTAATATTACATATAAAGATCATGAGGCATACACAAGGGAAATAAAAGCTAATTACTGTTTAGCATTGTGTCCACGAAGATTAGCCCATTTTATGAGTCAGAAATGAACTCAAAAATACTAATCATGATCATTTCCATTTGTATAGTCTTAGAATATAGACTCATCTTTTCCTGAATCATATCAGCAGCAATTTGATCCTGGTGTATCTGATTTTAATCTTGGGCTGATGTTAGAAGAAAGCAACCAGATCACCAGTTTTATGAAGGATATCTGCTGATACTACCTCTGCTGTACATATCATCTGTGTCTCCATTCTTGCAACTCTTCATAGACATTGAAGTATAATTCATTTCTGCTTTGGCCTTGGGGAAGATAATTTCTATTTCAGGTAAATAGATAGAAACACGCACATAGATCATTGCATAGCTAAAAAGATAAAGAGTCAGATTTGTATATGTGAATTGATATATATATATATATATATATATATATATATAGGAATAAAAACACTAACATAAATATTTATACAATATAGATATTGCAGATTTTACTCAATGTACTGAGCAGCTTTTTTGAAAATGCCTTGTTCCTTCCTGTTTTGTGGAACCGACACCCAAGAGGATGCTTCACCAATCACTGCAATCTTAACCTGTTCAAATTTAGTTATCTCCCCCACCATCCATATCCCCATAAACTGTGCTTTTTTACTCTGTAACCCTTGAGTAGTTCTTGGGTCTTGTACAAGGTTAACATCATTGTCAAAAAGAAAAGTGATCATGACTCCACAAATTCTATTTGTTTATTATCTGTGAATTGCAATGCTTTGTTGAGAACAATAGTGGATTGGTTTCCCTTTGTATTTTCCATGGTTTGGTATTCAGATTTGTTCTTTTCGGAGACAACCAATTCTAAAGAGCTCAGTCTCCCCTCACTTCCATGGCTGGAGGGAGCAGGAAGATATAGATTCAAGTCTTTCCCAAGAGCATCAGTGCAAAAGTGGACACAACAGACTAGCTCAGAATTTGAACCCTATCCACTTTTATTCCTGATAACTGTTACACTACCCACACATAGAAAGACAAATTTTCCAAGTAAGGAAGGCCTACCTGTTTTAAAAATCTGTTCAAAATCTTGGATTTTACTTCATCTCAGAAAACAACTGTGGAGGACAGTTTTATATCATTTTTACTCCTAGTACAATTTTGCACAAAAAGTGAATCACAAATAAATTTGAACTTCAATATTAACCTTTTCTAGCCAATAAAAAAATATGAGTATTATTAACCAATCAGTAAACAACCAAATTAGATACATTTTTGATCTGTTCATTTCTCTGGAAACAATTAGTTTTTGTGCTGCAAGCTTTAGTATTCCGATAATTTCCAGAAGTTACACAATAATCCATGATCTGATTTATTTACCAACTTTTCAACTTTGTCATCCTTTCATCTTCTTTGCCAGTGAGATGAAATTCTGATCATATTTCATGCATGAATCATTTTATCCAGTTTATCTTCGTCCTAACTACATGGAATGTTTGTCTGTAACTTTGAAAAGAGTTTTTAACATATCTACCTTTTGTTTATTTAGATTCTTGAATCTGTCTTCTTCTATGTCTCTTCAGAATGTAGACAATCATGGCTCTCCACAATTTCCGGTCCTTTGTTATCTCTCCTAAATCCTGCTCCACCATCTGTTTACTCATGCACGCTAAATAGGTTATGCATTGTTTTCCTCTGTCCCTCTTGTCTTCAATATGTCCTGCGAGTATCAAATTTTCTGCGCCTTCTTTCCTCATTATGTACCCTAGAAATTTCAACTGACTCTTCTTGATATTAAGTATACATCACCTTTTGCTTCCAATTTCTCTAAAACTTTGTTGTTACTCCCATATTCGGTTCATGGTATTCTCAGCATAACATGTTTCAACAAATCTATTCTTCATTTATCAGGTATAATTAGAAAAAAGGAACGCTCCTTCACCAAGAAGCAACTAAACTAACACTTTGAGAATAGGCTAGTGCGGTGGCTATACTGAAGAACAATTTTCTCAAAGATTATGCCTGTTTGTTTTTGTAAATAAGTGATTGTTTTCAATATGACTTTTATAATGAAATTGCTTAGTTATTCAGATAAGGTCATTTTCTGCCCTGAAAGCGATAATATATATTTTGAAAATTTAACAAATACTATAAATTATAACATATGAACTAAATGACTACCAAAATGTTTGAACCTTCCAAATTGGTTGAATTACAATTTAATGAATACCATTCTATCGTATATGAAAATCTCTCAAACATATTAAATGACTGCATATTGAGTGGAACAAAGGAAATGGACTAAGCCTGTAAAAAGCAAGTTATCACTGGTAGTCATATGCAATAATGAGTTGTAAGGTTTTTGCTGTTGATAACAATAGACTCACCCATTGTTGAGGAATTATTAGCAATCTTCTCTCATGAATAAAAAAAATATTGTTATTATAATTATATGGTGCATGCATAATATTAATCAAAGTGAGCCAGCATCACAAGAGATTCTTAAATATTTTATATATAAAATATATTAAATGAAGCTAATATATAAATATTGTTTGTATGTGTCTGTGGCTCTCTGCTATCAAGACAAATTGTTGATTTATAAATATGAATAAGATAAAAGCAAGAGAGAAATTTTTATTGAAAATCAAAGCAAGAGAGACACAGACTGTTGTGTTTTTATCGAGATCAGTATTGTACTTATGAGTCACAATGACCCTGGTGATAGTACACACATAGGAGAGACTATTTGTGCCACCATTTTGGATTCAGTTTTCTCTAGGTTGATGTGTGATTTGACTTGATATAATTGTTACCTAGACACTTTACAAGAAAAAGTCAAAAGAAATATAAAAGTAGAGGATAGTAAGGCTACATTTAGATATGGAAATGACCAAAACTTGAAATCTATACTCAAAGTGAAGCTACCCTGTATATTAGCAAGAAAAAAATTTTGAAATTTCTGCATATGTAATCGAGTCTGAAATAACTCTTTTATTGGGTAACGATGCTATGAAAAAAGATTCATTTGCTTCTGGAATCTATGCCGGACAATTTAACCCTCTACCTTGGGTGACTCTTTGGCATTTACAGGGTGAAAATCATTGTCAATTTATTTAGATTCTTGAATCTCTTCTTCTTCTGTGTACTATGTCCATTACTATCTGCTTCAAATTCAATCCCTTTCTGATTCACTCCACACCAAAACTTGTCAGCCAAAACTTGAATGCTACTCAAGAAAATTAAAAATTCACTCTCTGCACATGTGGTTCTTAACATCATAGTCAACTCACAAAGCATATTCCAAAAAATACAAAAGAAAATATAAACATTGGAACGTTGCTACCAAAGACAAAAAACACAGAGTCATGTATCAACCCTGACTGCTTGAAAGGACCCATTCACTGACACTCAGCACAGTAAGCAGGTAGTTCATGGGAGTTCACCAGTGGCTTCTTGGTCAGCTGACTCAACACAAGCTTCCCATATACAATCAACCCTCCCATCTTCCAAGTCATCTCCATCACCTACGAAAGAGACATTCTGCTTTGATCCATTATGCTGGCAAGACAGATACTTTTTATTTTAATGTATCTTGTCTCTTTTCCATTTTACCTCACTGGTAATACTTTGTTGTTTTTATTTCTCTCTTGCAATCATATGCAGTGTATAACATGACTTTGTACCAAAGTTGGCTAAGTCCAGCAAATATCTATTTCTTTCTTTGCTTCTTTTCATAGACTGAATTAATTTTCTTATGAATATTCTTTTAAGAAGCTTATAGATATTCAATACAGAATAATGATTTCTTTCTCTCTGCATTTATTTCAAACATCTTTTGCTCTTCTGACCTGTTTTCATTGTTTAAGTCTCATATTTCACAGCATTTGCTCTATGACCTTCTTGCAAGCTTTGTCTTGTCTGTGTGGGTCTGTAATTGTTGTTGTGCTTGCCACAGTAAACCCCAGTGAAGACACGACAATAAGAGACCTACTCCTGATGCGACTCTGAACAGTAAAGATAGGACAACAATTACATCATTAAGTATATGTCTCGTATATCCAAGGGGTACTATATTCTTGGAGTGGAAGCCAATTGTCGGCAGATGAGATTACAAAGTCTGATTTTAACGAAAGCCAAATCTGCTGATCGTCTAGCAGCTAAGTGCAGCCAAAAGCAAATAGATTTTGGTGAAAGGTCAGAAGGTCATTAGAACTGGACAGTTCTGTAGACTTTTGCATCATTAAACATTTGCCCCTGTGACTCCTACCCACCAGAGTTTCTCTACAGAATATCTCTGCACTAACCTGAACATTGTTTATTTCTTGGTAACAAGAATTTCTGCTCATATGTCACACTTTCCTTATTAGTAATTTGTATTTCTTGCTTTCAATAATTTTCAAAGAAATTTATTCTTTCTTACTTTTCTCATTCTTTCTTCTATATATCTTTCTCTCTGTCTCCTCTCCCCAATCTTTGTTTCCTTTCTTATTATTTTCTATTACTGTCTGTCTTTGTCTCTTTTATCTGTGTCTTTCTCTTCCCCTTCTCTCTCTCATATCTATTTCTTTGCTCTTTCTTTGCTATCTCTTTGTCTCTATTTCTTCCCCCTCTCCTGGTTCTTTCACTTTTTTCTATTTATATTTTTTGTAGGTTTTTGCTTTTCTTTCTAAAGATTTTTATTTCATTCTTATTCATAAAAGTTATTTTCTAATTTCATTTTCACTGCTGTTTTGTTTTTACTTTCTTATAATATTTGCTTTAGTTTTTTTTTTTGTTTTTTTTTACTGTTGTTTTTTTATCAGTAACTTCTTCCCCCCCCCCCTTTCTCTGTTTTTTTTTTTTTTTTTTTACTGTTGTTTATTTTTTCACTGTTTTTTTTTTTTTTACTGTTGTTTTTTTATCAGTCACTTCTTCCCCACCTTTTCTCTGTTTTTTTGTTTTGTTTTTTTTACTGTTGTTTTTTTATCAGTCACTTCTCCCCCCCCCCCTTTTCTCTGTTTTTTTTTTTTTTTTTTTTCTCTTAGTTACTTCTCTTTGTTCTCTTCTTTTTATCCATCCTTTATTTCTTCCTTCCTCTCTGTTTTTTATTCCCTTGGCTGTTTTTCTTTCTTTCTGTCTTTTCTTTCTTTCTTTTCTTTCTTTCCCTTGTTTCTTTTTTCCCCCCACCATTTTTGAACTGCCATTTCTTCTTTCTGCATGTTTTTGCTTTGTTTCTCAATGCCTCATTTTTCCACATCTTTTTACTCCTTTTCCTTTTTACTCCCACAATTTCTTTTCCACATAATTTTTTTTTATCTCTTTATATTTATCTATTCTTTATTTATTTATTTTTTTACTATTTCATATTTCTTAAAATCTTCCAATTCCATGATGTTTTTCTATTTCATTCTTTTTCAGAAGAAGTCTAATAGTTACCAACTCATAAAATACAATCAATGAATAATGTTCATTTTTTACTTTCCAGTAATTTCCTTCTTTTTTCAATCAAGACTGTTTACATCACTTTTCTGATGCTCTTAGAAAAGGCATGAATCCAAGTGCCACTTACCTGGAGCATGATCTTCTTGCTGGTATGGTATGATGGTAAACACTTGGCAGTCTGGTCTATGATTCTTCTCAGCTTCTGTTACTCTTTTTCACACAGTCCTATCTGCCACATAGAGAGAAAGATGAACACAAACAAGTTAATCTTCTCAGCTACTGAAATGACATGAAAAGCAAGATGTCATGTCCTGTCAGTTCCGTTCAGAATGACTCCCCAATCACCTTTTCAGGTGATGAAGCCAAACAACCAGTCATTCTTTTTTATTTATTTGAGAAATTTTCTATTCCTCTGTTGTTGTTATTTATTTCCAAAAACTTGGAATTGCTCAGCTGATAAAATGAGGAATTCTTGTTGACAAATAAGAAAGAATTTCTTGTTCTTCCTTTCTTTCTTTCTTTCTTAATTTTAATTTTTTTTCACTCACACCTACCTGCGTTCTTTCTCTTTGTTTCTTTTTTTCTTTCCCTTTTCTCCCTCTTGCTCTCTCTCTTATTTCTTACATTTTGTTTCTTCTCTCTTCTTCTTTTTTTCCCGTTCTCTCTTTTTCCTTTTCCCATCCCTTTTCTCTTTTTCCTCTTCTCTCTATTATTATTTTCATATTTTCTTTTCTCATTACCTCTCTTTTATTTGTACCTTTTTTCATTTTTCCACTTTCCCTCTTTTTTGTCTCCCTGCCATTTCCCTCTTTCTCTCTCTCGTTCTACCTCCCTTTTATCTCCAGATTTTCCTTTTTCACTTTTTCTTCCACTTCTTCTCCTCCTTCTTTGTTCTTTTCTCTATCTCTTTATTCCCTCTCTTTCATTTCCTTTTCTTTGACATTTTCTTTCTTTTTCCTTGTCCTTTCTCTCTTTCTTTTTCATTGTCCTTTCTCTCTTTCTTTTTCCTTTTAAGTTCCTCTTTTTTTCAGTTTCTTCTTTACACTTTCTAATTCTCTGATATTTTTCATTCCTTTCCTTGTTCCTCCTCCTTTCACTAATTTTCTTGTTTCTTTCAATCATTTTGTTGTTGTTCTTTTTCAATAGTCACTTTCCCTATTTCCATAATAATCTTTACCAAAACTCTGGTCTCAACTGCCCTTTACTCCTCCCAGAGCTTTCAATTATTTACTCATTTTCTATTTCCATTCTGTTTTCTGTTTTGAGCTCCAGCTGCTATCTTAAATTCCTTTTGGGTATTTTTGTCTCAAGACTTTTTTCAAAAAAGAAAAAAAGACCCTTAATTTGATGTCAGTAGGTTGTATGGTCAGATATATTTGTGACTGCCTTATAGTTTGCCTTTCACCATATCTTTCAACCAATGAGAAAACAACTATGCCTCAAATTATTTGCAACGCTACAGAAAAAGGAATCAATTTGCTTTCTTTCTTGCATCTTGGCTGTGTACAAGAAAGCAATTCGACTTTTTAACCTGATTCTGGACCAGTGCCTAAGATATCTTTACCCCACAATGTATTTTAGGTACCACACCCTTCAACTTTGATTTCTCTTTATTCAGTTTCACTACTTGCAGTGGAAAAGAAGCCGCAAGCATTCATCGGTGACTATTGTTCTTTTACAAAACAAATCCACTTTGGGAATTACCCGAAATGTTGGGATCACTTATACGAATGAGGAAGGAAACAAGAAGTGATCCTTAATAAAAATCCGTGACACTTGGGGCCAGACCCCACTGATACACCTGATTTAAGACATCAAAATAATACTTTAAATTTATGCCTATTTATATTCTATCCTATTCAATATTTATCCACAGATGGGTGCCTTACCATAAAACAATGGTTAGCAAGCTTATTTCATACACAGTTACTACTGTAGTGTGTAGTGTGACCTTCCTTTGATGCTCTTGTGTCAGACTAAGCTTCTTTTATGTGCTATATTTCCTCATGACATCAGCAATCATGTGTTTTCAAAATATATACCTTGTAACTCAAACTAATGTTTAACTCTTTACCATCCTTTTTTGTTGCCACTCTATCATCTATTCAAGCAAACTTATTAAGTTACTCATTATTTCCCCTCTGCCTTCACTATATCCTGTGAGTGTTAAATTTTCCTAACCCTCTTCCTCATATTATGTCCCATACATTACAAACTGGATTAATTAGATTGGCTTCTTTGGTGGATCTATACTTGCAAATTTCTCAAGTCATTGATACTTCAATATCTGTCATTAATACAATGACAGATGTTCAAGACCAAGTAAAAACTAAGATTTTGAATGCTGATTTCCAAAGCAAGCAAGTGGGTGGGTGGGTCCTAACCAACTTAGAAGATTAGCATTGTATAATTTTCTTACCTCTATTTGACCATTTACTAAACTAAGCAAATCTCAGTACGTCAGAAGAAGTCCCTGGTAAAATTATTATGATAAGTTATTGGAGGTGTATGAGGAGTAAAATTAGTATAAGTTATTGGAGCCGTATGAAGAGTAAAATTAGTATGATAAGTTATTGGAGGCATATGAGGAGTAAAATTAGTATGATAAGTTATTGGAGGCGTATGAGGAGTAAAATTAGTATAAGTTATTGGAGGCATATGAAGAGTAAAATTAGTATGATAAGTTATTGGAGGCGTGTGAGGAGTAAAATTAGTATGATAAGTTATTGGAGGTGTATGAGGAGTAAAATTAGTATGATAAGTTATTGGATCAAATCTTCCCAACCTTTGCACTGGGATTTAGTCTTTACTCAGCTGCCTTCTCATCTCTGTGATGGATGTAGTACTGTGTCATTTTCAATCAGGATGCAGTACAACATGAGGTGAACTTGGTTCTGGGAGATCCCAGTCTTGCAGCAGCACCTTTCTTCATTGCATAAATGATATATCAGAATGTCCTGATACTTGCATGACACTCATTACTGGGATTGGACAATTGTTAGCTTTGCCCTCACATATGCATGATGATCTCCACATTAGACTACCCATTAGTCATATCCTACCCACATAGAAAGGTAGGTAAATATGAAGCGTGATAGATTTTTTGCTATATTATATAACTTAGAGAAAAATACTTGTATTCTTTAAAAACATAATTAATGTTTTCCTACCTTTGTATCTACAAACAAGGCTTCTGGTCGTTACTGATAACAAAATCACAACAAGTGACCTCAATACTTCAAAGTCATTTGTATGGTTTTGACACTTCTTCAGATTTTCAAGTCTTCCAGTTTGTTTTTTTTTTCTTGCTCAGCTATTGTGGACCATACCAGTTTTTTCCCAAGGACTGCTGTTTTGTAGAAGAGTTCCGACAGGATGTTTTCCCAATCACTACAGTCTTGAACTCTTCAAATTTAGTGTTAATCATTATCTTTCCTGAACCACCCCATGAACTTCACTTCTGGCCTTTTCCTATGCTCATATTATATCACACAGTAACTCACTACCTTTAGTGGCTCTTGGGCCTTGTATTGGGTGAACATCAATATAAAAAAATGCTTGTTTGCTAGGGTAGGTAGCTAATTTTGGTGTACATGCCTACTTAGGCACATTTGTGTTTATTCAGCTCCCATGGTGGTTCATACTGCAACTATGTTGGGCAGAGCTTAATTACAGTTTCTGGGGGAGAGAAAGCATAATCTGACACGATCAACAGTTTAAACAAGACCAGTACACTCAAACCCTCAGTCATGATGACTTGTTATTTTTTGCTAGCACAGACCTCTACAGCTTCTGAAAAGTTTCACTCCCAAGATTTGGATCAATCCATGGTATAGTTTCGAGCATTTCACAATGGTGCTGCATGCTGAGATTGTCACCCTAAACCAATATTATGAAGAAGTCACTGCCCTGTCAACTCAATCATCAGGAGATTCAAACCTGGGTTGCATGGTTAAAATTCTAACATTATATCCACTTGGTCATGCAACACGATTAGGGTTGACTTTTACCAAGCTTAGCAAATATTAATACTTAACAGTAGAAGTCTTTGATAAAGTTGTTATTATTATTAGTAATATTTCCTTGTTTCAGATAAGATCTTCATATCTACTTATTTTTTTAAAAATTTCATCTCAAGCATAGCAATAATACGACTAAGATGCAAGGGGTTATTGGCAGTAAAAGAGAATGAGAAGAAAGGACAATAAAAGAACAGGATTCAGGAATACAAAAGATTGTGATTAGCATTGCATTTAACTTTTTGATGATCATAATTGACAGGGAAGCAAGAAATCAGAAGAAAGTTCCATGGGTGGGAAGTGCAAGAAAAAAAAGCAGATAATTTGTGTATGGATAGCGGCAGCAGCCTGAGGTCTCATTCAGTTTTTCTCTAAGTGGGCAACAATTTCTGAATTATTTTTATCACTCCTATCACTTATTTTCTGTAACAGTTCCATTATTATTACTTTTATTATTAATAGTAGTAGTATTAGTATTAGTAGTATTAGTATTACTATTATTAGCAGTAGTGGTATTAGTCTTTATTAGTAGTAGTAGTAGTATTAGTGGTATTATTAGTAGTCGTAGTAGTGGTATTAGTCTTTATTATTATTAGTAGTAGTATTAGTATTATTATTATTAGTAGTAGTATTAATAGTACTATAGTTAACCCTAATTCTAAAATATTCTAGGTTGTTTACTTTTTATCCATTCTATGGCTTTCTTCAGATACATTATCCATAGAGAATGAGAGAATATCTTTTTTTCCCCATACACTGTTGCAAACATTGACCACCTCAGTTTTTCTATATGCCTGTCAATCTTGGACATTGACAGTAGAATTACATTTAAATACCCAAGCATTAGAAATGAGATGCTACAGAACTATTCTAGTCATCTCCTATATAGTCAGTGTTAACTAATTCAGATATTTCCCCTCCCAAAACTTAATGGATGATTCCAAGCTGCAACAGCAGCAGAATTGTCTCCCTTTCTTCCAACTTGAATTTTCCCAATGAACCAAATATCAGCTGGTTAAAATTTCTCTTTTTCACTTTTAATTTCTGACACCTGGGGAAACTACTTTGCCATTTTAACTTCTGATGTCTGGAGAGTCTGTACCATTTCAACTTCTGCAGACTGTAATTAATTTCTACTGGATCAGAGCATCACAGATGACATAGTGCAAGACACCATCAAACTGGCCCATTGGAATACCACATTTATATGGAATGTTGGGAATGTTATTTTTTTTTCAAATTTTCAGATAAATATGTCCTAATTTGGTGAGTTAGATTTTTCAAGCTATTGATTTTAACTTTGTATCTAGATTAATGTAGTTAAATTGGAGTTTCATTTCTGAAATGAGTAATTGTCAATATACTTTTTATTTTTCAAATTATTGTTCCCATCCTGATTGATATAGATACAATATTTCATCCAAATACTCACTGGCCATCTTCAGGTGTTCTTTGTTTTCCTGAGATGAGATATTTGTTCATTATTGTGTTATTTTTTCTGTGATGCTAGTCATTGTTCATTCCTTATCAATGCCAGTGTTTCATTATCTGATCCAGTGACTGAACTTGCATCCATTAGGTGACAGTAACATATATATATATATATATATATATATATATATATATATATATATATCAAATTCCAATATCTGCTACACTACCTCCCTGAAGAACATTAGTGGTGTATTTGTGGATCTTTTATATTCATTGTCAGATGGTTTTGTCATTTTAATGTAGATAAGTCAAATCAGGTAACATATTCAGATTAAAAAATATACAGTCTCTCATACACCAGGAGATGCAAAAAAAAAAAGATGAAATAATAAACAATTTTTAGTTTTAACCCACAGAGGGCTTTCAGTATAGATGTGAGACTTTAGAAAACACCTGCAGCCAAAGCTAAAATAGCATTTATTTCAGGAAGTAGATTTCAATATATCAGATGAAATTTTTCATGATAAAATCAGTATTAACCAACTTGATGAAATTATCTTCATATGAACAATATAACATGTAAATTTTACCTTTTAATGTAATGTAATGGCTGGCACTCATATCTGATTATACCTGTCTGCTAGGGCAACTTTCTAATCCCTACTGCTGACGCCTACTCAGGCACATTTGTGTTGGTTCAACACCCACAGAACCCATCTGTTTATACAGCAGCTATGCTGATTGGACCTCAGTTATGTTTTTTGAGAGAGAGCACATTATCTGCTGTGACCAACAGTCTGAACAAGGTCAGTACAATCAAACCCTCGGTCACGATGCCTTAAAACTTTGTGCAACCTCAAACACCAACAGGCATCACTGGAGTCTGAGGGGGAGGGATTTTGTAGGGCTGAGAGAGAGTCTGTATTCCACTTTGTTTAGGTGGCCATGGCACAGACACTGACTAGGAGCTGTGTTGTTCAGTGGTTTGGTTGAGCGTAGAAAGCCTCTTGTCTTGAGCCTCTTTGCCATTGGTTCACAGCCATGGAGGGGATGACAATGGTAAATTTCCTGCTTCAACTTCTTGAGTTAGGAGTGGACTTTCCTTTTTATGTAAGAGGAAGCAATGCCACTAAGCAAGTAGCAGTATTCTGTTTTGTTTTGAGACATCTGATGATGCAAATAATATTGCTGATTCTGGAGAGCCAGACTGTTAATTTACTATCTTTTTTTAAACTATTTTTTTTTTTTTTGGCAAGGTAGGCAATAATTAGCTAAGAAGAATGTGAAGCAAAATTGTCTTGCATCAATACAGTTTTTAGCTTAAATCTTTTGAGCTATGCAACTTGAAAAAGAAATCTTGTTCAAAAACTTGCAATAATTCTTAGCATTTATCTTGAAATCAGTAATTACAATTTTACCTACAAAAATACAAACCCAAAACAAGAGTTCACCTACTACTCACTGTCGTCTTATATGCCATGCAGATTCACTTGATCTATGGAAACTCAACTATCAGGATTATCCAATGTAGCTCTACAGTCATCATTAAACTTTGTGTATCTCTTTGCTCAATGTACACATTTATCATTGTGATTATACTGAAAGCTAGCTGTTTAGTTCCCTTCATGTCTTTAGCCAGTGTTCTTAATGGTCTACATCACAACACCAGCTTCTTCAAATATTATTTAACTGGTCAATCCACTTTGCTTACTTGTTACCCTTTTAAT
Organism: Acanthosepion lycidas; assembly: GCA_963932145.1. Classification (NCBI taxonomy): domain Eukaryota; kingdom Metazoa; phylum Mollusca; class Cephalopoda; order Sepiida; family Sepiidae; genus Acanthosepion; species Acanthosepion lycidas. Next base: position 93,694,440 of record OZ010584.1, on the reverse strand, counting down.
GTTTTATGTGACATTATTAAAACTATTTTTTCTGGTTTTTATCTTTCCAGTTTTTTCAGTTTCTTTTATGCTTGATATTTGATGTCTGTTAACATTTATTGTAGTTTCTATTCGTTGTGACCAAATAAAAGTTTAAGAAAGAACAAAAACCAGGGTTGCAGATTATATCATATATTAAACAATAAGTACAGCAAAAGAGTATTACATGACTAGTGAGTGTGTGTCAGTTGACCAGAATTCAATCTACTCAACTGTTCCTCAAGGCCTTCTCTCCTACTAATCTTATAGTAGGCGGAAGAGTCCAACATAGACTCTTTAGAGGGAGGACACCACAACACTAATTTATATCATTCAATAACCTTATATTTTGTTTCTCTTTTGAGATTATCTGTTCACGACCCATGGTGATTTTTATATATCTGAATTAAAAAAAAACAAATATAAATTCTGACACTATTACACATAATTATTTACAGTCTGATGGACAACATTTGAATTGGAATATAAAATCTCCTGCAACCAAATAAGATTGAGTTCCAAAAAGGAAAATAATTGAAACTGAGATATCCAGAAAAGAGACATGGCACGTGGAACTAGAACAATCTACCCAAGTGAATGAAATAAAGGATTTGGTTTAAAATTCCAATGTATATCACTTGAAGAAGGCTGGAGTGTATGACAGCCAAAACATTGTGAATATGACAATAAAGATGAGAACAACAGTCCAAACAATGGAGATAGTGTAAATACCAAAGAAGGTATTTTAAATATTTCTAATAAAAAATAGTATAAGGTGAAATTCACATGGTATATTTATCAGATAAATATATGTATAGTTTAAAAATCTGAGCAACATCAACTAGTTAATATCAGATTTATTCTGAAAACATGGACTTTTATAATAAAATCTGATATAGTATATATTGTTTTTGTTATTATTAAAAACAAAATTATAGACAAGTCAGTTATGGTAATATTGCATTCTGATGTAGGTCTAAGGTGAGGTTATGAGTTAGTCAAGATTAAGAAATATTGAAATTATGCTTAGAATTACCTGGGAAGTTCATTGAAACCTTTGTTTGGATTTCTTGATTAATATCCTATTGCTACAGAGTTCAGAAAAAATAAACTCCTTATTATTTTTAGCTGATAAGTCTGGGTCATACACTTTGAACCATATCAAGATTAGGAAAAACTGGACTTGATCTTTAATGCTTATAGGTATTTGATCCCATTTAAAAGAAAATCATGTGCTGGACTCTATTATAGAGAGGAGGAAATCTTTATCCCTTACAATTTGGTGCTGGAAAGAAAAAAAAAATATTAGTAAAAGATTTTGCATCATCTACAATATAAGAAGGGGGACAGAAGGAAGTAGCATCTCCTTTACTCATAAATAAACTAGAAAAAACTGTGTAAAAAGTAAAAAAAATATAAATAGCAAATTGAGTTCACTTGGCATCTGTGTAATAAGTAACTATCATTGAACATTCTGCACCTAGAAAAATAAATGATACAAGTAAACACATTATGAATCCACAGAAGATAAAGGCACTTGACAAAGCCATGTCTCCCTGGTCTTTTGAACAGGAGTAGGGGTTTAACTCCTGTTTAGGATTGGGTTTCCAATTCCTTGTAAAGTCTTCACATTCTCTTTTACTCTCAGTAGCCCCTTAGATTTTAGTGGTATTATTGCCTTTCTTGAGATGAATACATTAAAAAGAATAAGATGAACTATCAACATGGAAATCATGTAAGAAAACATTAAAGTAACAAGCATGATTTAGATTATTTACATTTAAAAATGACAAATGTTTTGATTTATCAGTGTTGGAATAAATAGCAACAAAATCAATGTGGAGTAAAATTAGTAATAAAATAATTTTAATGATGAAGATTCTGTTGGTCCAATGTGTTTGGATAAAAAGCAAGAAAAACAAAATGGAGTAAAATCATTAATGCTCTAGTTTTGAGTCAGTAATTCTAAATCTTTGAATTACCTAGTCATTTTCTTTGTTTTATAGAAAAAATAACCATTTTAATGTGTGAAAATGCATGGCATATATAACTTTCACTTTTAAAATATGAATACAGGCTTTATATTTTAAGGACATGGTATTTTTCATCTTTCGTTTTTCCATTAGAATACTTACCAATATATATGCATGCTCTGAGTCATCGTAGAGGTATTACTTGTCACAGTGATCCCAATAGTGAAGCCGTCTGGAGTTTCAACTCCTGTAGGGCCACCCATGGTGGTATGGTTGAAAAGGAAGTCCAGACCGAACATGATCAATCCCCAAAGACACCAATGGTGAAATAGGCAAAGATCTACATGATCTTAACACCCAAACCAGTGGAAGAGGGCAGTATTAATTGGGATGGCATAACCAAGACAGACCTTGACAGACCAAGCACTGAACACCCTAAAATAACCAGGTTTGCAAGATCTCACTTATCTCAGTCCCTCTTTAAGCCATGAGAAAGGCACTTCTGGCCAAGTGTGTGGGCTTCTCCATCACACATAGTTGTCCACCAAAATCAAATTCATGTGAATGGGCTTGTCATACTCTCTTTGATGCACAGCCATCTCCACACCACCACCAGGGGAGAGAAAGTGAATAGGGAGAGACGATGATGATCCCAGTGTTTGGATGCAAGTGGGTGGCAACAACAAAAGGAATACTTACCATTTTTTGAGATGAGTGTACAGTCAAAATGTTTACTTGTGAGATAAACTCATAGACTTCATTTGGATTTATTTTATGATTACCATCAAGTTTCTTTGCAATAAATGGCTTTTACTAAATCTCTATTTGATATCCAATTCTGCCATTTGGTTTTCAGAGGCTGCATTCAGGCTTTATTTATGATATACTCAAACACCACTGCAGACTAAAACTTAGTTTGGCAACAACTCTTAGTGAGTGCTGAAGTAAATTTTGGGCATTATCCAGCAAGGTAGATGTCAATCATTTTGGTGTAAAGCCAGAAGTAATATGTTCTCAGAGTTTCATTTCTCTTTGTTCCAGTTATTGTCACTCAGAGACAAAGCCAATCCAAGAAAACTGAAAAGTGTCTGCAGATTGCTACAGATTCCTTTGTCATTCTGAGGATATTGGCATGTCTGCATTTTGGCAGCGACCTCTCTACTTTGTTGTACCTAAATCCATTCAGAGGCCAGCTGGGTCACAGTTCACTCTTCAGCTGTCAAGCCTTTCTTTCTCTGCTTGATACAGTTGCATTTTAGACTAACATCTATCACTTTGTTTGAATGTCTTCAGGAATCATGTCTGCTAACTGTTAACACTTTGCATAGCAAAATGGCTACCAATGTGAACTGAATAGGGTCAGAAATAATTTCAGTTTTCATAAGATTTCAGTCTGAGAATAGATTTTCTATTGCTGACTTATTTTTGGGCGATCATGACTTTCCACAGCATCCTATTCATTTTATCTATAAGCAATGTTTTTCTTCTTATGATCTATCCTGATTCTTGTTTTGCCGTCCATTTATCCAAGCTCATTATCTAGGTTACCTGATGTTTCTCCCCAACTTCTTTTGTCTTCAGCATGTCCTATGAGTGTCAAATTCTCTGAGCCTTCTTTTATCATTATTTGAATTGTTATTTTTTTTTTTTATTCTAAGTAAAAATGCCCTTTCTGTTTCTTTGTTTCCATTTTGCTTAAAACTTCCTCAATAGACACATGTTCTGTCCATGGTATTCTCAGCATCTTCTTCATGTATGAAGAAATTGTCCAGCATTCACTGCCATAAAGAAGGATTGATATTACATAGCAGTTCAGCAGTTCTTTGATTTAGACCTTTTATTTTATATGAATTTTTATCAACTTTTCATTTTGCAGAAAATCTTTGTTACGTATTTCTTTCCGTCAAATCAACTTCATCTTGTAACAGATTTCTTTTAAGACTATCCAATTATAAAATGCTTTGAGTCTCAATTTGAGTCTGATTTTTGTAACTGCATTGTAAAAAAAAATCGCATACTTGAATCAATCGCCGCGGACTGAACGAAACTGTCTCTGTTAAAATTTGGCCTCAGCACACAAATTCCCCTTTTCACTGTGCTGATGATCATAAACTGATCATCCTTTCAGCCTTTCTTGCATTTTCCAACGTTATGCTCTGATCCCTCAGAGCCATTACAATACCTAGATCCTATTTGAGGCTTTTTTATCACCCCTTATTATCATTGTCTCTCTAAAATTAAAAAAACATATATCACTAAAAATAATATTATATATATATATTTAAGTTATGAAGAACTTGGTAATCCGTATGGGTAATCCCACGGAGGATGTTGCTGTAACACTCATTTGTATATATCTGTATTACTGTTTCCTGTCTCCTCTTTCTTTTTCATTTTTCCTTTTTCTTTTCTCCCTACTTCCCTCCCATTTTCGTTAAGTTAACCATCTAAATAGGTCATGGTTTGGTCTCTCCTCCTGCCCCAATATAAAGTACACTTGAGAGAGATATGAAATTAACCCATCCCTATACTCTGTCATGTCTCTTTAACTATCCCTCTCACACCCCCTGTTAAATTACAAAAACTTACACTACCCATCAATTTTAATCTCATTTTTCATTTCATTTCATTGTTGGAAGTGCAATCTGATGATCCGGCGTCGTTTTAAAAGAACTCTGGTGAAATAAATTATTATAACGGTACCTTAAAGTGGTCTGTTTTTCTTTTATATATATATATATATATATATATATATATATGTATATATTTATTATAATGAATAATGCTTAATTCAGATAACATAATAAATATTTCTAAAAAATATGGGTATTATAAAATAAAATATAGATTGTATATATATATATATACACACACACACAATAAAATCCCAAATCACCTCATATGGGGAATAAGATTATTTCGACCAACAAAAATATGATTCATCAGTCATATTCAACCCCATAATCCCCATATTAGGTGATTTTGGATTTTATTGTGTATTAATTTTTGCTCTGTAAAAATAAATACATTGAGCTCTTTTTGTAGATCAGTTTTAATATTTTATATTGCAAGGATCCACTTGGATTATATACAAACAGATTTATTACCTTTACAATAAATATATATATATATATATATATATATATATATATATATATATATATATATATATATATAAATGCTAGATACATACATAAAATAATCCATACATTCACTTAAAACTAAAAATAAAATCATCTTTGATAATGACTAAATATACAGCTGAAAGTGCTCAGGCATACAAAATATTTGGAAAATTTCTACATAATTTGTGTCTAGAAAAGAAGAAAATTATAAGAACATAAAAAAAATGAAATAAAAAAACTTAACTGTTGTACCTTGTCAGCCATTTTTAATGAAACTTGTATAAAAACGGGATTGTTGCCCAAATATACAGTTATCAAATATATATTATTTTTTTCATTGAAATTACATTTATGAGTATAATTTTTGTTTTATAAAATTTAAAATTTATATAATATTGAAATCCTGAAAATGTGTTGAGGTTTATTTCCTCAATTATTTTTCTTAAAAGGAATTACCACCTGAATTAACAAGATTAACACATGAACTGATAGTATATGCTGAAAACAGACTGTTAGAAAATCTCTAAATATACAAATGAAGCATCTAAAATTTGCCAGATTCCACCTCCTCAATTAATGTTGTTCCTTAGAATCATTTACATATTCAGTATATATTTATTTATATAACTGAAGTCCTTACTAGCAAGAGATGATTTTTTTTTCCATAAATAATTATGAAAATTTTCCATTTACCTTGGAAATTCTAACCTACTGATCTGATATGATTGGTGTTTTTTTTATACCAATGTTTACCCAGTACAAGACCCAAGTGCTTCTCAAGGTAGAGGGTTACTCTGTGATGCTGCATGAGTATAAAAAAAAGGACAGGAAGTGAAGTTTGACAAAGCAGAGCAGTTCTTGGTAAGAAGCTTTCCAAATTGAACTTATTTCTTACCACTAGAATACAAAGAGAATGGGGATAATTCCCACTTGTGTACATGGTATGGTAGGTCCCAGTTGTAAAGGTCAGGGGTGATAGGACTAAGAAATGTATACTGGTGCTATAAAGACTAAGAAGTTAACTTATTCATTCTTACTTTCAAATGTAAGATAATGACAAAATATTTTCAACTCAATCCAAAATCAGAAGCTGATTTATATTGTAGCAAAGATATTTAATAGCAAAAGAATTCCAAAAGAAAAGGCAATATTTGCTGTAAATTTTCAAACTTAATTTTCTCATTTATGGCAAGTGACAGTAATTGGTACATTTCTACTTCTAGAGCCTTATTTTTCTTTTATTGATAACCTTAGTGCTTGAAAAGTGAATTGGTATCATGAATATTCAAAGACAGAACATACAAGTAGAGATTGAAGGTTATATTTGCTTCACTGCTTTAAGCTCCGTCTGAACAAACACAGTGTGTTTGACATGTCTTATCACAGCATCACAACAAACATATGGTTAGCCACCAAATAACACTGTTTATTGGAGAAGACAGCTGTTTCCAGGATTTTTATTTTGTTTGAAACAAAAAAAAAGTGAAAGAGAAAATGGATGAAAGAGAATAATTACAGGTGTCAGTTGGTGTAATAAAAAAAAAAACAGCTGAGAGCATCAATGTCTGCCCAATTATGCCCTGATCTTGTTTTGAGGCAGATGTTGAGGCTTTGCAAAATTTTACAAACAGGTTTACACACACACACACACACACATATATATATATATATATATATATACACACACATGCATGCATATCCTTATTTATGTGTGTTTTGATTTGAGTTACATCTATATGTAAGTGTCTGCTTTTATTTATATATATGTCTATATGTCTATGCATCTGATCTTATGTGTATGTCTCTGCTCTTATTTACATCTGTATGTGTGCATCTGCTCTTATTTATATCTGTATGTGTCTGCTTTCATATATATATATATATATATATATATATATATATATATATATACACGTGTGTGTGTGAATATGTGTGCATATATGTGTGTATATGTATGTGTCTGTGCATATATATGTGTGTGTGTCTGCTTTTATAAATATCTATGCCTTTTACTTATCTATATGTGTGTCTGCTCTTATTTTCATCTATATGTGTGTGCGTCTGCTCTTAATTATATCGATATACATATGTAGACATGCAGGTAATATACTGGTTAGCAACTCAGAAAGAGAAATCCAGCACCCTAAAGACAAATTCCATCTGAGTTTGTTTCATTCACTTTCACACAAATACACATGGATAATGTATCAACCCCTCCCTTCCCATCAGCCATCATTATATTGCAGAGTTCATTGAGTTCTCTGGCCTTGAGGTGGCAACTAGTCTAGAAGAAAAATTCTGAATTCAAAACCAACCTGTAAAAGAGAAATACTCCATAAAGCAATCTTACCCTAGACACACCTCTGCTGCTATGGAAGCACTACATGTTATGCCCCTATAACTGTAATCAATTACTTGTGATTCAATGTGATGTATATTTGCATAATTTTTATTTACAGCTACATGTTTGTACCCTACACTGGTAATTTTTTAAATTGGCCCCAAAAGTAGTTGTTTTGCACTTTAAATAAGAGAAAATTATTATACATGATTAAAAAATTGTGAGACATAAGTATTTTTTTCTTGGGCACTCTGCCAATTATTATCTGTATTGTCAGTCCACAATGTTGAAAGCAGGATGATTTTCGCCTTATTTTCAATGGTGAAAATCATCATTGATCTTAGGAATCAGTTTATGTTTAGGATCATACCAAATTTACTAAAAACATTTTTAGGAAGCAACCAAATGAAAATTTTCTCCTTTTTAGCATGTGAACAGATGTAGTGAATATAAATTATTTAATATCTTTAAACTTTTATGTAAGGTATTGACTTCATAGTTATGCATAGTGGAGAGAATTAGTAAATTTAGACCTTCTCACAAAAGGATTTGTAAATACTAATTGGAAGGTCAGACATGTTTGCGTCGTCTCTCTCTCACTCTTCTCTCGTCTCTTGTTGACGGTTGACTTTATAGGTACTTTCTACCTATAGTGTGATCCTTCATGGGTGGGGGGTGACCGGTTATTCCATTATATCAGCAGAATAATAGTTGGAGTAAGTCAAAGCACTCAAAGTACACTATAATTCAAAAGTTTGAGGGTACTCCTGATAATTTTTCAAATTGGATGAAAAAGTAATTGTTTGGTACTTTAAATAAGAGAAAATTATTATACATGATTAAAAAAACTGAGACATGATATTTTATTATAAATTTTATTATGACAAAAAAAAAGCATTTTATGATTAAATTTTGCTCTCATCAAAATATCCTCCTTTAGTCTTGATTACTGCAGCACAAATTTTTAGTATTCATTGCAAAAGTTTCTCAAAGTATAAGTTTGATAATTGATTTCATTCTTAAAATTATTTTAGGCCAGTAAATGTTGTTAATACTGTTTATTATAAACAGAGCATTTAATTAAATATTAAATATTTGTGTCTATAAAAAGAATGTCTAAACATCAAAATGTCTTAAAATAATTGTTGGACTTTGTCCATTTTATATATATATATATATATATATATATATATATATATATATACTTCATTACTCCCCCTCCATATGAGGCAATTTGGGATTTTGTTCTGTAATTTATATGCTCTGTTGTTATAAATACATTGAGTTCTTTTTGTGGATCAGTTTTAATATTTAATATTACTAGGATCCACATGTATTATATAACGACAAATTCATTACCTGTACTATATATATATATATATATATATATATATATGATAAAAATATAGTTTTAATGCATGCTATATTTAAAAGTGGACAGTATCAGAGATGAAGCATATGAAAATGTGTCACTGAGGTCAACACTAAGTGGTGACAGTCTCTTTTATGTTTAATAGCAATTTTCATACCTGAAGATTGGGTTCAAGCCTGAAACAGACTGTCACTACTTGGTGTTAACCACTATATCCACTTAAATATGAAAGTGTTCCTATCCAAAGCAGGACTTGTTAGTCATCTCAGATCTCATGACCATAAACAGCCCAAAGCAGGCTACATTAACAGCCATCTACAACTTGTAGGAAATTTATGTCTGTTTTGTGATAAAATGTATGGGTCAGCAGCAGGTCTGAAGAGTCAAGTGAGAATGTATAAGGACCAGATAAACTCTAAGAGTATACAACAGTATTTCATCTGCCATATATGCAGGAAAGCTTGCAGTAGGCAAGTGAGTTTTTTGATTTACATGCTCACAGCTGCTTAATACAAAATTGAAGTGGTAATTACTACTTATATATATATGTAAGAGATACAAAACTTTGTCATTATTAAAAATACAGACATGTTAAAACATGTGTAACACATACACAAAGACAAACTTATAAATAACCAACAAACAAAAGAGCAAGGAAAAATAAAATAAAGTTGATCTGGAAACAAAAAGAACCCTTATCCTTAACATCAGCTAAAAGACAGTTGAAATATCTAAGGCACATAATGAGGAAAGAGGGCTTGTAAAATTTGATACTCACAAAACAGATTGATAGCAAGAAGGACAGAGGAAAACTGTGCGTAACTTATTAAGTGAGCTTGTGTGAATGGATGGCGTAACAAGGATTGGGAGAAATAACAAGACAATAATGGTTTTAGTAATAAAAGTTTTACTAATTAACCCATAGCTGGGGGGACAAGAGGTTGATGCATACTTTCTCTAAAAGTATTTGCATGTAAGTAAATATAATAAACCCAAGTGGAATTGGAACTCAGATCTCTGATTAATAATTCCAAGCCATTATCCATTTCACCATCCATACATCCAAGCTTAGAGCACCTGGTATTCCCAAGTGTTTCTCAAGAAGTCATGACAAATAATAAAGAAAAAAAAGAGTCATGATGACATATTTACAGAAAAATCTATTAGGCTAGTATTTACCCAGGTGCTGTAGACACACAATACTTGTATCTCACTGAAGGCTATAATAACTATTATTATTATGGTTTATTAAGAGTGGACACTTGGTGTTAACATCAGTGCCCAGTCTTATATTTAAACATGCTCTATCCTTGATATCAAACACTTACATCCATAAATATGGCATACCTTAAAACTATGTTTGTTATCTCCCTCTCTCTCTCTCTCTCTCTCTCTATATATATATATATATATATATATATATATATACAAAGAAAGAAAGAACAGTACGATATATAATCTGGTGTTCTTATAGATATTTTTTATTTTTACAAAATAGTGCTCGATGTAAATTTACAGAGCATTAATATTATAAATTAATTGATTTAAAATATGTTTTTTTTTCGATACACAGTTCTAACCATGTTTCAAATGTCTTTAATTTAATTACAAAATTAAATTCGGAGCTTTCAGCTTCCATTTTTGAAACATGGTTAGAACTGTGTAATGAAAAAAACACATTTTAAATCAAATAATTTAATATATATATATATATATATATATATATATATATATATATGTATTGAAATGGATAAATCAAATAACTAGATATTAGCAACTGTATATATGTGTGTTAGCATGCATACACAGGTAAGCAAATAAATATTTACTCAATTTCATTTAAGGTGTAAACAAAACAGTGCTCATTGTAGTTAGATCTATGAAGTATATATTAATAAATATACGTATAACTACATTAAGTTGCATTTCAAACATAGGTATATGTATATTTATTAACATATATATGCATTTCTTTCTCACTAGTAGCACTACTCAGAGTTTCATGTACAATGCAATGTTCAGGTGCTGAGGAGAGATTAATGGTCAGTTTCTACTCAGTACCTGAACATTGTGTTTTACATGAAACTCTAAGTCATGGTACTGGTGAAGAAAAAATGCATATTTATTAATATCTACTTAATGGCTCTGTTATATTACCTTGAGCACTATTTTATTCACACTAGTACTATATATATATATATATATATATATATATATATATATATATATATATATGGTGCAGTTTAAAACACTTGCAACCTGACCATGTGAATTAGGTTCAAATGTCACCATGAATAATATATCAAGAATATGTCTTCAATCTGGGAAGCAACCCTAGCATGTTTATCCATTGGGATGTATCTGTAAAGCTAACTACATACTGACCTTGTGAGTGTAATTTGCTAAATAAAAAGTTCAGAAACTAACAGTGGTTGTGCTAGCAGAAACTCACAAGTCATTGTGCCTAAGGGTTTGAGCATACTGGTCTTGTTCAATCTCTTAATTACACCAAATCTTATACTCTCTCCCAGAAACTGCAACTAATGTCCACACTCTTTAACTACATTATAAACTACCTCACCATCAGCTATAAACAAAGGATATTAGGAAATACTGGTTTCCCCTTCATCAATGTCCTTTAATTCATTTGTCCACACTATATACAGTTATATATATATAACATAGTAATGCTGTATTTAAGGTGAAAATGCTCAATATCTGGGAGAGAATGTGTTTAAATATACCATTGGACATTGAGATGAACACTAAGCGGTGACACTGTTTCATACTTGGATGCACTCTTTAGGACCATCATATATGGTGGACTCTCCAATCATATTCAATGTATGAGGATCAAGAAGCTCAGTTTCTAGGAACCGAGAACCAGAGACCAGCACAAATGATTTGATTATAGTGGTGAAAGCTTTGTGCAGAACCAACCACACTTTTTGAAGGACTGAATACAGAGACCTGGTGCACTACATGCCACAAGGTCCCCAAATGACCCTCTGCAGGTTTTGAATTCAGAGTTGTCTTTCTCCTAGATCAGTTGCCATCCAAGGCTATAGAACCCAGTCTGTCCTGCTATTACCCATAGATGGAGTGAGAAAAAGAGGATTAATACCTTTCCCAAGGGTATAATATATATATATACATACACACACCCATACACACTAACTACGGTATCCAGTGCTGCCCGGGTGTACATGGCTGCAACTGGATAACCATCCCCACCTATCTAGAAATGTCTGCTTGCATCCCCACTTGCATGCATCATCTGTTGTTATACTAAACTATGCCCACCTCGTCTTTTTTAGGGTATGTCCTTTACAAGTGCTTGATTGTTCTTAATAAAGGAATTGTGTCAATAAAAACTTCTTGTGTGGTCATTGCTCAGGGTTAAATTGTTTTAGACATTCAGTAAATTTCCTATGGCCATAATAAGCTTCAAATAGTATGGCATTTTTCACAAATCTAATAAACAAAAACAGGGATGAAGCATCGGAGCTTCATTCAACTGCAAGTGCAAACGCATGAACACCACATCCTTCTTCCCTTTTAACACTTCAATAATCCTTCTCAAACAATCTTTGCATCAAATGTTGTTTGTATGCCAATTTAGGATGCAATCATATGAAGAAACTATTGACTAAATGGCAAAGGCCAATTTTGGACCTAGTTTGATACAGATTTTTTCCACTTAACTGAAATAATCTAAACCAAGTATTCATGCAATACATTTTGTGTCATATATAATGTACATTGTAAATTTGAAAAGCATTGGATGAAAAACCAGGGAGTTATGGCCAAAAAATGGGCTTTTGACCAGTTTTTCATAGTTTCTCATAATACACATGGAAGTGAGCAGGACTAATATTCACAAATCTTATTTCTTGCATGACGGCAATTTTTTTTGCAACGTTTTGAAGAAAATCGGATAAAAATTGTAGAAGTTATTCAAGTTTTTATTTTAAGTAGTACAAAAACATGAGTTTTTTTCACAGTTTTTGGGAACTTTTTGTGTGATACCAATGTCACAGTAAAACTATCAAGCACTCTACACAAACCTTGTAACAGAGGCTATGTTTTGCATTAAGTGCAAAGAACGTCAGATCATCTGGTAAAAATTTTGTTCACAAAAAGTTGTACACACCTTCAGTTTTACAATTTTTTTTGCCAAACCAGGAAACCTGGAGATCAAAACATTGGTCCTGACCTGGTTTTACAAATTTGCAATGTCTTTGTACAATTTCAATGAAATCAATCAAGAAATGTGGACATTCATAAATAGCATACATACACACACACAGACAGCCACACAATCATTTTCTCTTTTATATATATATATATATATATATATATATATATATATATATATATATATTCATGTTTCATTAAAAACGACAGACAAGGTACTATGATTAAGCTTTTTATTTAATTTTTCTTGTGTTGAAACAAGTGTTTTCTTTTTTGGACACAGAGTGTGTAGAAACTGCCCAAAATGTTCACTATGTAGATGATATTTTTATTTTAGCAAATAACACTAAAGAAGTAGATACTCTTAAGACCACATTTGAAAAAAACTCTGTCCTTAACCTATGAACATTAAAAAAGTTAACTCCCATTTCTAGATATAGAATATTGGTAGAATATAGTAACAACAATTTTATTACTTCATTATATAATAAACCCACTAGTAGAAACTCTTGTCATCTTAACTTTAAAAGTGAATGTCCCCTCAGATAGAAAATAGTAGTGATAAAAAACTTCCTAAAAAGAACACACCAGAATTCATTCTCTCAACTACTCTTCCTTAAAGAACTCAAGAATGTAAAACAGACACTAATTAACAATGACTTCCCTTATAGACAACCAAATTAGACTATTTCTTCCAAAAGTAAATTACAACAATATTGAACACACAGTGTTCAAATGCACATTAAGGAACTGTTTTCCTGACCAAAATGAAACCATAAATAATTACATCGGTTACGTGACTACACGCCTATGCAGATGCCTTATGTTACACCTGTCTGACCACAGCTCTATTAAGACCCATTTAAACACACACACACACACACACACACACACACACACACATGCAAACTTACCGGACTCCATCTGAAACATACTAGTAGAAAATACAAACATAATAACCTTATCCACATGTAAAAAAAGATTATAATAAAAAAGAAAAAGCCAACATTTAGTAATATTAACTACAAACACAGCCACAATGTGCTAACTGTATTCGGAAAATAAAACATCTCTATAACATTAAAAACATACACATGATGCACACACCCAGTTAAATTGAAAAGATGAAATCATCCTTGATAATGGCTAAAAGTATAGCCAAAAGTGCTTAGAATTATAAGACATTTGGACAGTTTCTACAAACACTGTGCCCAAAAAAGAAATTACTTATTCGAATACAAGAAAAATGAAATAAAAAGCTTAATCGTAATACCTTGTCTGTCGTTTTTAATGAAACATACATAAATGAAGGACTGCTGCCTAAGTAACCAATATATATATATATATGTATATATAAAAGTGAACGTTGAAATCAACACTGAGAAGCAACAGTCTGTTTCATGCTAGATGTAATCGTCATGCAGCCTGACGATTGCATCTAGCATGAAACAGCCTGTCGCCACTTAGGGTTGAATTAATGTTCACTTTTATATTTATATTTACATATGCTCTATCGCTGATATTGAGCACTTCATCCCATAAATATAGAACAAAACTATATTTCTTCATATATATATATATATATATATATAGGTGTGTATACATGAGTGTTGTCTATTTATTTTATGTCAAATTTTTTCGTAGCATCTGATAAGTTTAATAACATTAACATATATATATATATATATATATATATATATATATATATATATATATATATATATATATATATATACGTTATTTTAATTTAATTTGTTTAAATGTAATTTTTGATGGATACTCATATTTGAGTAGAAGTTCTGTTTCCTTATTTAGCAGTATTTTTTATCCAAATACATCTTCCAATCTGAATATATATATATATATATATATATATATATACACACATACATATATACACACAAGAAGAGCTAGTTACAAATGCATACATAGAAAAAATGCTTACTGACTTGATAATTTACTCAGATCTTCTTATCCTTTGTTGCTTTTATTTTATAGCCAGTGTGCTCTACAACCTTCTTAGTATGTATGTTTCACCTTGTAACCCTCATAGGGCTTTTAATCAAAACCTTTTCATTGATTCATAAGACTTTGTTTTTTAAATCCCAAACATTATTCCAAAACCAATAATGATGACAATACCAGTTCAGATAAGTCACCATGCCATGAACTCTGGATAAGCCTCATACTTACTTACCCTCCCACTCTCTCTTCATGTATTTTATCACAGTTTGATTGCCCAACTGAATAGAGCATAGAAGAACTGATTATGACAACATGATCAATTATGGCTTGATGGGATTCAATAGAGAATCAAACAGGCTTAAAAAGTATGGCGATCTAATCAAATTAAATGTTAATTAAGCTGTTTCTAATTTCTGAATTTCTAATTGAGTTTTGATTTATTTTATTTTAAAATGTTGTTTAATATATATGTTTTGCCTGCAAGGATCTTTCTTTCATCCTTAGGTTTTTATTTATTTTTCATGCACTGTCTCATTTTTTAGGAATCTCCTCAGGCATGTAAATTTCCCCCACCATTTTTTTTTTCTTTGCTTCTTTGTACCATTATATTTTTTTCCTTCCAAATCATTCTTTCATGAAAACGGTCTTCTGGTGATCTCATACAGTCTGTAACTGTTTGGCATTTTGCCCAAACAAAAAGAACTACACGAAAGCAACCAATTCCTATGGCAATCTCTTAGAGGAAATTTTCCAAAATTCAACAAGCAGAAATAAATGCTCAGATTTTGGTTTTAATTTGTTGACAGCATTGGCCGATTATTATTTATTGAATATACAGATAAAAAAAAATCTATAATTATCTTAATGATATTAATTTGACAAAGCACATTAATGCCTATTATACAAAAGTTCAAAGACATATAGCTACAATGGAAATAACTGTTTATTATAATAGATGATCAAATGAACAATTAGTGTATTAATTAATAAGAAAATCTGTAATAGTATTTGATCATTTTTATTGTCAGACTATCATTTCTTCATTTTCAACAGTACTTTCATCTTGTCTTTTGTATCTTTTTCTGATTATAAGTGTCCTTTTGTTTCCATTTTCTCTAAAACTTTGTCATAGTTCACATATTCAGTCCATTGTATCCTCATCATCATTCTGTAGAACCATATTTCTGTTGCTTCAAGTCTCTTCGTTATATGTGATGAGATTGTCCAGCATTCGCTACCATATAGGAGGACTGATATTACATAACTGTTCAGCTCTCTTTTCTTTGGGTCTAATGAAATTTTCTTGTTTCTTAATAGTTCCATAAAAAGATGAAAGTAAATATAGAGTAACAGAAATTTATAATAATGGTTGTGCTTCATATAAAAAATTTGGTCAACTTAAGACTATTATAGCTACTGCTACTCAGAAAACAAAAGTAAGATGGAAAAAGATTTATTAAAAAATGACAGCACTTCATATAATATCGAGTCAGCTGAAAATTATTTTCCTTGAATTTAAAAAGAAGAATAAATTTGAAACTAACTTCTTTTTATTTTTATGAAATTTAATAATTGCAAAATTATTTACCAGAAATATAAAAACGTCCCGGTGTTTTATATCCACCTACTGTTTGTATTTGGAAGCATAGTAGAGTAATGGTTAGTGGCACAGACTGAGAAATTGGAGAGTCGAGTTTGAATTCCACTCAAGTTCATTAGATTCACTTACATGCTAATACCCTTGGGAAAGCTATGAATCCATCTTTTCTTCCCCCTAGCTATGGGTAAAAAGTAGGACAGTGGTTTCTATAGCCTTGAATGGCAACTGATCTAGAAGGTGAAAAATTCTGATTTCAAATCAGCCTGGAAAATCAGGAGGGAGAGACCCAAAAGTAATTAATACCTCAGTACTATGTGGTTTTATCTTACATCTTCTGTGGTCTGCTTTCTCTCCCCAGATGTCACGCACTTATGTGCCCTGGGATTGTAGGAGGAGGAAGAGAGTGTTGATGCGGCTCAGCACAAACCATTGCAACCTTACCAACCTGTACAATGCTCATAGATGCGTGAAGTTGGGTCAACATACATTCTTGATGGACTTCTTTCATATTGATATTGGTTGTAAAGGATATTAATTTTCACATTTCCTTATTCAAACAAACTTCATTTTAGAAATCTAATTTTAAGCATAGAGTCAAATTGTAGTAGTCCCTACCATGTTTGTGCAGCTAATTGCAGATACACTTAACATCTCAGGCATGCCGACTCATCAATCTAATTCTGCTAAAACAACTTGTATTAGCAGTCAACTGACAATTGAAGATCAAGTAACATTGAACTATTCTCAACCTATCAAGTGTAAACTTTAGAAAACAATGTTTTTTTTTTAATAACTTATAATTAAAAACACACAACCTGTTGAAATAGAATTGAACAGTTATAAATCAGTTACATTTTTGTCCTCATGAAGAAGTTAGAAACATTTCTTTAAAAGTTAGTTGGCTGAAAATAAGATACAGAAGAATCAGATATTCCACCCTCCCCTGAGGCATTTTCTTTTACTTCACCACCCATACTTTCTATCTCACCCACCTTCATAACTGATGCTGGAAGTGAGAGGCTAGAAGATGAGGAAGGTGCACTTAAATGTCATCTGAGACAGTTAACCCAGAGATAACTTAATTGTTACCAAATCTGTTGTTATTTAATCTTGTACAACTGATGATCAGGAGAAAAAAAAAAAAAAAGTCAAAGAAAAATATTTTAAAGACAAAAACGTTGAAGTTTATCATGTTACATTTGCAACACTGTCTCTTGGAGAGATGCAGCTGTCTTTTTTATTGTTCTTTGCATAAAGTGCTCCCATTTTCTTGCGTCTGTTTCTACTGAATCCAATATGTTAAAGATTTTTCTTGTTATCTTCACTTAAATGAGAATACAGAATATTTGCACAAGTGCACAGCATGCCTTGAGAGTACATATGACAAGTGGCTTTAGGTACATCAAGACCATGAAGGAGTACTGAAAAGTTCTCAGTCCAACAATAAAGGGATTAACCTTATCAGATTAAGAATTTCATCTCAAAGACGTGCAGGTACCAAACTCATTCATAAATATTAGGTTGGTGCAAAAATAATGACGTAATAATGTTGTTTTTTGACGTTAAAAATACCTCGAAAAACGACATTATTACGTCATTATTTTTGCACCAACCTAATATTTAAACCTTACATTACAATGGAGTAATGGATAGCAGCTCTGATTTATGAATCAGAGAGCCAAGTTTGAATTCCACTTGAATCCATTATTCATTTACATGCTAATACCCTTGGGAAAGGTATGAATACTCTCCTTTCCCCCCAGCTATGGATAAATAGCAGGATAGACTGGGTTCTATAGCCTTGGATGGCAACTAGTCTACTGCAGAAAGAAATGGAAACCTACTGCGAGAAAAAAATCTGCCTCATCAGTCCTGTATCGAAAGATACATAATTACCTAAGCATGTATCATGCATGGCACATAACTGACTGACTGTCCTCATCTTCATTGCCATATTCACAATGTTTTGGCCTTTGTATGCTCCGACCATCTTCAGGTGATTGGAATTTCAAACTGAACCCTTTATTTCGTCCACTGAGGTAAGATTGTTCTATTTCCATGTGCCATGCCTCTTCTGGATCCCTCAGTTATTTTTCTTCACTTTAAATGTTAACAGTCATACTTTGCTATCATATGCCAAGTGCTTTTTTTTGTCTATAATCCATTGTCTGTAGGATTGTGCTATCCTAGATGTATCTCCCTTACGCTAGCTATGTCAGGTAGCAGAGTCTTTTCTATGATAAGGAGAGACTACTGGGAGATATTTAAGAAGCTGACACACCTGATAACACAAATTTTGAGATGCCTTAAATAAAGAACTCAAAGTGAGTCAGAAGAACTTGGTGTCAGTCAGGGAGAATTCTAATGATGTCACAGTGGGTAGCCTAAGCAAGACATAACTGCTAGGACTGAGTTATAACAGTAGCAATAAGGAATCAAAACTCATACGGAGTAGGAAAAAGTACTTTTTGCTTTGATGAACATAACAGTAACAAAGTAGAACTACGTTGTTTTAATATTTTTTTCTTTAGTGTTTGGAAAGAAGAAAAAATCCCAGATATTCTTTAAATATGGAAGAATTACTATCACAGATGGTAAAATTATAACAGCAGCAATTGTTAGAACTCCAGAAACAAATACAAAATTTAATTGAAATAATACAGAAGAAAATGGAAAATTCAATCCTGAAGTGGTAGAAAATGCCATAACTGAATTCACATACAATTCAGATGATGGAATTAGCTTTTCAGAGAAGAATGCAGTGAGTGGGAAGATGAGAAAAATAAACTTTTGTTGAGAAAGCACCATTAGAACATAAAAAATACTGTAACTTTGTACTACCAAAAAAAAAAACAGGAGAAATTTGCTTTGAAGAAACAGTAAAGATTCTGACTAAAATTTTTAGTGAGAAATGTTCATTATTTAATACTCATTGGAAGTTTAGGAATCTGATGAAAAAAGAAAACAAATATTTTGCCACATATGCTGGAATCATTAACAAGGAGTGTGAAGATTCAAATTAAATGAACTGACTCCAGATATGTTTAAAGGGTTAATTTTCACTCAAGGGTTAACTAGCAAAAAAGATGCAGAAATACACACTAGAATTTTAATGAAATTTGCACAGAATCAAACACTAACACTACAAGAAACATCAGACAAATATCAGAATCCTAAATCTGAAATGCAATACAAAAGAAATTGAAGAAAAAGAATGCATATACATACAAGCTAAAGAAAAATGTGTAAAAAGAAAAATTAATCCATGTTTCAGATGTAGAAAGTTACATCATGAAGACAACTGTCCCTTTAAGAATTCAAAGTGCTACAAGTGTGGAAAAATAAGGCATAAAAAGTCACACTGTAAAACTAAATGAGTAAAAGTTCTCACAGTTGCTATGGAAAAAATAATTACAGAAAAACAGGGAAAATTTGTGTATGCGAAAATTGATAATGTGGATGTAAAAATGCAACTCGACATTTGTAGTGATATCACAATAATCAATGAAACCACATGGAAAGCAAACAAGTCCAGAAGAAAATTTTGCAAACTTAACTGGTGGAAAAATCTTTTTGAAGTTGGATCTTTCTGATGCATATTTGCAAATGCAGGTTGAAGAAGAATGTCCAGAGTTAATAACTATAAAAGTGCTCGAAGGCTTGTATAAGTTCAACCAACTTCCTTTTGGGATAAAAGTGGCTCCAACTATATGAAATATAACAAATAAAGAAAAACAAATCTCACAAGTGGGGGATATTGTAGAGTAAATAAGATACCCCAGTAATACGAATAAACTAGGCAAGATGCTTTAAAGAACTCAAAGTGAGTCAGGAGAAGTCCGTTGGAGTCAGTCAGAGAGAATGACGTGATGGTGAATAGCCTAAGCAAGACGTAATATTATCATCCCCAAGTGCGAGTTATGACAAATGATAATAATTGAAACAGATATTTAAAGATTCATTCCATAAAATCCTTTTGATGGAAAACTCTTTGAAATAAACTTAATAAAATCTGCTATCATTTTTGCTAGCATGAGTAAATTAATTAAGCTTAGAAAAGAACAATAACATTTAAGTAAAAATTTATTACATCTTTCTTAAGAGTCACTATATTTTCATATATGTTTCATAGACTAATAACAACCACTATGATAGGTAGGTATTCTTTTAAAAAGTAATATTGGTAGAATATTACAATTATTTTTAATCCCATTAGTCTCGGCCTAAGTTTTAGTTAAAACCAATATTTGTGTCTGCTTAAATAATTTGGTTGTGGGCTCATCATCAGAAAGAAATAATCTTTATAAGAACATGATTTGCAAGTTTCAGCAATTGGTTAGATTTAATGTATTTTCATTGCTTTCACCAAATCCCCATCATATGAAGTTCTGTGAGGTCAGAATAAATATACACTTGCTTGAGTCAGATTTATTTAAAACAAATCTTAAAACTTTCTTTTACTCTAATAATTACATATACAGTTGCATATCAAATAATAAAAGTATAGAAATGAGTTTAGTATTAAAAAAAACAAAAAACACTGCAAATAAATAAGATTTTTTCAACTTTTACAGTGAAGTGATTCTGAGAAAATTAAAATTCCTACCAGGATTCATTATTGGTGAATATAATCTTAATAATATAAGACATGCTGATGACACAGTGTTGATAACAGACATGGAAAGTAAACTACAGGCATTCCGACATAAAGTAGTAATAGAAGGCAAGAAGAAAGGACTAACTATCAATTGTAAGAAGAAAGAATATATGGTTGTTAGCAAAAGGAACTACCAAAGAATTGGAGATACCAAAATCAAAAATTTAAGTAGCTGGGAAGTGTTTTAACAGAGGATGAAAAGGGCAATACTGAAATCAAAAGTATTAAAAAACAGGAAAACATCATCTGAAACAAAGAAATGAGTACTGAATTGTTATTTAATATCAGTCCTCTTATATAGCAGTGAATGCCCTCACAGATGAAGAAGATATTTGAGGCAACAGAAATGTGGTTCTACAGAAGGATGCTGAGAATCCCATGAACTGTGCCATGATTAAGTTTTAAGGATAATGGATGCAAAAAGAACACTTCTACTTAACATCAGAAAGAGAAAGTTAAAATTTCTAAGGCACATAATGAGGAAAGAAGGCTTGGAGAATTTAACTCTCCTAGGACATGATGAAGTCAAGAGGAACAGAAGAAAGCTGTGAATAACCTACTTAACATCCTGGTGTAAATGATTAACCAAACAGCGATTAAGAGAGATAGCAAAAAGAAAAATATTGCTAAGACAGGAAGTAGTCAAAAACCATAGTCACCCACATCCTGAAGAGACATAGCATATAGAAAAAGAAGATTAAAATTAAAGACAAATGATTTTACTTTCAGAATACATTGCAGATGATTTCCCAATAAAAATGCATTACGAATGATTTCACTTTACAAATGATTCCAATGTTAAAATATATTATAAACAATTTCACTATTAAAATGCATTGAATTTTTTTTTTTTTTTTTAAATCAGTATCACCCCAAGAAAGGTAATAAAACCACTAAGGCACAAGGAGTTAAAGCGTGGAAGAATTAGGAACAGAAATATTAATGATCAGGGAAAGAAAAGAGTAATCAAGAGGACAGTAGATATCAATTGACATTTTTGCAGATTAAAGTTGGCTGGAAAGCATGGAGCTGGAAGGGAGTTCGATAAGTGAAAAGTGTAAGAAAAGAAACTGCTAGCATAAAACTTACGGCTACATCTAACCAGCTTGACTGTAAATTGATGAGATCTTGATGCCAGTCTAGTACTACTTAAATGCATAAAGTCTAGATACCATAGTGAAAACTCATCGGAACAATTAACATGAAAGTATTTATAAAAAAGGCACAGAGAGGCAATGGCAGTGGATGAAGCCGAGTCACCAATAATATTGCTGATTCTTCTTTGGATCTTATCAAGAATCTCAAGATAAAAATTCATTGGAAATTGTTTTACTATAAAAATGCATTTCAATAAGTTTATTATAAAAATTAATTTCACATGATTTTATTATAAAAATACGTTAACAATAAAAATGGTTTGCTAATAATGTCACAATAAAATGTATTGCCAACAATTTTACTGTAAAAATGAATTTCAGTTGATTGCATTATTAAATGCACTGTTAAGGTTATCACTATAAAAATACGTCGTAAATTATTTTGCTATAAAAATGCACTGCCGGTAATTTATTATAAAAATTCATTGCACATGATTTCACTATAAAAATGAATTACAGATGATTTTACTATAAAAATGCATTCTAAATGATTTCCCAATGAAAATGCATGGCAACTGGTCTTATTCATGATGGAAATGCATAAGAAAATCAGTAAAGAAATCACTGTTAATAGTCAAGGACTAATTCAATAAAACTACTATTTGAGGGAAGGGTATACCAAAGAAAATATTGTTTTGAGTATTTCTGTATTTCTTTCAAACTTTTCAAATACATGCATAGATAATAAAAAGCAAATTTCACATTTCCTCCAAACATGCACATTCTTCTTCTATGCATCATATCACTAGGGCAGTCATGGCTCTCCACAACTTCCTATTACTTTTGGCCCTTAGCAGCATTTCCTTTGTCAAGCCTCTCATTCACACAAGTTCATCACTGCCTTTCTCTGTCTCTCTTGCCCTCAGTATGTCCTGTTGGGGTTAAGTTTTGCAAACCTATGTTCATTATTATGTGTCCAAGAAATTTCAGTTGTCTCTTTCTGTTTCTGAGTATAAGTGTTCTTTTCATTACCATTTTTTAAAACTTCCTTCTTGCTTACACACTCCATCAATTCTCAGTATCCTTCTGCAGTGCCACACTTCTTTTACCTCCAGTTACCTCCTCATCCGTGAGGAAATTATCCAGTTTTCACTGCCATACAAGACAATTGATATCCCATAGCAATTTGGCACTCTTTTTCTGTTGTTTAGTACTTTGTCTAGCTTTTTGGGTGCGTCTTTTGCTAATCCAATGCATATCCCACTCTCTGTTAAGGTTGATCAGTCTTCAATTTCAGTTTTGATCTGCTTCAGTCCTCTGTCAAAAAAAAAAGGTTCACGTTTGTCAACAATCGAAGTATATTAGTTTTAGCAAATTCCAAAAATATTGAATGATTCCAAAACTGACAGCAATCAGAAAAAAGACTTTGGTTTTCTAAACAATCATGGCTGCTTATAATAAATTCTGTGCACATATGTGTATGATTTCATGTTCATTTGTGTATATATATATATATATATATATATATATATATATATATATATGCCTGTGTGTGTATGAATGTATGTGTGCATGCTAGTATGTTTCTTGTATATGTGCATATGTATGTGATTGATTGTGTGTATTTTTCTGTGAATGAAAGAATGTATATATATATATATATATATATATATATATATATATATATATATATATATATATATATATAAATATATATGCATACATACATACATATACATATATATATATATATATATATATATATAAATATATATGCATACATACATACATATACATATATATATATATATATATATATATATATATATATATATAAATATATATGCATACATACATATATATATATATATATATATATATATATATATATATATAAATATATATGCATACATACATATATATATATATATATATATATATATATATATATATATATATATAAATATATATGCATACATACATACATATACATATATATATATATATATATATATATATATATATACATATATATATATATATATATATATATATATATATATATATATATATATATATATATATATGTCTATGTCACTGGTTTCAGAAGATTTGTTTCATAAAAGTCCCAGTGGTAATTCTAGACATAAAGAAAAAACATTTTGGATTATGTGAAAGCCAGATATTGTCTCCACTGATAGCTTTTTCCGTCATGTTGGCTATATCTGGGTAAGCGCCAATCATACAGGAACCAAAATCAGGACTGGAATTTTTAGAGGTAGGCTGCCAAGAAAGATTTCAAGATTTTTACAATACTGATGAACAAATTGTTCCATAGATATTTTTTTACTTCTATGTCATACTGAAATTTCCAACTTTAAATAAGTGTATTTTTCCTTTTCTATATTTAAAATGAAAGATTAAGAGAAAATATGTACAGTGGCTAGCTACTCATTTTCTGAGAACACCTGTCTTCTAGAATGGCTAGCCTGTTCCTGTTATACAAATGCCTGTCCAGGCATATTCTGTGTTTCTTCAACACACACAATGCCCACCTGTGGTTTATCAGTCAGTTATGTGTCATGTGTGATACATGCTTAGGCGATCATGTATCTTTCGATACATGACTGACGAGGCAGATTTTTTCCTGCATTAGGTTACCATTTCTTTCAGCAGTAGACCAGTTGCCATCCAAGGCTATAGAACCCAGTCTGTCCTGCTATTTACCCATAGCTGGGGGGAGAAGAAGAGGATTCATACCTTTCCCAAGGGTATTAGCATGTAAGTGAATATAATGGATTTGACTGGAATTTGAGCTCGACTCTCCGATTCCTCAATCCGAGCCACTGTCCATTACTCCACTGTGCTTTCTGTAGTTTATACTACAACTATACTGAACAGATTCGAATTAGTGTTTCTAAGACTGGTATGATCAACAGTTTTTAGTTTTTTTTAACAAGGCCAGTATGCTCAAACCCTCAGTGATGATGACTTATGACTACATGCTAGCATAACCACTGAGGCCTTCGAAATAGTTTTTGTCTACTCAGCTTCATTCACAAGGCTTTAATCAATTTTTGGTTTATGGTTTTATATATATATACCAGGTATAACAGCAAAATTGTCCAAATTGTAACAGCAAAATTGTACAATTGTCAGATCAAGCTTTGAACAGTTGTATCTGAGAAATGATTAAATATATATTTACTGGAATTCTCCAAGGTTTTTATAACACATATTGGACTCTACTTTGAACAATAAGAATGTATTTAGCTCTAAGTTGAAATGATGATCCTTCTTCTATTAGGTTGGTGCAAAAGTAATGACGTTTCCTCACATAGTAACATATGTGAGAAAACGACATTATTTTTGCACCAAGCTAATAGTTGTGACCTCCTGATCCAGTTCTCCTCTTAACTGTTCCCACTATTTTAAACTTATTCACCATTCTCTTGATGGCTCTTGAATGGACTTTGAAGATGGAAGCCAGAGTATGAACGCTGGTACCATTACTGAAGATCTGAATGATCCTTTTCCTCTCACTATTGCTTATTTGGGAAGACAGAGTGTGGCTGACATAAAAGGATTTTAACCTGTTCTCTTTCTAACTGAATAACTCAAATAGTTTTTCAGTGATTCTTATAACAAATGGTGTCAAGATGGCTAACCATCTTATCTGAAAACTTGACATTTTAGATACTAAACATTTTGTGGCATGGACAATTATCCAATGCTGTTACATGATTTGGACAATTTTGCTGTTACACCCGGTGTATATATATATATATATATTTGAACTCAGCTCTCCGATTCCTCAATTCCAGTCAAATCCATTACATTCACTTACATGCTAATACCCTTGGGAAAGGTATAAATCCTCTTCTTCTTCCTCCAGCTATGGGTAAAATAGCAGGACAGACTGGGTTCTATAGCCTTGGATGGCAACTGGTCTAGGAGAAGGACAACTCCGAATTCAAAACCTGCAGAGGGTCGTTTGGGAACCTTGTGGCATTTGGTGCACCAGGTCTCTGTATTCGTCCCTCCAAAAAGTGTGGATGGTCCTGCACGAGGCCTTCACCACTATAATCACATCTCATGTGCCGGTGTCGGGCTGTCGGTTTCCTGGAAACTGATCTGCTTGACCCTCATACGTCGAATCTCGACGGAAGAGTCGATTATATTTATATATATATATATATATATATATATATATATATATATATTTGGGCAGCAACATTTCTTTGAAATATCTTTAGGAAGATTTTATTAATTTCTTATTCAATTTTTCCTGCATCCTTACATTTTTCCATTTTATAGAAGTAAGGGAGTTCTGAAAATTTCCATTATTTTCCTTGCCCAAGCACCTTAGGCCACTTCTTTAGCCATTTTCAAGGAAAAACTGTCAACACCAAAAACAAAAACTCCTTGAAAATGGCTGAAAGTTCTTGGGACAAAGAAAATTATGGAAAATTTCTGAACACCCTTACTCCTACAAAACTGTAGGAAAATGTAAGGATGCTGGAAAAACTAAATAAAAAAAATTAATTAAATCTTCCTTGTCTGTCATATTTAATGAAAGAAATATATGGGAAAATGATATATAATTTTCATTATATATCAAGAACAATTTATGGAGAAAGAAGTATGACAAAGTGGGAAAAAGTTTTTTGTGACATGGTTTGTCCTTTTGTACTTTGTCAGACTATATTTATGTTTACATTGATACAACCACTCATGTGTATGATGCAAAGGTGGGGATGCTGAGAATTTTAAATTATATATATATATATATATATATATATATATATAAAGAAATATAGTTTTAAGTTGTGCTATATTTATGGGATAAATAAAGTGCTCAATATCAGAGATAGAGCATATGTAAATATAAATATAAAAGTGAATATTGAAGTCAACACTCAGGCCTGACGATTGCATCTAGCATGAAACAGCTTGTCACCTCTGAGTGTTGACTTCAATGTTCACTTTCATATTTATTTATATATATATATATATATATATATATATATATATATATACACACACACACACAGAAAATCTATTGAGAATGGAAATCTAATAAAAATATATAGAAATATTTATTTCATAAATATTTGTTTATCTCTAGGTAAAGCTTCCATGACTATTATATTATACTCAGCCAAAGCAGTCTTTAGAATAAGACCTTTTCCAATAAGCATAGTATACAGCTGTACTTATTCTTAATATAAAAATACTGCAATATTTTTTCAATGTATATAGCTTATGTTGGCACCATTCCAAGAAATATTTTTCTATAATATTACTTTCTTTTCTAAATGGATATTCTGTATATCAGTACACATTTTCTCTGACATATTCCAGGCTAATAAATCTGTCTTTGTGTCCATATATGCATTAACGTGTCTTCTTTTTTGAGAAGTAAATAAAAGTCCCAAATATTTTTGCTGGAAACATTAAATTTATACAAACACTAATAGCATACTGAGAACAAGCATCTGAGCCATGTTGTCTATGAATTCCATTTCTGATTTAAAGTTGCTCTTCTTTTTTTTTTTTCCTTATCATGAGGATCAGAATTAGGCTCCATGCCTCTTTGACCACACCCTACATAAGAATTGATATTTCCACTTGGAATGAATAAAGAAAGTTGACGTATTTAAGTGAAAAAGAATAGAAAATAGCAAGAAAGGATTTTTAATAGCTTCTGTGAATTCTATATGCAAATCAAACTGTTTCTTTATGTTTGCTATTTATTTGCACCACCCACAAGATGTAAAATGCAGGGCAAAGACAATTTGTTACAAAGGTATTTATTCATTTTCCAATGTGATATCTGTGTGTGTATCAAGTGTCATTTCTTGAAAGGCTTTCCAAAAAAGTGCCACAGATATTTTGGAAAAACTTAGAAAATGCTCTCTCTCTCTCTTTTTTTAAATGTAATGAGGTGTTTTCATGCCTTAATGCAATCATCAGCCCAAGATCACATTACAGCATGAAACTGGCACTCACTATGTGGTGTTGATACCTATGTCCACAAAGTCTGAAATTTTCACTCTCTCTCTCTTATTAAAAATGACTTACGAGGTACTGTGGTTAAGTTTTTTATTTAATTTTGCTTGTTTTCTTATAATTTTCTTCTTTTCTGGACGTAAATTATGTAGAAATTGTCCAAATGTTTTGTATGTTCGAGCACTTTTCGGCTATACTTTTAGTCATTATCAACGATGAACATTATTTTTATCTTTAACTGAATGCATGAATTGTTTTATGTATATATCTAGAGTTATAGAAATGTTTTATTTTCCAAACACAGTCAGCTCATTGTGGCCATGTTCTTAGTTGATATTATTGAGTCTTGACTTTTTCTTTTTTCTTAATAATGCTTCCATTATATTTTGCCTTTTTTTACATGTGAATGAGGCTACTATATTTATATTATCAATAAGTATGTTGCAGATAGTTTGGTAGATCTCCATGTATATTTACATTGAGAAAAGAACAAAATTATAAGAACAAAATTAAATAAAAAACTGTAACCACAGTATCTTGTTTTTAATGAAACTTGTATAAAAGAAGGGATTGTTGCCCAATTACACAATTATATATATATATATATATATATGTGTGTGTGTGTGTGTGTATGTGTCAGACAATTTGGAAAATTTTGAGATGTTTCGCAATTAGATGCCATCTTCCATAAAAGAAATTTATTTCACAAAATCCAATTTTATTTTAAAAGAATTTTATTTCACAAAATGTGATGTTTTGTAATGTAATGTAACAGATGTGATGTACAGTGATTGAATATTGGATTTTGACAATAAATGTATCCTTATAGAAATTATATTTGAACCAATTCCAACTTATTCTTATTTTTATTTGCTTTTCAAATTGCCTTATAGAATTTACCATTCCATAGGATTCTCTGCCACTATTACACACACATACACACACACAATTATGAACTGCCTTTTTATTCATTTCAACACAGCAAAAAGATTCGGAAAATCAAGGAAGAAATGGAAGAAGGAAAGAAAGTGTGAAAGAAGGAAAGTTGAGAATAAGTCAGAAAGTGCAAGAGAAACAAAAGAAATAGGAAAGGAACACAGATGAAAGATGAGCTCAAACATACTTGCTGTCTTTAGACTTATTACTCCTTTACCCCTTTGATCTTTGAAGTGGATGAAGATTTTTTTTTCTTTTGGTGCATGACACCAAGGCAGATAGGTAAGAAGATACTATAGTATTAATAAATTGATGATGTATAGTAAGGTCTGCTGCCAAGTGTGTGGGTGGTCTAGTGGTGGGGGGGGGAGTTGCCATATCAGAAAATCATCCCCCACCTCTGTGAAAATGATGTGAACTAATTCTAATTTTAATGTGCAAATTCTTACTTGCACCCTCAATCCTGACTTAAATACTAGCCTCCCACCCACCCACCAACTACCACCACAACCAAAAACACTCTGGCAACAGTCCTATGTATATTTTTATATATTTTAATTTTATTCAAACATGTCATAAATAAATTCGTCATGGAAAATAATTTATTATGATTATGCAGACTTATTTTTTTTGTTTTTATTCGGACACTAATTTTCCAATCTATTATAGATTAGGAAAGTTTTGTTTTTATTTGGACACTAATTTTCCATCTATTATAGATTAGAAAAGTATATTTCAGATATAATCATATAATGTTTATAATAAATAAAGGGATATTTCTAAAATATCTACATGTATATTGGACAGCAACAACAAAGTTTTAGAGAAAATGGGGAAAAAAAGGACACTTAGAATCAGAAAGAGATAGTAGAAATTTCGAGAGTACATAATGAGGAAAGAGAGTTTAGAAAATTTGACACTCACAGGACATACTGAAGGCAAGATGGACAGAGGAAAACATTGCATAACCTACAAACTTGTGTAAATGGTTAGTAGAACAGAGATTAGGAGAGATAGTGTTAGGTTGGTGCAAAAATAATGTTGTTTTCTCACATAGTAACATGTGACATTGTTTTTGCACCAACCTAATAAAAAAAAAAACTGTACTAAGAGATATGCCATCCTGCATTATTTTCTTTTTAAGTTACATGAGCTATCCAGTTTAGTTGTTGCTGCTGTTGAAAGTCCTCAAGTGATGTGGTTTCTGTTATTTGGTACAATTCTTTGTTTGTGATTCTGTTGAACCAGTCTATGAAGTTTGAAGAAGGATGGCCCTTGCTAAGACCTACAGGCTTCATTCATTTTTAATCATTGATCTGAAAAAGCAGTTGTATACTGCTTACACTTTAGACATTTCTGAATGGGCTAGGTGCTGTGCATGGCATCCATATGAAAGTCTTAATCTGATAAGGTTATTGATTCAACATGACACGTTATAAGGTTAATTTTTTGGCTTCTTGCTGTGTTGGATGAAACTACCTCTAACAACTTATTCTATGATCAATGTCCTTATCTCTGATACTAAATTTGTTATAACGTGTGGAAAAATAAAATAAACAGTGTTTTGAGTAACATTAGTAAAAAGATTTATTTTTCATAAATTAACATTGTCATACTTACTATTGTCCTTATCTTTGATGTTGTTATCACAAGGTTTCAGCTGTTGTATCTTCCAGCCTTCCTCAGTTTATCAATCTGGGTAACCTACAGGGAATTCTGAACTGAACCCTTTATTTAATCTATGGGAGTAGATTGTTCTTGTTCTTCTGCTCATGAAACTACATCTGAGAGCAAGGCCTGTGATCAGAAGATGGGAGGTCTTGAGGAGCATGGAACCCCCTCTTAATTGCTGTTGTTCGCAGGTCCATCCTGACCTGAGGTGGTAGTACCTGTTAGGGTTCCAGCTATGGGAAAATAGTGAACCCACCAAACAAAAACAAAACACTATGAAAGTATAAAAATACATTTTTATAGTAAAAATACCAGCAGTTCCTATTTATAGCACAATGATAAACGATACATTTTATCTGTAGCTGAAGGTGTGCAATTCTTTCAAAATACATTTAGTTGAAGCCATAAAACTGTGTTCAGAATATTTAGATTTCAGCATTAAATAACCCATAGAGGTTGATATGCTGCTAAACAAAATCAACCAAACAACTGTTTATGTCTATGGATATCATTTAGTTCTTATTCTTATTTAGTACCACTCAGTTATTGCTTGCCTATTTCCAATGAGTACAAATCAACACTATCTTACTTGGGGCAGTGTGTACTTGTTGTGATAACAAAAACAAAGATGAGGACAATAATCTAAATATAAATAATGTAAATAATGATAACTCCTCATCCCAGAATTTCAGACAGAATTTAATATAGTGTTACTCACAAAGAAATATTATAAGTTTTCTGCTTAATGTCTGCATAGAGTGTGATTTGTTCTGTATAAATTTCTTTACAAGCATGTATATAGCTTGATAGCATTGGAAGTGTGTAGTTGTTGTCTTGATCGTGTGTCAGTAAAGGTAGGTGAGATTAATATATTTGGGCATTTATATAAGTTCATAGTAGAAGAAAAGTAATAAAGTAAACTTGAATGAAATTATTCAATGTTCATACAAAGATTCCCATTCAAGACAAGAAATTGTATTCTGAATATTGGGATGGCCAAGGACACATTCCAAAAGCTGGGCAGAGTATTGCAAGACAGGGGGAATCTTTGGTAACAAAAAAAAGAATACTGAACTGTTATATGACATCTGTCATTCTTTACAGCAGCAAATGTTAGATAAAGCAGAGACTCAAGACGACAGTGATGTGGTTCTACAGAAGGGTGCTAAGGATATCATGTACCGAGCGTGTGAGCAATGATGGGATCTTAGAGAGGTTGCTAACAAAGAGGAGGCTTATACTTAATATCAGGAAGAGGCAGCTGAAATTTCTGGGACACATTATGAGGAAGGAAGGCCTGGAGAATCTGATACTCACAGGTCAAATAGTGAGAAAGAGAGTCAAGGGAAAACAATGCAAGACATACCTGGCGGACTTAAGCAAGTGGATGACAGAACGTGGCCTGGTGGAAGAAGCAGAGGGAAGGAACTTACTGAGAGCTGTAATGGATAGAGGGTGGTGGAGACCCATGATCGTGTATGTCCTGAAAGGACATGGCACATAAAAAGAATAGAACATTGAATAAAATTGTCTTGCTGGATATTAAATTTTATTCAGTTTTTCTTTGTGATTAATCTTTTATCACTCTGTATGTGACTTCATTTTCTGTATAAAAAAGTATATTCTGCCATGAAGGTGACCCTCACTCCCTGAACAATAGTGTATTTGAATATCATAATTGTGTTGTCATATCCTGCTATGGCAACAGAAAACAACTGTAAATGAAATTAACAATAAGTATATTGCAATTGAGAGACCTTGAGAAAGAATTCAGTGGAAAGGGAAGTAATATTACTAATGCAGAATGCATTAGAAGAACTGAAACCGAGTCGTTGGATTTAACCCAGCATCAGCCAGTCATGTAAGTGTTGTGTGGGAATTCTTAAAAAGACTGGGTGGATCAAAAAGATTTTTTCTTGATTGGCTCATTATTTTCTATTTTATCTTTAATCAGGAAAAATGAATGGTAAAATCCAAATTTATTCAGTCTCATATCTTCCTCTTGATTGTTGCTATCAAAGAATTTTGGTTGTTGTATTCTCCAGTCTTTTTCGGGTATCAGTAATAATTGCTAACCAAAAAGGAACCATTTAAAAGTAACCCAGAAGCTACAACATTGTGCCAATAATAATCAGGATGAGGATGTTAGTCTGAGTAAGTCAGTTTATAATATTGAAAAAGGGATGATGTAAAATAATCTCTAACACCCATTATGATGAGAAACATCAAGTGTGAGCAGATCATTTGAGGTAACTTAATACTTAATTG
>OZ010584.1:93593708-93658708 GCA_963932145.1 Acanthosepion lycidas | reverse complement strand
GCAAGCAACAATTTGTAATAAATAAAAAAATTTCACTTCTATAAATCTTTCATACTTTTTCTCTAACAAAAACATTTTATGATAATATTATTTAAATAAAGGGAACTATTTTACTATATCATTGTTATTATTAATAATAATAATAAAACATATATATATATATATATATATTATCATTTGCCCAATAAAAGGCTCAAGAGTTAGTATAGTGCATCCTCTGTATTTGAAGTAGACAGCAATTAATATTTACTATAAGTGTGTATTATATTTATGAATCTGCATATTCAAGAAATCTTAGAAAACAAAAATGTGTTCCCCAGCAGGGAATGAACTTGTATCCACCCTTTGTAGGGGAAACCACTATTTGATCTAGTCTATTTTACTGCTCGATCACAGAAGATGATGCAACATGCAAGCTTCTATTTTCCCTTTTTAAGTAAGCCCATCCTCTTCACTCAGATTATTTTCCCAAAAGTTTCATATCTGCTCAGTTTACTACACAAAACATAAACAAAACAATTTCTAAAAAATTAAAGGACTTTCATTCATACAAAAAGTAAATTAGTAAAGTTGATATAAAATGACAAAATCCATTCATTAAAAAGATTTTATATACCAGCATGCAGTGCAAAAGTTATGTCCACAGTTGCCATAACTATAAATGCTTTATCTCCCAAACTGTCGGCTCAATGTAAAATAACAGAGCTATCATTTAAATTAACAGTAAATATACATTTCTTTTCTTCACTGTTTGGTGCAACTCTGTGTTTCATGCACGTGGCAATCATCAGGCACAAAACTCTGAATTGTGCATTCTTATTGTATTTTATTTTGCAGCAATATTTTATAAATAAAAGAAAAAGTGTCATTTGCCTGCTGCATTTTTCATCAGTGTTCTTAAATTTAAATGTTTTGAAAAACTAAAAATATTTTTAATTTTGTTTATAAATTCTTGATGCAAAATAAATTTTTTACATTTGTCTTAATAAAGGACAAGATCAAAACGTGTTTTCCTTTTGTCTTTAGTCATCCTTTCACAGATCTATTTTGAAAAGGTCAAAATAGTGTATTTTGTCCTTTTTTATATATAACCTCACTACTAATATAATATAAACAATTACACACACACACACACACATATATATCAATCATATCTGCTCATGAAATATATCTTAATATAAACAATCACAATATATTAACGATATTATATTTTGTAAGCAGATATAAATGATTGAGAAAAATTGTCAAAGGTGTCTGTCTATAAACAGTAATTTAGACTTTGCTAACCAAATGCTTATTTGTTGCTGAATGGTTAACAGCATATTTGATCAAATGATGGCTCCTGTTGGGTCTACAGGTTCGATTTCTGGCAGAGAAACACATATTTTCTACAAAATTTCTCATACATTCAATACTGTTTAATTAAAAAAGACAGAGCATTTACTTAAATAAATTATATCTATAAAAATAACATATAAACAGAAAATATATTAAAATAATTGTTGGCCTTAATCCATTTCATAATATATATATATATATATATGGTGCAAAATTTACGATATCTGATGTTCTGATATATATTTCCTTAATAAAAATTATCCATATTATCATGTATATTTTCTGGTAAATATTTCTTCAATAAATTCTATCCATGCTATCATATATATTTTTTCAATGTTCTGATGGATATTTCTTTAATAATTCCTCGCTATGATGCCATACATAGGCTTTTTAAAAATTTCTCTATCAATAGGGAAGAGTACACCATATTAGATATAGTGTTTATCGATATAGACAGTGTGGATGTAAGAATCAAACAAGGCCTGAAAAATGCATGCAGCATGAAACTCACTATTACTGTGCAGTGTTTATTCCTATATGAATGCCTCTTCTTGTGTGTATATATATATATATATATATATATATATATATATATATATTGAACAATAAAAAATATTTAAAAATTAAAATCTTCAGACACACTGGGTTGTATCTTTTTTCATTTTTATTATTTCAGTTAGAAGTTACATGTCCATCAACAGGAGAAAAAAAAATTCTGCTTGCTGGTAGCAGTGAACTACACAAATGAATGTCTTGATGGAGAAAATGAGCTTTTGTCTAGTTTTCATTTGTTTTTTATTTGTTTTTTTTTAACATGAATTTTGGTCTATCCTTGTGTTGATCAGACAGTCTCTTTTCAGTTGTTTTTTTAAGATAAGAGCTGCTTGGATTCATTCTGCTCTGAATACCCTTTGTCATTTTGACAGTTTTATTGGTTCCTGTAAAGAGGATGTGTCTCTGTTAAGTGTGTATGTGTTATTTGGTTCTTAGGGAGTAAGTGAGTATATTACTATGGGTGTGTGTTATCATTTGGTTCATTAGGGAGTGAGGGAGTATGATGTGTGTAAGTGTGTATATTTGTGTGGGTGTGTGTATAAGTGTGAGGCCTCAACACCTCCACAAGCATATCTGTCTTGTGTAGGTGAGAAATGTGAGTAGATCCTGATTTGTGGGGTTATATCCTAATACTATCTCTATTGTTAAATTTGTGAATAAGCCCACCTGGATAGAGCATTTTTAAATGCCAAATCAACTTATTTTCATGGCACCCTAAAATCTTTCTAATGTTATCTGCTCTGAACTTTTCTATTCTCTCAATTATAGTGATTTTGGCATGGGTTTTAAAATCATGTTTTTCTAGGCAGAAAGGTTGTTCTACAGGTAATAATAATAATATATAATAGTAGAAGAATTTAAGAACTCCCAGTAAACACTGGTTAACCCATATCTTTAATATAATGAACAATGCTACATAAAAAAATAAAAGTAAAATCTGTGTATAAGCAAAGATATATGTGAATATACCACACCACAATAACAATATCTTTTAATGCACATACACATAGTCAAAGACTTTCTACACTGCCCTATATACACAACAGGTCATTGATAAATATATCTTTAAAAGATTTGAAAATGTAAATTAATTTTTTTTAAAGTAAGTCTGAAAAATAAACAGAAAAAAAAGAATTAATTTGCACAGAATCAATTAAATTGTTACAAATCGACTTTTTACAAATCGCATTTTTAAACTTTGTTTTTTTTTTCTGATAATTTTGTTTTATTTCAATCTTTTCTTTCTCCTTGAGTTGACACTTGTAAATCAAAATCTGCATTCAATTGTCTTCTTGTCTGTCCTCAAAAGTATGTATATATATATATATATATATATATATATATATATATATATATATATATATTTTGCATCTGTATGTGAAAGTGTGCATATCTTGCCTACAAATGAGTTGGACAGCAAAGAGAATATTGTCGATGACTTTTCCTTCACTCTCTACTTTGAAATAAAACATATTTACAAATCTAAAAGTATTTACACATCAAACAAATATAAGTATCAATTTCTTACCTGTGTTCATGTTTTTACACTTTCTTTTTTTACATTCAATAAGATGTTTGTTCAGATTGATCATTCTTCTGTGAGTCCCGCTTATTGACCTAGAAACATTTCTTTCTAAAACTTCTACATTTCTTTTAGTTTTACTGTTTAATTTTAGCTTTTATAACAAAAAAAAAAGAAAGAATCCTACAATCTTACTATTTACTAAATCAAATGACTTATCACACAGTAATGACAGAAGAAATATCATTTGCTAAACAGAAGTCATCTTGTAAAATCCTGCTTTGCCCCCAAATTCTGATATTAAACAATAGCTCAATAACCTGCCCTTATAACATTCCACAGTACAGAGTGAGTAATGAGTATGATGTTAGGTGACCTTTCTGATTATACAGTGTAAATAGTGCAGGGTCACATCACGCTCATTCTCTTCATATTTCATTTGTAAGAAGGAAGTTCCATTGAGACAGCTTTTCTTTTCTTTTTTTAATCATTTCAACTCAAGCAAGGCAATAATATCACTAAGATGCAAGGAGTTACTGGGAGTGAAACCAATGCTTTAGTCTGTGAAAATGAAAGAAAATGAGATGACTTTAGGATGAACTGGGAATCCAAAGAGGAAACAAGGGACAAACTTCTACGCCTGTTCAGATGATGGGAAAGGAGTATGAACTGGATAATATGTATATGGAACAGTATCCCACATACATGCTTCTCCGTACACTACCATTTGAACCACTCCACGTCCAATGTCTGTCATTCTCTTATCCTCATTATTTTCACTTTTCACTTCCTTTTATTACATCCATACCACTCATCTGATTCAGTAACACTCTATGTTGAGTGTCTCTTGGGCCTTGTATTGGTTGAATTTTAGTAAATAAATAAAATATCAGTGACTATAATAAGAAACTAAATTCAATCCATCCTCATCATGTAATGGAGTTATCCTAATTATGTTGAGGAGGCGTGAAAAAGAGAAACAGATTATGTTTGCTAGACTTGATATGCTACATTGTTTATATCTAATATTTGATTAAATTCTTTAATTTTTTCTGTATAACAAGTTATTAGTCAAGAGTTTTAAGTTTTTCTAGGTAGGTTCATCTATTCTTACCTCAGATAACTGCAAAGCATCACATGAACACTGCCAGACATTGTCAGGAGAAAAGAAGTGGAGACATTTATCACAATATCAGGTTTGTTCTTTTTTGTGTCCCATTTTTACCATTCTGCAACCCTTGTTAATTCTCAAGCAATTTATGGCAACTTGGTTTTCAGGATCTCAAACAAGACAGAAATATGTTATTTCTAACAAGATAGATTCTGAATATCAGATTCTGTCACTTCAAAGTACAAGGTCAGACATCCAAGTGCAAACTGGACCTACCCAACAGCATTCACTAGAATAGCTACTCTTCTTACACTTGCGTGTAATATTTCATTAGCTAAGCACTGGTATTACTGATCTGGCCTGTGGCCAGAACTAATCTTATAGAAGGAAATCTTTGATGTTAAACACAAAGGAGTCCTTTTTTCACATGATCAACCAAATACATGTAAAGTGGGCAGTATCTATGAATAATTTGCATTATCATATTTATTGAGCTAATTGCATTAATAATTACATACATACAATAATACCTACAAATAAAAGAACCTATTTGACCAGTAACATACAGAATCAGTGAGGCACTTGATAAATTCATCATAAGAACAACTGTATTAAATATCTCAAAGGCTTTTGACAAGGTGTGGCATAGAGGTTTGCTACACAAATTCTCCAATTATGTCATCTCTGGAAGTTCCTTGAAAAGTTATTGTGAAACATATGAGCTCAATCCAGACATCCCACAAGGCTCAGTCCTCAACCCTACCTTCTTTCGACTTTCTATTAACAATCTGCTTTGTTTTCAGATAAGTAGATATCTGTGTAGATGATACCATAGTTCATGGGTGCACCTCCAGATATCAAAATGATCACAGCCTGACAGCTGATCTCTCATCTGATCTAGCCTTGGATTGCCCAATGGGACAGACTGGTTTGTAACTAAACAATACTTTAAAATCCATGTTTGTAATATTTCATCATTACCAAACTGTTCCTAAGTTCTCACCAGTCATGATGAAAGGTTGCACTCTCAAAGACGCTCCTTGCTTTGACCATCTTTTGAAACTCAAGTTCACACTTGACCTTGTGGAACTCATGTATCTAATCCATTGCTAAAGATGCTGAAAAAAGAGTTGTCTCCTTATACTGCCCCGGAAATCACCTGCTTTCACCTGCCATGTTCTGTCTTTGCAGGCACCAGGTCAGAATAAAAATTGAGTATTGCTGCCATGTCTCAGTTGGAGGTGCCCAATCCTCTCATTCCAATTTTGCTATTACATCCCCTATATATATATATATATATATATATATATATATATATATACATGAGTGAATATAGAAGTCAAAACTTAGAGGTGATGGGCTGTTTCATGCTAGATGCACTCATCAGGCAGCCTGACAACTATGTCTAGCATGAAACAGCCTGTTGCCTCTGAGTGTTGACTTCAATGTTCAATTCCATATTTATATTTACATATGCTCTATCTCTGATATTGAGCACTTTATCCCATAAATATAGCACACCTTAAAACTATATCCTATGCTCTGTCTTTGCAGGCACCTGATCAGACCAAAAATTGAATATTGCTACCATGTCTGGGTTGGAGGTGCCTAATCCTCTATTTCCAATTTTGTTGTTACACCCAATATATATATATATATATTTATATATATAATATAAAAGTGAACATCAAAGTCAACACTTAGAGGCGATGAGCTTTCATGCTAGATGCAATCATCAGGTGGCCTGACAATTGCATCTAACATGAAACAGCCTGTCACTTCTGAGTGTTGACTTCAGTGTTCACTTTTATATTTACACACGCTCTATCTCTGATATTGAGCACTTTATCCTATAAATATAGCACACCATAAAACTATATTTCTTCGTATACATACACAGACACACACAATTTTCTAATTGTTTCAAAAAGTATATTCTCTGAAGTGTGCAATAAGACCTACTGAGCAAGAGACAATTTTAGGACGTTCCCATCAAAGAATTTGTCATATTTTGGAAAGATTGGAGATACAACCAATTATTGGAATTGTTAGAATATCTCTTCAATAGATTACTGGATTAAAAGGGATGAATCTTCCTGATTCCTTGATATGGCATTTCAGTGATATTTATTCATCTTAGAATGAGAGCTGCAATTTCAATAATCAGCTTGATACTTACAAGTATATGATAGCCAATATATATAAATATATGAATAACAGCAACAAGAGTTGTTCCAAAACTAATATCTCCAATTTATTTCCTTGGAAACTATAACAAATACAAGAAACACAATAATATTGTTAGAACGAGTAAATTTTCCACTTCATACAAATTCTCACCAGCAATAAACGAGAGCTCATTATTTCATAAATGCAGATTACACATTTCTGTCACCACTGTTGAAACATTACCTATTACATAACTG
Source organism: Acanthosepion lycidas (assembly GCA_963932145.1). NCBI lineage: Eukaryota > Metazoa > Mollusca > Cephalopoda > Sepiida > Sepiidae > Acanthosepion > Acanthosepion lycidas. The sequence continues at coordinate 93,651,753 of OZ010584.1, read as the reverse complement.
TGCTCACGTTCTCTCTTTGGTCTCGGTAAACGTTCATCACAACCTGGTGTAATAAAGTGAACACCCCTGCTTTGCATGCACTTTCATATCAGATGGTATTTTGCCAGTCTGATATCTATAATAAAGCAAAACATCATGGGTTATTGGTCGGAAGGTTCAACCTCTGCTTCTGTACAACCAACATTGTCTTTTGAGGCCTTAATAAGATTTATTAATTTTTAATTATAGTCAGATGTCAGAATGTGTAACACAAATTCTGAAAGCACATTGGGATAGCGAAAGTTGCCTTTCAAAATCTAAGCAAAGAAAAATGAAAATTTTATTAGAAAAAAAGAAGAATAATGAACAGTTATCTGTTATCAGTATTCCTATATGGCAGTGAATACTGGACCATCTCTTCAGATGAAGAAGAAACTGAGGCGACAGAAATGTTCTTTTAAACTAAATATTTATTTCATCTATAAGGGTAGATTTTCTCATTCCTTTGTCTATGTCTAAAGATATCTCATTTTGTTTTTATTTAGTCCTGCTCAGTAATTGCTTTCCATGTTTCTACTGAGTCTGCTTTACCCAACGCAACGATTGAACACACAATTATTATATCACTAAATTCAGAAACAAATGCTTTAATCCGGGAAGCTTTTGCCTTCTTTATCTTTACAAGATTATTTTCATCTTCTTTCTCTTCCAAACACTCTTCATTTCTTAGATTTATCCAAAGTCTTGGGACAGAAATCTTGTCTCTTTCTCCTTTGGAGCCACCATTTTCTATTATCAGACTTAAAACTAACAGAATATTTTCCAAATGCTATATTTTTTTTTTTAATTGTCTCCTTGTGTCTTGTCATATCCATTAAGTCAAGAATAGCATGAAATGGTTGCAACATCCCCCTCTTCACTTATCTCACTACATTCTTTTCTTATTTTATATTCATTTCTTATTTATATAACTTTATGGACTTCTTTTAACTTGCCTTTCTTCGTTGTCCAATTTCAATTTCTATGATGTGCATTTTTCTTCTTTTTACATTTTCGTTTATTCTCTTTAGTTTTAAATTTTGTAACCAAGTTTTCCACGTTTCAAAAACTTCTCTGGAATGGTCAAAATATTGTATTTTTTTCCTTCTAAAAAGTTTTATATTACCTTTCTACAAATATAGCACACACACACACACACACACATATAATATAAACAGAAACAGACTATCATCACATTCTTGTCCATATATTGCTTAACATATTGTACTGTAATTGTCATCTTTGATAATGACTTATGTAAACAGAAAGCTTAGATTGGATTAAAAAAACATGTATCAATATTGTGATTTTCTTTCTTCGTTTAATGATAATGTTATTAAGCTTATCAGACGTTATGAAAAGAATTTACATAAAATAAATAGACAACACTTCTCTATATTATTTAATGAAACATATATATACATATATATATATATATATATATATATATATACATATATATATATATATATATATATATATATATATATATATATATATATATATATATACATATATATATATATATATATATACATGTGTATCAGGCGGATATTCTATCACACAGCCGACAGCTGTGTGATAGAATATCCGCCTGATACCAATTCAGTCGGGTTTCGATCCTAGCTAGAGGCAACCGGATGTCTAGCCGCACTGATGAGCTGTGATACAGCGAAACAGTCTGTCTGTGGATGACATTATATATATATATATATATATATATATATATACACACACAGATACCTTCACACAATTATATTGTCAAATAAAATAATGATTTTATGGATAACTATTGTTCTTTTCATGGATAAAACAGTTTCCATAGCTAGATACGGTGGAAAAAACTTTGAATTATATCACACAGTGCGTCAAAAGCTGGAAATTTACCTTTATTACCTATTTCTTACAGAACTTTAGTTTTTGCAATGTTAGCACATGGCTATTTATCATTTCTACCAGAATTATTCAGACATTCTGCTGACAGTCTCCTTCTTTTTTTCCAATCCATCTTCTAAATTGGCTTTTGGTCTGTATTTTTGTTATTCTTAACTCAAACAGCAAAATATCTCCTGGGCAGATTTTGCTGAATATCTAGAGAAACAAAAATGCCACCTTCCGCCATCCCCCCACCCCAAAAAATCATTATGTTAATGGTTTTATTATTTATCTCAGATTTGTCAGCATCATTCATACCCTTTCTTTGGTTCTTCTGCGAATATTTTTATGTTTAGTTGTCAGATATTTTCTGTGAAGGCCACTGGGCAAACCTGTTTAAAATATTATCTGCTGTTTGTTTATTTTTATATATATATATATATATATATATATATATATATATATATATATCTCCAGCTATAAATACCATGTAGGTATCACTGATTTTATAAGCATTCCAGTTATCAAATAGGCTCAGTTTTTATAATTAGGTTGGTCACTAAACTAATTAATTCTTTAGGGCTTTATCAGGCCCAATCAACTGATGCTAGAAAATCCCGAAGAGCTTTACTAAATAATTAAAACCTGTTGTAACCTAGAAAAGGTTACTGAATGAGGAATAATCAAAACATGTTGGAAATGAAATGATAATTTTTATAGCCTCAACATAATACGATATTCACCAGCGGGTAAACCACTGCTATTGGTGGACTACTTAGACAGCATATTAACCCCACTTAGAATATTGTTCAAAGTATTTATGAGGATTGGGACATACTCATTAGTGCTCATATGTATGGTATATACCAAAACCATATCTCTTAGAACAAATAACAGCAATGAAAATGGGTAATGCATATAACTAGAAGGGAGAATAATAATGTTAACTTCCACACTACCTAAAACAAAAGGTTTGTAAGGAAACTTTTATCAGTACTAGAAACACCAATAAGAGAAGACTCTAATCTTCTGAAAGATTTTCTAAATTTCAGTTGACAACTACAATAACTGTTTGGTCAGTGAATGAAATATTTACTGTTTAGAAATGGATATTTTCACTATTACCCTTATCATTGGTGCCACTTTTGAATATTCTGAATCCTTTAACGAAACTTTTTTACTATATTTCACTGGCTACAAGTTTGAGAGCCACTCAAGGTAGAAGGTTACAATTGAAATGGTAATGATGAAAGTGGTTTGTGATATGACTGAAAGAGAATATTATTAAGTAAAGATTATGAGGATAAGCACAACAAATAATGATGGACAATTGACTGGAAGAGGTAAAGACTGAAGTGTTTCCATGAAGCACACACACGTGGGAGTCTGTTCCATAAAGTAGCAGTTCATTGGAATAGACTATTCTAGTGGAACTGCCATCTTAGATTTGGAACACAGAAAAAATGTAGAGGATGTAAAGCTTTAATAAAAGTGAAACATGTTAGATTGATAAATATTCCTTATTTATTCTTTATATTAATATATATATATATATATATATATATATATATATATATATATATATATATATATATATAATTTAGAAAACTCATTCTTGGCATGTTTTGCTTATCAAAGTGACATCAGAAGATGGATTTTATTTCAATCAAGTTAGTAGCAGTGAGACACAACATGATATTTGTTTGTCATATGAAGTCTGAATTTTCATCTCACCTATGTCAATTTGGTTAAAATAAAATCCGTTTTTTCAATGACACTGTTTGGTCAGAAACATGTCAAAATTTTCCATATTGTCTTCTATACTTAGCATTCCATCATTTTCACATCCAAATTTAATTCCCATATAGAGCTATAGACAGTGAAAATCATAATCATCAGGATCTTTATCTATTAACACTTTATCTCTGATATTGTGTAATCTTCCTCTATAAATATAACAAGGTTTAGATTATATATAATTATTAACTGTCTCGACTTTTGTTTTTTGCAATATATTAATATATGAATATACACAGACACAAGCACATGTGTACATATATTTGTTTACCCATACAGAGGCATGCATATTTTTTCAGGCATGTTTTTACTCAATTCCTGAACATTTTTTTCTGTCTTTGGGTATGCTATTATTTTCTAGGTAACAATGACAATGTAAGAGAAGGAAATTTTATTAACAGAACCATGTGTTTAAATGCATTGTTATAGAACCACATTACAAATTTACGACCTGCATCTGCTTTTCAGCAACCATTATCGTCGCATAGCCAACTTATATGTAAACATAACAGGATGTCACCTTTGAGAGTAAACATCTCTGTTGTAACGTCCATATAAACACACTGATGATGGCTCATATGAGCCAAAAGCTTAGATCAAGGAAGAGCATAAAAAATATCCAAATGTTGAACTGTTTTTGTCTTTATTTCCTCCCGAAACTAAAGCTACTATATGAAGCTTAGAATGACTCATGATCAAACATAATAGACATTTGATGTCTGTTATATTTCACTATATATGTTTGAATAATGATCTCCTCCTCCAATACAATATATATATATATATATATATATATATATATATATATATATATAATATTAGTGGTAAATATACATATATATGCAAAATCCACAGGTGCATATACATACATGTATATTTTTTTATTTTTTTTTTTTTTTTAATAAAAAATTCCGAGAGGATAGAATCCAGGTAGAACTCAATGTCCAGGACAGAGTAAGGATATAATAACAAGGCTTAGTGTTTAAGCCTTGTTATTATATATATATATATATATATATATATATATATATATATATATATATAATAGAGAGAGAGAGAGAGAGAATGAGTGTTATTGGCTGATTATATTGTTTGCATTATGTATGCAAACGCACACTTTCAAATGCACATATATAAATCTTTACTTATATAAAAGTTTGCATATTTTTTTCAGTTTTTTTTTTCTTTTTGTTCTATCTTTGGGTGTGTCATTATTTTCTCGGTGATTTTGCCATTCACCTGTTGATCTTAGGCAGTCTGCTTTTATTTAAAGTACTATTATTTCATGCAGAGTGTTTCAGAAAATACTGTCATACTCTACTTTTATTATTAGGATTTCTGAGAAAATACTGTCATATATCTTTCATTATTAGAATTTTTCAGAAAATATTCTGATACTTTTTTCCATTATTAGAATTTTAGAAAGATGGTTAAATTCCTAATAAGCTGGTAAATTTGGATCCTTTACAGTAACAAATATTAAGCAATGTTGTCGTTAGTCACTATCAAATGGGCATCATTTGAATTTTTCACACTTCTTCAGGTCAGATTTTTTTTTCAAGATTTGTTGTTTTTTTTTATAGTAAACTTCATTTAATTCAAGGCTCAAGAGACACTCAGAGTAAAGGATTATTTATGTCAAAATGGTTACAGTGAATGAGATGTGATATTAGTGAAAGATGTGGTGGTAAGAAATGAAATTTTTGAGAACCAGGCTAGGAAATGATTGACCTTTGACTGAAAGAGGTTAAAATTGGAATGTGCAATGCATCTGTTCCACAAAGTAGCAGTTCTTGAGAAAATGTTGTTTGATTCGAAATTCCTTATTACATTTAGATCACAGAGGAAATGAGGGTGCTTAGACTCCATGGAAGGGGCATCGTGTGTCCTGGCTGTGAAGGTCTGAACTGGTAAAACTAAAGAATGAAGCTGATTTTAACATTTGCCATTGAAATTTTGATGACGTAATGTTGCATCTGCAGAAAAGAGGCAGCAGTGTGGAAAATAAGTCTTCCCCACCCACACACAAGACTGTGTTATTGATTTTGAATTCTATCAAGATTGGAAAGTGAGGATTCAACAGCTTCCATTTCAGTCCTGATATGCCAGCAATGCTTCATTTTTGGTTTTATGTCACTCTTGTAAAGATAAACAATAGCATGAGTCAGCTACTTCCTGGAGCAGTAGAACAAACTGACCATTTTTCCAGCATCTTCAGAAAAGTATTGTATATATGAGCTGTCTATATTTCTGAGATGAGGTATTAGGTACATTATTTACATTATTCAGACTATCGTCCTCATCTTTGTCGCCATATTTATTACAACATTTCAGCCGTTGTACACTCCGGCCTTCTTCAGGTGGTTGGGATGTCGAACTGAACCCTTTATTTCGCTCACGATAAGGGCGTTGGTTAGATCCAGTGACAGGACCCAAAGAGTATGAGTTCAATACCTGGTTAAGGCAGTGGAGAACTTTCAGCGGGAAATTAGCAGGAGATAACTGATAACTGACATCCATTAAAACATGGCACATGGAACTAGAACGGTCTACCCCAGTGAGCCAAATAAAGGGTTCAGTTTGACATTCCAATCACCTGAAAAAGTCTGGAGCGTACAACGGCCGAAACGTTGTAATAAATATGGTGACAAAGATGAGGACGATAGTCCGAATAATGTAAATAATGTATATGAGTTTCATTGGAGGTCTGGATGCTCATGAGATATTCAAAGTATGGAGCCTCATTGATAGCACAGCCATTTATTAGAACTGGAGAAAACGCAGTCTGATTGGTGATGATGAAAGAATACTAGATTAGTTTGAGATATTGAAAGTAACCAGCCAATTTTATATCCCTCTTGATAGAGTTAGGTCAGATAATAGAACACCTGTGAGGCTCTGGTTACCTTGATTACCAGATTTGCTTCTATGGAATGGTATTATCTGCATAGTTTGTATCTCTTAAAATTGTTAATGAAATATTCACTCCCCGCTCACAAAAAAAATATTCTTACAATCCAAAAATATGTTTATGGTCTGAATAATCCACAAATGGTTGATAGACTGTTAAAAAAACAAATCAATTAAAAAATCCTACATGATAATACAATGCTGAATACAGAATGAATAGCACAGGAAAAAACTTTGGAACTTGATTGGTCTATTCTAACCCTACCCACCATATTCAGCCAACCTTACACCAACTGATTCTTACCTTTTACAAATCCCTGCAAAACAAAATTCAGGAGTTCATCAAACCTGCAGAATTTTAATCAAACATTATGAAAGAGCTGGTTAATAAGTCGAAACAAGTCACCACAAATTATGGTGAATATAGAATTGAATAAAATGTAATTGTACTTTATTTTTTGAAGATTAAAACTGAGGAAAAAAGTGCAAATTATTTATAACTCCATCTCATATTTAGTTGTAAATAACAATGGCAATAAACAGAGTACATCTGTTAATTTCAGAAATCCTTAATGTATATCAAAATAGTTACTTTTTAGCTATGGCAGGACTGATAATAGTTGTTCACATGTTCACTCTATGGCATTCTCAGCATCCTTATGCAGAACCACATTTTTGTTGCTTCAAGTCTCTTCTTCATCTGTGCAGAGATTGCTCAGCATTCTTTACCATATAGGAGTACTGATATTACATAACAGTTCAATTCTCTTTTCTTTGTTTCTTAATACTTTGCTTAGCTTTTGGAAGGTATATTCTTTTTCAATTAACAATGAAGTTTAATCAAAATTAATTTCATTTGAAAGATTGAATATGCAAAAAATTTAGCTTTTGATGCCCACTCATAATTATACACTCCTTATTAATGAGTTAGCTTTGCAGTATCCATATTTGTGTAGCAATCGTAGCAAGAATATATATCATGACAGTGTTAAGGTATTTACAAAAGTTCAGAAAAAAATAGCAGTTATTTGCTAAAAATTTTGGCAGTGCAAAAAAAAGATAGACTTCTCTTCCCAACTGACCACTTCACAGACACAGGAATCCACAGAAAGATACTCTTCTCTTTTGATTTTATCTGAAAAAACAAACAAATAGCTGTGTTGGGATTTATATGAAACCATTCCCTTACTGGTTAGAGGACCCAGGTGAGTTATCATCCTTGGCACGTTATAGAACCACACAACGTTTTAGATGTGGTAGAGGTCAGACATGTCCTGACCAACATCAAGACACAGTGAATAAGAAAAAATACACAATAACAAAGAAAATATATTAACTATTGATCATGGCCTTACCTTAAAGGTAGCTATTTTCTGTAACTATGAAAACCCCACCATGGTAAGTCCTATATCCATGTTGTTCTTATGTTAATAAAATAGTCAATGTTAATTTGCACACCTTCTCATTATTTCTCTTTGTACCTCAAATTTATATATTTGGGTCTCCTTCAGGCATGGAGCCATTGTCCAGTAAGACCCCCAACATCTGCTTAAAATGATTCAAACAGAATTATACAAAAATCCTACTCTTCCAAAAATGAACTTTCTCATTATTACCACAATGTTTTGGCCATTGTGCCTGGTGGCTTTCAGGTCCAGATATTGATCCAGGTAACCCAAAGCCAGGTTAGGTTTAAGGCTCCAAGTTCTCCACATATCCAAGTGGATTAAAGCATTGGTTTATGAATTTGGTGACATAGTAATTGTGAGTTCAATCCCTGGGTCAGGTGGTGAATACTTGGATGGGTTATAATTCAGTGGTACTAGAAATAAAAAATAGACAAGATATCCCTAGACATGGGCAGTAAAACAAGAACAGTCCATAGATTAAATAATGTAGGTTAGCTGCAACAGTGTAAACCTGATGAAGGCCAGAGAGATTGATAAATGAAGCATTATACCAACACCAAGGATGAGAATGGTACTCTGAATGCAAACAGTCTAAATAATGAAAGATAGAAATTATCTAATATATATATATATATATATATATATATATATACCAGTGGAAGTGTGTGTAAACACACACGCACACAGACTTATATAAAGTTTTTGATTTTTATGTAGTTCTTTTTTATATTGTTTCTTCCCATTGCTACTGATTTCTTCAGCTTCTGGTCTTAGGTTTTATTCCATGTTTATTTTGCAGTATAAGTCACTGAAGATGAGATTGTTATTATAACAAGAATTGAAGTTTATAGCTCCTGTCACATAACAGAATGAGCCTATAAAATAAAAACGTGTCCAACAAAAAGTTTATAACAAACTTTAAGAAGTTCTGAATCTGCATCCACAATGAAAACATTCAATATTCAAGCTTACAGCAAATATCACATAGAAACATCATCATATATATTCATATGTATATAGATTAGCATGGCAGATATGCATACACGTTGATAGTAAATAATTCACCAAACTGAGTGTGTGTAGATGTATACAGATTTATAAAAGAGACATAAACATATGAAAAGTGAAAAAAAAAGTTTATATACATGAGTTTAAGAGGCAAAATGTTTAAACCGAGCCAGTATGAATTTCAATATGCTATGAATGTTTTTGCTTACAAGTAAAATAATTTGATAGGTCTGTAAAAATAGGGAAACACCTCTGTTACATGTGTTCTGTTACCAAAGTAAAAACCTGTATCATTTAATTCCTCTCAGTTTGACTCTTTTTTTTCAGTTTAGTTACTTTTTAGACTGGTCACTGTTTTTAAGCAATTCTTGTTAGCCCTTAGTTATCACCAGAAACAGCACAGCAAAAGCATGAGCCCAAACACATGGATGTTATTTTTCTCATCCTTCTAAATACTACCCCCAACGATAGCATCACCAGTATGTAATATTTCGAACTTTTTCTCTCTGCATCGGTCTCTTTTAATGTAATGTTATTATTTTAACATTGTTTAATGTAGCCATCTTTTATACATTTATTTTATGTTTGTATCTTTCTAGTTTTCTTTTCACCATATGTTCATGACTTACACACTGTTATCAAAGGTAATTTTCATCCTTTCTGTGAAGTTACCAAAGCAACTTTATACATATTCATGTAAACAAAGTACTCACTACCTTACTTCACACATTTAGACAAATGTTCTTGCTTCTATGTTCAAGGCTTCAGCTGCCTTTGTCATATTCCTTTTTACTCTTTTGTTTGTTATTCAGACTAAACTTGTCTTATTTACTTCCTTTTAAACATAAAAATCCATCCTTTACTGGGTGTGAAAGAGACTGAGAAGACATAAGTGGGGAGAATTCAGGAAGACAGAAGATGTTGATCTGCATAACATTTGAATTTTGGAAGATTGCAGGTGACAAGGAAGCAAGAAATTGAAAGGGGGGTCCACAGACAAGACGTATGAGAAAGAAACTATTACTATAGAAAATACATCTAGCTATTTCAGCTGTAAAACAATAAGACCAAGTTGCCAATCAAGAAACACACTTAACTTCATCTAGTCAAGGACTCAAGGAGGAAATCAGAACAATCACCATGAAAGTATTTGTAAGGAAATAATAGAGAAACCACATTACATCAGTGAGAAAGTGACTGAAGTCAAAATACCAGGTCAAGATTGATTACATTATAGACTCTTCTAGGAATTTTGCCAAGGATCTACAGAGATATAGTCAGAGATATAGTCAGAGCACCATGTGGCACAGAATGCAAATAACATTAATCAAAATAAAGGACAGAATGTATCACAAATCAAAGTACATTAACACTTATTCATGCATAGCTGCAGGTCTATCAGAGTACCTGTGCTTATCAATTTCTACATCTGAAAGCATATTCACTGTGTATGCAAGCTTCTGTTAAAACTTTTAGAAAAATTCAATAGATTAAAGTAATATCACTAAGAATCTCAATTGACTCATTCTAGAAAATCATCAACAATATGTTCCCTCCTAAAAATAGATTTTTAAAAATTTTGAAAAATATTTATTAGTCAATAAACATCTGAGTTTAGTAAATCTAACTTTTAGTTTCCCAGAGCCTATATTTTGTTATAAATATGACTGTGTAAATTCACAAAGTTAGTTTTCAGTAAACTTTGTGCACAACTGAATTCTCACACCTTTCATATAATTATTCAACCATTCACATATTTATTGAGTATCTTCTTGCCGTAGCCTTGCAATAGTAAAGTAAATTAAACACACTTGAAACCTATGAACAGTTATGTAAGCAATAAGTTAGTAGTAGTTATAATACAGCTTTCCTGTCTGCTGACTGTGACTGCTGGAAACTTACATGCATTCATAAAACAACATATATACTTGATACTCTCCTAATGTAGATATATTCTGTTTCTTCTATCACACTGATGCAATTTATTCTATGTGCTATAATTTGTTTCTTTCAACTTGAACAAAAACAAGTACTCAGTAATAAAATTCAATTAAAATTTGTTGTGTTGTGTTTGAAGATTGTTTATTTCTTTGTTTTATGGATGCTTCTTCCTCTACATATCTGAACTAAGACCTTGTATTAATGAAAGAAGTGTGCCTGGTCCATCAAATACAAAAATGTATGAGTGCTTCATTTTCCAGGAGAAGATGTGGAGGAAGTGTCATGGTTTCAGCTGTATTCTGATTGGAAACTATATTCTATCGTTCATTTGAATGGTACTTTATCATGTACCACCTACCTTGCCATCCTCGAGACACAGATACATCATTATGGCAGCCTCTTTCTATAATGACAATGATATCACAATACACCCTGTGACACTTTACTATGACCATTCAAAACATGAGCAAGCATAGCTCCCTACAACTTTCTGTCCTTTGTAGACCTTAGTAAAATTTGTCTTTTTGCTACATCTCCTAATGTTTGTTCTGCTAACTTGCATGAGTTATACAGGAATGGTTTCAGGCACATGAATAATACTTCACTCTGTGCTTCTTGATATCAAACTCCCCAGATCTCATTCCCATTGAGCACTTATGAGATATGTTGAACTAAGAAGTACACTCTTTGGAACCTCATCCTTGAAATTCAATGTTAACTTCCTTACACTAGATCCCAGAGGAAATCATTAGAGATCTTGTATAGTTTATGCTTGATCAGATTTGAGCTGTTTAACAGGCACACAGAAGAATAACACCTTATTAAGCAGATGGTCATAATGTTTGGACTCTTTGCTGTATGTTTTCAAAAGTCTCTTATCCTTTCACTATGAATGAGTAATATTTCTACAGAGTGTCATACATTTAAGGGTAGAGAAAATGTCAGAGGACAATTTGTGTCAGAAGAAATTTTTACCATGTTTCCTATGGCAATGGTAATATTAGCCATTTTTTTATGAAGGAACATTTAGCATTAATTGACCAAGCAGCCTGTCCTGTTGGCAAATTCACTAACATAAAACAACTAATTCAGAAATTTGAAAAAATTTAATAATAATATTGATAGACAGAACTTGTTCATATTATTTAACAAAACATGTTTTAAAGAATTATTGCTGCTAAAATACACCTTATTTAACATATATATACATAGAGAGAGAGAGAGAGAGACATGTTTCTTTTCTATACACAAGGATAAAAGGTGAACATGCCTTTGTCAATAACTAATTTTATACCTTTAATGAAGACAAGGGCATACAATATACACACCTGTATATTTCAATACTTCATTTACACACACACATATATATCAACATAGATATTTGCATGTTGATGCGTACATGCATGTCATGACATTATTTCACGTTCATTGTGCATGCAAAGAAATTCAGACCGGTTGTCACATGGTTTTCTCTTTTTTTTATCAATTCTAAACTTCAACCCCTCAGAGCAGTCGTCTTTTATGGATGTTTGAATGAAGTAATCAATGAACCTTCCCAATACGGAAACACTTAAAACATTTCTAGATATTTTCTAGATATATCCAGATGTAATACTTCTCATTGCATTAGCAGGTCTTTCAAAAACCATTTACACGGTTAACCTTGATAAATATCTCCATTTGCAAAAGAAATATCAAGAATAACACCATTTACTCTGATCATTTTGGGACAAGGCTTTTTTCAAGAACAATAACCAGTTGTTAACATTAAGCAAAAGTTATAAAATTTGAACAATATTACAATAGTAATATTAGCTGTTTCTTCAGTATCTGTATATATTTCTGAGATGAGTTATTTTGTACAGTAGTTACAATATTCAGACTATTGTCCTCATCTTTGCTGCCATATTTACCTAGAAGAACAAACCAGTATTCCAATAAATAATCTGATGGAGATGTTGACTTTCTGTACACAAACATCACACTTCGGAATGGGATCAAACATATATCAACAGGATGATGAGGGCTTCAATGGTGAATATATACATGGAATACTTTGAAGAAATGGCATTAGAATCTGTATCTCTAAAGCCAACTCTATGTTTAAGGTACGTAAATGACACCTTCATACTCTGGTCACACCAGGAAGATGTTCAGATTCGACTGGACCATGTGAACTCAATAAGACCTTCAATACAGTTCATGATGGAGAAAGAGAGTAACAACACACTCCCATTCCTAGATGTTCTAATATCTCGAACAGAGCATGGGTTCAAGACATCCATATACCATAAACGAAGATTCACTGGACAGTACCTTAATTTCAACTCCCACCATCCATACAACATAAAGAAAGAGATCTTTTGCTACTTATAACACCAAGCAAAAGTCATAAGTGGCAACGCAGAGACATTACATAAAGAATTGGTCAGTATAAGTAGTACCCTACAGTGTAAACTACCCCAGGTATATGGCAGCAGTCCCAATAAACTGGGATTTTAGGTTTCAAGAGGAAGACAACAACACTCAGAAAACAGTCTGCCTGTGAAGAGGTTATCAGAGAAAATACAAAGGATCTGCAGTCCATATAACATCAGGACAACTTTCAAAAGCTCGATGACACTTCGCAGATATCTCTCCTGAGTAAGACCCCCCCCCCCGATAGAGGAGAACATGACTAAAGACTGTGTACACCATCCTGTGCAGCTGCAGAAAAAAATATAAAGTGGAGACAGGCTGCCCCCTTGTACAATATATATAGACATTGCAATGAATATATATGTATATGTTCAGATTTATTTGTGGTGATACTTTTGGAGTTTCTTATGAGAACATAAGCATAATATATATTTGAAATTAAAGTTTATGGTGTCCTATACCCATATGCACACTATATATATATATATATATATATATATAGAGAGAGAGAGAGAGAGAGGCAGTGCAAAACCTGAGTGTAAAGGTGCTTGTGCATTGTCGCCACTTACAATTCTTTGTTTGTCATAAACCCTGACCACAGCCATATCAGTACAAAAATATAAATGATATGTAAATGAATGCAAATGCAAATGGGGCCAAGGAAGTAATGCATCATTTATGATTGCAAAAGAAACCAAGTAACTTTCAATTCTCATGCACACACATACACAAATAATTGAAAGTTTTACAAACATGGATACACAAATATATTTCAGATAGACATTGATGTCCTTATGCATGTGCTTACCTACCATACAAACTCTGTATAGTTTTGTGTCGTTCTTTTAAGTTCTTTTAGAACTTTACATATGTACATATATATATATATATACATACATACAAGAGTACATATCTTACAAAAGACCAGATCAACCATAGATTTGTCTGTGATGTTAGCCTTTCAGCCTTTAAATATATATGTATATGTGTGTTTGTGTGTGTAATGTACCTTCAAATTCTGAAAAAAAAATCTCTCTCTTCTTTTTTTATTTCCTCTGGACTCACATAAAAATATGTGCATTTGGCCACGATCAATCTTTGAACTACTTCTACAAAGGTGTCCTGCTCATGTTCTCAAATACAGATATTTTTTAATACTGCTTTTTAATTCTTTATATAAATGTATGTAGTTTTATATATTTTTATCAGAGGCCACTGAAAAGTTCCCAGCTTAACCAAAAATAATAAAACCCCATATTCTGATGTTTGGTCATTTGGTTCAATTTTTGGGAAGTGGGTCAGACTGAAAATCATTTCACCTTGTACAAGGCCCAAGAGCCACTCGAGGTAGATGTTTACAGAGTAAGAAGCACAGTTTATGTGGTTATATGGGTAAGATAACGATTAACCCTTGACTTGAACAGGTTAAGAGTGTAGTGATTTTGTTATAAATTCAATTCACATGTCTGTCTGCTTAATTTTTTCCTGTATTTTTTAATTTTCATACCAGTTGTTGTCATCCAAATCAAAATTGTGGATACACTGTCCAAAATTCATGTTTTTGTTCTTATATTTTTGACCATCTCAGCCATTATAAAAATGTAAATGGTGTCAGTATGGGAGAGAAGATTTTGTTGGATAAATCCTGGCATTTTTTAGAATGCCACACTCAAAATTCAAATATGCACATATTGCTTAAATGATATCATATTTAAATTATATTCACAGATTTTGACAGCACTGGAAAATGAATGTTTCAAATATTTAAATGCATTTTAAATATTTTATACACACTCTAAAATCCTGTCTCCTGTGTCAAAAGTCATTTTATTTAATATGGGTTTGTTGCTTTCAGATAATAATAGCCTTGTATATTTTCAGTCTATCCTTACAGTGAGTGCTGTATAGTATTTTGGTATAATCAACTAATATTTATCTTATGTTCATTTTTGTATTTCAGCTGTTTGTAATATGATTATTGATATGGGCACAAATTGCACAAAGTTTCAATAAATGACAAGTTAACTTATGAGAGAGGGTGATGTTTGTATGACCAATACATGAATTTAATTTTAGATTATTTATATATATATATATATATATATATATATATTAACCACATTAAAATGCATGACATATATTACCATATGCATTTTGAAACTCATATTTACACATTCTGCTAATGTTTTACTTCTCTCTTGTAAAAGACACATACACTTACGTATTTATTTATGCACATACTTAGATAGAAACCACTTGCGAATGCATAAATAATTCCACTTGTACAAAGAATTTAAGATATCTATTTCTTAAGTCATGTTGTGGGATGTGGACATTGCATATACAGGTATATAAATTCTGATTACCAAGTTTTGTGCACCTCGACATGTAAACAGATAAATTGATTTTATATTGATTTAAATTGACTAATAGAGAGTCAAGAGTTTTCATCTTTTTTCTTTTTCTCACTGTTGAAACCATTTTCAAAGAAAACTCAAAGTTCTTTTTCTCTTCCTTGGTTTGACAAGATGAAAGATTATTGAGGATCATGATTCAACCATCACCTGAAGATTCAGAGCTTGGAGAAAAGCAAATACTGGATAGCAGTTCAAAGTTATAAGAATATTATATATGCCGTATCATAAAAATGTATAAAATGCCTTAATATCCCTATTAGGATTTGTCAGTTCATCGTTTGACTTCTCAAGAAAGTTGCTGATTTTCCTTTGATTCCTAATGCTTGACCATAATTATTGTGACTAGTCTTCTTCTATGAGCCTGTCGCTTTAGGACGTGAGCAATCGTAGTTCTCCACAGCTTCTTGTCCTTTGTAGGTCTTAATAAGTTTTGTCTTTATGTTATCTGTCCTAATACTTTTTCTGACAAAAATTTACAAAAGTTCATTAGGTAAATTATTCATTGCCTTTCTCCATCTTTCAATATGTCCCATGAGTGTCAAATTTTCCAAGCCATCTTTCCTCATTATGTGCCTTAGATATTTCAAATGTTTCTTTCTGATTCTAAGTGTAAGTTTTCTTTTTGTTTCCATTACATTGAATTGAACTTTACAACAAAGTATCAGTCCAGTAACATAAAACAGGAAAACGAAACTAAGCAGAAAATGCAAAGAAATGTAGGTGGATACCTGTAAAAAGAAACCTGCATACAATTTCCTTTCCTTTGTAACTCTTCTTAAATTTTGTATTTTTACCATCTCTTCTAAATTCTTTTCCTTCATCCATCTTGCCGTAAGTATATTGTATGAGTATCAAATTTTCTAAGCCTTCTTTCCTTATTATGTGCCCCTAGAAATTTAAACTTTCTATTTCTGATGTTAAGTATAAGTGTCCTTTTTGTATCTATTTTCATTATTCCTCATTATTTACATGTTCAGTCCATGGTATTATCAGCATCCTTCTGGAGAACCACATTTCTGTTGTGTCTTCTCTTCATCTGTTTGGAGATGCCCAATATTGGAAGTCCAATATTAAATAACAGTTAAGTAAGTTTTTTATTAAGTAGTCTTTTAAAAGTTTTTAGACAAAATAACTGTAGGAAAATCAGCTTTTTTGTTTACAATGTAGTCTTTCATATACAAAAAAGACTTCATGTATTTAAGCGTTTAACTAGGGTGGCATCTCGCTCTCACCCATTCACTGTCGAAACTGTTAAATGTAGCCATCTCTTCTACTCCAATAGCTTCATGTCTTGCACTTCTCACCTGTAGAACTCTCTCCCCTTTTCCTGTTTCCCTGATAGCTATAATCTCCAACTATTCAAATGTAATGTCAATTGACATCTCCAGATACCTTGACCTATCCCCTATCCTTCTCTTCATCCTTTCCTCTATCACTCTTTGCTCTTGCTCCAACTCTCTGTAACCCTTTGCTTGGGGTGAAATGCTTACAAAAAAAAAAGAATCTGTGAGTCCAACTTCACTATGACTGAAATGTTTGAAACAGTTAGGTTTCAGTTTGTTATGCTTTATCTTACTGTAAATATGATTTTAGAAACGCAAGTTAGCTCTGAGCATGGATATGTTAAACTATTTAAGGCAAAATAACATTAGGTATTACAAAAACATGTATATATGCCAACTGTGTAGAGGAGGTGGCGGCTATTAAATCAGAAATAAGTTAACACTGTAAATGATTCTACCAAAGCAAATTAATCATATAAGAAAGTGTGCCATTCCTGAGAGAAGCCATTTTAGAGTCGGTAAATTGTACATAGTAGTTACATTCTTTATACAATGAAAGTAACAAAATATTACAATTGTGTAACATTGTAAATATATACAATACCTTGCTTTAGCTTTCCACCAAATAACCAATGATTACCCCATGTTGCATTTTTGATCATGTCAGTGTGCACCAAAATCAATCTGGGGAAGGGCATGGTGTATGCTCACAAGTTAACATAATGAAATACAAATGCCTTGTCAGGAAATAAAAACAAACACTGTTTACCATATTATATGTTGATGTTTTATTCAGGGCTTTGTTTGCTCATCTAGGCAGGTAGGTAGCTGACATTTAGGACAACTTTGCATATGTAAGCTCTTCTCACTAACACCACATCACTTATCTGGTGTGGATGATGGCAATATGAATGAAGGCTTCAGAACCATGCTATGGATATATCCATCTGACATCAAGGGCAGACCAGTACTCTCCCTGACCCCAATCATGACTGTTAATATAAACCAGCAACCGGATATACCCCATTTCCTGTTTTGTTGTCACTTGATCTCCAAAAATCCCTCACCCATCCCTTTACGACTCATTTCACTTCAGTTAAAGTGGATGCTGCTATGAAGACTGATTTTCAAAAGGAGCCCTCTGCTAGTCTGTCAAACAGAAACAATGGAGATCAAGATAAAGTCACCTCTTTCCTTTCTATGTGGGGTCCATATTAGCCCAGCATTTATTTTAGTTTTTGATTATAATACAAAATTCTTACATTTGCAAATAATTACATATTTCACTGCTCTAAAGCAACCAGGAAAAAATGGTAAAAAGTTTCATTTAGAATTAGTTTATCATCTCTTCTATCTGACAGAGTTTTGTTTAGCATGCATTTCAGAGTTTAATTGGGAAAAATTGCAAAGAAGAAATTTGGGTTACTCACAAACTTTTGCATGAAAATCAAACACTGTCTGCAGTCGTCTTTTCAACAGGAATGCCAACCTTTCATTTTACATCACATTGTTACAGGTGAGTAAAAATAGGTTTTGCACATCAACAGACAATAAAAAAAGACAGTGGTTATCACAAAATGACACCAAAAATCAGGATTTCATACTCACCTGATTTAGCACCTACAGATGTTCATTTTATTCAATCATTATATGTGGTAGAATATTCAGAAATAAAGAAGTTAAAAACAGTTTTTCAAGTTTTTATTTTGGAGAAAAACCCAGACTTCTGTAAATGTGGAATCAAAAATTTGTCTTCTTGTTTGGCTGCAATTGTTGAAAATGAAGTTGATTTCATTTTTGATAAATAATATCTAAATAAATTTAACATACATTTGTTTTCCTTATCCTTTCTGGTAAAATACAATTATTTTCTGAATGCCTTAATACAAGAGATATTTATTATAATGAAGGAGTCAGATATATTTTAAAAATGTGCTTGTGTGTAATTAATATTGATTACTTATAAACATCAGCATTTTTTAGTTAACTTCATCCTTTGTTTTAAAACTGTCAGAGATTTTTACTCTTGCTGAATTCATGTATGTCTTTTTATTTAACCATTGTCATTATTACTGATTTTTCAACTTGTGTTTCTTTCATCTTGATTTCAGTTCCTTTTTGTCATGATCATCATGTCTTGGATCATCTTTTTTTCTTTCTTTCTTTTTTTACAGTGAGAATCACCCTTTACAAGGCCCAGGGGCCACTCAAGATAGAGGATTATGTTATGGGTATAGGTGAGGGAGATAATAATTAACCCTAGCATTGCATAGGTTAATATTGTAGTGATCAGTAAAACATCCTGTTGGGAGTCGATTCCACAGGTCAGTGGTTTGCAGAAAGCATTCTACAGCTATCATAAGCAATACAGATCAGAAATTGATAATAATCATTTGACAAAACTCAAAACTAAGATCATTTTTTCCTCAAGAAGCATATCAGCTGCCTTACCAGTTAAGTCATGGAGAACTTCTGAATCATCTGAATTTTAATCGTATGAACACTCTTTATCTTCCCTATCTAACTAAGATATTACTGTCTTTATTTACATGTACATTATTAGTATTTTAGGTAGTATTAGTAGTCATATTACTTCCTGAAATTTCTTAGATAAAACATTGTCAATTATTATTAATTATTCAACCAGTACATTGTTTTAATTTAATTTCTGTTGCTCTTCATACTCATAGTATGAGGTAAAATAAAGAATGGCTATAGAGTTAGCTTTTAATGACTGTGGCTGGTGCTCTCTGTGGTCTAATAAATAAGGCAAATGTCTTATTAAAATATTGTTTCCCAAGGAATATGAATTCAGGTCATCCAAGAAGCTTATTCTTTATATCTTATTAATGTTGCTTACTAATGGTCATAAAATAACAGTTTTAAAATTGTGCTTAAGAGCAAATGAAATGAAAATGGAAGAGATATTCATTAAAAAGTTAATAATAATTGAAGATTATTCTATCAAGTATTGTAGATTTATAAACATTAATGTTATGTAGTGTTGTTTTATGACATGCAGTCAGAACCAATTTATTCAGTTGTTTCAATATTGTATATATTTATGAGATATATCAGTTAATGTGACCATTGAGATTGTTAATAATATAGTAATCTTGATTGTACTGATTTTATTCTCAAACCTAACAACTTAGTCACTGTAGCATTTGTGAAGAAAAACTTCAAAATGTATATAAATGAAGATTTAGTAAATTGGATAAATTAGATTCAGATTATAGCAGATACATTATTAGAAAATATTCTATTAATCAATTTCTGACTAAATAAAATCTATTTTTATTGAAAATTATTAATTAGTTACAATATGGTCAGAGATTTGTGAGTGAGCTCTCTTCCAATCTTGCAGAAACTGGCTGGTTACATTCAATGCCTTGAAGGCCAAGCTAGTTACAGTCAATCATTGCCAATTGGACTCCAAACTAGCACCAATCAAGATGAATAGATGTCCCCTCTGGGAGACACCATAACTTGAAAGACTGTTGGGCCACAAACTTGCACCTGCCCTCAAGTGGAACTCATACATACAATCCATTGCTGAGGATACAAGTAAAATTGTCAGCTCCCTGTACTGCTCTAGTAAGTACCTGACACCTCCTGCTATCCTCTACTTTTACAAATCAGGTCAAACACTGGAGCACTGTTGCCATATTTGAGCAGGAGCTCTCCAGTCCATAACCCTCTCCAAGTCCTTGTGAGTGATGAATTATTCTCCACCCTCCAAACTCTCTCCAACAGGCAGGATGTGACAAGCCTCTCACTGATCTATTCTATGGAAAGTGCTTTGACTAACTACATTCCCTGGTGCTGCCAATTCAAACCTTCACAGCAAGGACACCCCATGGCACTTATATAGTAGCAAACCACCCAGATTCCCTCTGTATTCCATCAGTGAGAAGTAAGTTCAACTACAAGAAGTTCTTCCTGCAAACCACTGTTCTGTGAAATTGTTGTGGCCTGTTAGGGGCCAGAACTAAGAAGGTAGGTTGAACAAGTGTATTGAAATAACAGAACATATATACAAAATAAAAGTGTTCTTAAGGCAGGGCATTTCAACATTTGACATCAACAGAGTTACCTGCTTAACCCCTGATTGGAGTAAAGATGGCATGGGATTTTTACTTCTTCAGAAGCACTGCACGTGTACAATCGAAAGAGCCCCAGTTTGTTGTCCTGAAGGCTGGCACCCAGTGTTTGCTGGGAGCAGATTCTGTACTGATGCTGAACAAAGATATGCACCCATAGAAGGTGAAGCAGTAGCTATCAGCTGGGCACTTGAAAAGTGCTGCATGTTTATACTAGGTTGCCCAAACTTTATAGTCATGACCAAACATGAGCCATTCAAAGGACTTTTTGGTGATCGAGATCTCAGCAAAATTCACAACCCACACCTATTCTGACTCAAAGAAAAAAGCCTGAGATATCGTTTCACCATGCAACACTACTCTGGAAAATGGCATAGGGCTTCTGATGCTATTTCCTGCAATCCAGTCACTACAGTACAAAGCCTACTCAATACATTCCCCCTTAGAACCCTCCCATATAGACATTGATGAATCAGATGAGACTTGTACAGTAATGAGATTGACAGCCCTCACATCCATATCCCAATTAGATAATAACCCTGCCATAACTTACCCTGACCACATTCATTTTGCTGGTCAAAAAGACACACAATACACCTTATTAGGCAAGACCATAAATAACGGCTTTCCAAACAGTCGTCAAGCAACGCCGCCTACAATCCGGGAATACTGGGAAGTTCGTAACTGCATGAGCAATGACAACCTATTACTACTGGACAGGAGGGTAGTAATACCAACCTCCCAGCGCAAAAACATATTAAGGTGCCTACATTCAGCTCATCAAGGAGTAGTTGGCATGGAAGTGTGTGCCAGTGAGTCAGTCTACTGGCCTGGAATTAATGCCTCAATTTGCAATTACAGGTATAATTGCATTACATGTTCAAGAAATGCCCCAAGTTTACCACATGAACCAATCCACATGACACCTACACCAGAATGGCCTTTTCAACAAGTTGTGATGGATTTGTTCTATGTTGGATCCTTCATGTATCTTGCTTGTGCAGACAGGCTCACTGGATGGCTCATTCTGTACCGCATCAAGCCAGGGCAAGCAGTTGCCTCCAGATTGATATCCATCTGCAGAGAAATATTTCAAACATATAGTGCACCTCAGGAACTTAGTACAGATGGTGGGACGCCTTTCTCAGCTTACTGATTCCAACAGTTCCTAAAAACCTGGGCTGTAAAACAAAGATTCATCAGTGGCCTATCCCCAGTCTAATGGAAAAGCAGAATTAGCAGTCAAGACTGCAAAAAGAATCATAAAGACTGCTCAGGACACCAGGACCTTGGACAGTGGCATGGCAGCACAAGCAATCCTGCAATATAGAAACACCCCTATCCAAGGCAACTCTTGCTTCATAGACGTCTTCAGGATTTTATCCCTTCACACACACTCACTTATATAAACCACACCCTGAGTGGATAGCCGCAGCCCCAAAACTTGAAAAGACATTATCCAAACACAATGCAGGTCTCATTGAGAGGTACAATTGTACTGCACATACCCTATCCCCACTTCATAAAGGCAACACAGTCTCCATTCAAAACCCAAATAGCCATCAATGGGATATAGCTGGGTGAATAGTAGAGACGCTTCACAACCGTCAGTATAGGATTAGAGTTGCAGGATCTGCAGATTCCTAAGGAAACTTGAAGCACCCGTAATCAACACTCCCATACCAAGGGCCTTACCTGTGTACCTGAGCTGATGATTACAAATATGTGTAGACCACATCAATCTGCCAAAGAATCAGGAAATGGTGGCATTACATTGCGGAGTGACATGGTATCCCAGGGCCCTGCTCAATCACCGCCATCATGAACCAGGATTCCCAGGGTGCTATCATGACTACTCCCACACAATTTGCCAGGCAATAAGGAATTGATTCCTCCCCAATGGCCAATATGCTTCTGCAATGGTTAGAAGAGGGAGATGTAGAAGTCAATTGACTTACCTGCTAACATGGTTGCCTTCTTGTGTCTTATTGGAAAAGCAAGCCAGCTAATTTTACCTCATTTATAGAAGATTACCTAATGCACCAGTTGGGTTGGTCCATTTTGCTAAAATAGACCTGCCCAACACATTTGCATGAGTGGTCTCTATTCACCCATATATCTCTCCATTAAATGACTCAGGTCAGTTTGACTTGGGACTTCACCATTCCTCTTGTGTGTCAAACCACTTGCAAGCTAACCAATATTCTACAGTCAGCAGATAGAAGTGTCTGTCCGAACTGTCAGGTTACACTACATTCCGACTGCCTGCTTAGGATGTCTTGCAGGTTAGTATTTATGAAAGAGGAAGAGTTCATTCTAATGTAGATAGGTCACCATAACAGAAACTGACTCCCAAAATGTCTTTTCCCTGATCATTATAATCTTAACCTGTTCAAAGGTATCATCAGCCATTATCGCTCACTCCTATATGTACAAACTGCCTCCTTACATAACCCTCTATCATAAGTGACCCCTGGCCCTTGTAAAAAGTGAACTGTAAAAAAAAAAAAATTGCTGATTGAATTCAAACTTAAAATAAAGTTTAACACATAATTTATGGATAAAGATAAAAAAATTTTTAAAGTATTTCAAACATGTACACATGAGGGAATGCTGAAAAGTTTTGGGTTTCTGACATTTCACAAAATCTGAATTAATGACCAAACATCAAATATTTTTCTTCCTTTGTGGGGAAGAGTTCTTTGATTGGTCTGAGAATATGTTTTAGCACCCTCTCATATGTACACAATCACTAACAAAAAACAAAGACAATATGAATAAAGACAAAAGGTTTCAAATTCTTGAGGCTCTTACAATTAAAATACAAAACTCAAAGATGAATAAATTCTTGGCCAGAGAAGAGTCTTGCTTGCACATATCCTAATGCAGGACATTATCACAAAACAAAAATATCATCATGTTAATATTTAAAAATTAAATCTTATCAATAATCACAGTATTTATCCCTAAGCATTATGCTTTGAATCTTGATATTAGCTAAATAAATAACTTGCTTAATCAAAACATGTTTTGTTCCTATGTAAACTTTTCAATGTCTTCTGTTCTCACTTGCACAAATGTATATAATGTCTATTTGTAGATTTTTCAATAATAAGGATAAACCCTCCAACCAAAATTAATTTCCAATAAGTTTGTTATAAAAATGTTAGAAAATTCACACTGCTGATTGATATTGTGATATTTCTATGACAAATTATATTGATCAGATGAAGAATATTGTGAAACAAAGCCAATGAAAGTCAGTATGACTATGAAGTGTAATTTTGTAATGGGCCAACACGTCATTTATTGCACCATTAGAAATGACTAGAAGGCTTTGAAGAACAAAATGCAGTGATCTGGAAGTGAGTTCCTCATGAGGAATAAATGACCAGATATTGATGCTACTTGAAGATTCTTTTATTGCTTGGAATTGGTCACATTTACAAATAAAGACTTGATTCAAATTAGCTTCTTACAATGCAATAAACTGCTTACCTGAAAAAAGAAAATAGAAGGAAATATTTACTCACTTTCTTTCTTCTTCCATCCTGAAGTAATATATATAAGAAAAACAAAAACCATTGTTGAAACCAACAGACAACTTGCCAAAACCTAAAACTCTCATCCAGATACAGACTTGAATAAAACCAACAATACTGAAAAAAGAAAAAAGGCCTAAAAGCATATTTACATACCCAGTAAAGTGCTTGAAGCCCAGATTGCCTAGACCAAGCATAAAACTTTTACCAATGTTCAATTCTATGAGAGGATTGCTCTAGTTGTAACTCAAGTTTCACACAATCTTCCAACAACTTGAATTGAAATGAAAGAAGGGAGGGGTGGGTTTTATATAACATGTGAATCCCCCTAAAGCATCACAGGGGTGAAGGGGGAATTATAATTTCACTAAAAAAAACTGTAGATAAGCACATCTACACAGGGGGAAAAAAGAAATAGGCAAAGAAAAAAGAACCTGTGGGTGGGCTAAACTACTAATTGTTGTACTCTAGGGTTAGGTTCATTTAGAAAAAAAATTTTTTAAATTTACCAATAAACCAATGCACTAGTCAGATGGTAGATGACATAATAGGTATTTTATGTTATGTCAACATCTGCTAATACTCTCTGATTTTTTATTAAGTATTCTGTCATCATTGCTCAAACTTAGTATCACAATTTTTTCTTCTAAACGAAGCTTGCATCTATCCCTAGCATTTTTACATGTACTACTTTTTTTTATAAATTCTCCAAGGAATTTTAGGGGATTTGCCTACTTCTCTTCAGGATTGTACCATTTTCATATTTACTAGTGAATTTTTTCCCCATGATGCTTTGCGATGATTCATGGGTTGTATAAAGCCCACCCCTTCTTTCATTTCTGTTCAAGTCATCTAAAGATCATGTGACCATGAACCTCAGGGTATATATATATATATATATATATATATATATATATATACTAGTAATAATCTTATAAGTATAAGAAATTATACTCGTCCAGAAAACCTTCGGTGTCTTGATTTGCAAATAATCAAACCAATACCAAAGGGGGGGAAAAAGGGTATAAAAAAGAAAGAACAAAGAACATATACAATTTGACAAATCAACCCATGTAATTTGAACCCAGATCTCATGGTTTAAATGCTAACATTCTAACCACACAGCCACATGCCTTTTGGGTTATCTATATTGTGTGTGTGTGTGTTTGATAAATGACCACAGATATGGGAAGTTTTTTTTTTTTTACTTCTTTTGTTTATCTATGTGTAAATATAAGTCAGTATTTAGTGTTAAGTGTATTCAAGAACCGCCCTAAATGTACAAATACCAGTAGACCAACATTTAAAAACAGAAATCTACAAACATCTAATGTTAGTAATCACAGTTTTTATCTGTCAATATTAAGGTTTGTGATCTTGATAAGGACGAAAATAGAACAAATGCATTCAATTAAAATCATTTGGACAATTCTTACAAATAGTAAACCTCAGTCTATGCTCATTCATACAATGATTAATCAAACAATTAAAAAAATGCACCTTATCTGCATCATTTAATCAAGCATGTATTATTGAAGGATTATTGTCTAAGAACCTTATATTATATAGGGACAAGCTCACATGCACAAAATTTTTTCACTTTACTCTCAGATATATGACATTGGAAATTTAAAAAGATTATTTTAAAATATTGCTATATATATATATATATATATATATATATATATATATATATATATATATAATTTTGTGAAAAAAGCTAATGTTTCCAGAAAAGACAAATAAAAAATATGAAAGTTAGAGCCACAGATGTTCATAGACACTCTCAAATTTCCAGTTATCCAGGTAGAACAAAATATTGATCAGTCATGAAGTCGAAAAATGCCACTATCAGGACTTTGCATTGCATGATAGGATTCATTGTTTGAGAGAAAAGGTTCATAAAGGTCTTCATATTGTTTCATTTCATTTGTATGCAATCAAAATAAAGGCAAGAACCATATTTCTAAAACAACCAATTCTCTGGAATTCTTTCATTCATGTACTGATATGACCTCTACACTTTATTATCAAAAACTAAGAAACATATATTCTGCCTCTGAATATTTATAATTTTAAGAAACTTACACATAAATTAATATTTGTATTTCTTAATGTTTGGATTGAATGATATTAAAATCTATAACCTGAAAAATCTACTCGACAAACTGATTCCTGCAGAAAACCTAAATGGGATATTTGGCCCAAATAACTGATCATGTATCTAAACTGTTTAATTGAACTATATCTTTGATCTCGTTTGGATCGAGTGAGATTAAAATTTACAACCTGAAAGAACCCACTTTCTGAGCAAGATTTTAAGAAGACTTAAATATGATCTTTGACTCCCAATGATCTATCATGTATTTGTTGAATCCTATCTAGTCCTGGGTCTGACAATAAACTATATCAGGCAGCAAGGCCTCTGAGTGAGAGATTGGATGTTTTGAGGGACATGGAACCAGCTCTTAATTGCTGTTGTTCCAACAGTATGAGACAAAAAAATGAATGCACCCATAGAAAGTCAATTTTTGTATTTTTACCAAGACAAGTGAGTAATAGCATGGTGGAAAAATCTGGTGAAAGATGTTGACTTACTAAAGAATTTAGTCTATAGCATGCCATGAAGAATGAAGGCCATTGTTAAAGCAAAAGGTTACCCAACAAAATACTAAATCATTTTTTGACTTACGTACTGTACATATGTACACCTGTATTAATAAATGAATTCTATTACTCACTTGTCTTAATAAAAATACAAAAATCGACTCTCTTTGGGTGCATCCATATTTTGCTTCATACTGTATGTCCACTTTGACCCAGGATGGCAGCACCTGTTAGGGTTTCAGCTATGGGCAAATAGCAAACCCCCAAACGAAAACAAAACTCTATGAAAGTATAAAAATACCAGCAATACACTTTTATATAAAAAATTTACCAACAATACCTATTTATAGCAAAATGGCCAATAACAAATTTTATCTTTGGTTGAAGTTATACAATTGTCTTCAAAATATTTAGATTTCGTTATTAAATAACCTATAGAGATTGATATGCTGCTAAACCAAATCACCCAACCAAAAATTGAATACTGTCTTATTTTTTATTTTCTTTAGATTCAAACTGAAAAACCTGTTCTCCGGGCAAAATTTTTAGATAATTTTCTACTCCAGTAAGAGATTTGAACTATTTTATGAATTACGAATTTTATTTGAAAATTACCACCATTTTGAATTCCTGAATCACATTTTCTTTAGGTAATTTTAGTACTCAAATTCTAGGGAAATCTTGATGTTTTTTTTTTTCTGTTTTGCTAATTGCTGTAATAAATATTGAAATATGTTTTTGTAAGAACTTATAATGCATATTGCCAAGTGTTTTATGGTGTCTAGGAGGATATCAATTGTGGATAAGTTATCTTACAACAACATTCATTCCCATTATATATCAGTATAATTGTTTTGGGTATATAAAGGCTTTATGTAATGATTAAAAGAAAATGCACAATGTGTTGACAAATAGAAAATAAATCTTTATATATCACAATACAATAATACAAGAGTTTTAATTGTAAAACTCTTCTGTATGTGTGCGTGTGTGTGTGTGTGTTGAAATGTAGTAGCCGCCACCAGATCATGTTGCGAAGGAAGTTATATTTGTTTTTAATGGATGGGCTAGTCATCTAATGTCAGCAGCTAGTCATGCAAATATATTTTATGTTACAATGACTGTAACATTGGAGAATGCACAACATTTATTTATCAACTCTGATTTTGGTTGATTTTCCATCTGTTTATATACATATCTATAAATGCATTTTGAAAGATGCCATTCTCCTTATCATTGGCTTATATCCTGGTTGTGAATGTTTTCTGATTGGTTGATCAAACTATGGCTTTGTTTGCTTGGCAATTTTTATTAATCATCTATTTGTAAATATGGTGAATTTTTAGTTTTCTTGTTACTTATTTTTATTTATTTATTTATGTATTTCTCTATCACCACAGTTTAACATTCATGGATCTGTCATAGCAATTTCTTTTAATAAAAATGTAAACACAACATGTTTTATTTTCATAGGAATAACGTAAATAGAAAATGGTTTATTTTACTTAGATGTCTACTTTATATTAGGTTGGTGCAAAAATAATATCGTTTTTTGACGTATTTTTTAACGTCAAAAAACGATATTATTTTTGCACCAACCTAATACATGAATATTTGGTGAATTATAGTAACATGACATTGCTCTTCATATATATATAAATTTCGCTGGACCCTATCAAGTTTGGCAATGAGGATAACATCATTTTACAACTACTTTTTAGGCAAGTTAGGTAATCATAAGAGAATTCAAGTGCTTATTTGCCAAATCTTTTTTTGTTGACCATCAATATCTTGTTGAGAAATCTGTTAATTAAACAGCATGTAGGGAAAAGTGGTTTCATGCTTTGCCAATGGTACAAAGTCAAACTATATATTACAATTTAAACCTAGCTTACCAGTTCCATTTTCTGTGCTAGTAACCATCATGCACATGTCTGTATATAGCTTCATGACCCCTGTCAAAATTTGACTATAGAACTGAGATTGTAAAGATAGTGATGTGGTTTTATGTTGCCTTTTCCATGATTAGAATTCAGAGTTTTCCTTCTCTAATACTAGTTGCCATCCAAAGAAAGAGAACCCAGTCTAACCTTTTATTTTACCCATAGCTGGGAGAAGAAACAGAATTGTTCCTTTCTAAAAGCCATTAATGAAAAAGTGAATGTAACAGACTTTCCCAGAGTTTGAACCCAAATCGCAGATTCCAATTTCTGTATTAATATCCATTACAATAACTTACCATACATCTCTAATAATGACTAGATTGATCTTAAAAATGATATGTAATTCTATCATTTCAATTGTTATCTGTTTTGTATGAGTAATACATGATTTTTATTTATATAATTAAGTCTGTTGCATGTAAAAAAACTTCAGCTTTTTAAATTATTACAAGTAAAAATGATGTCCAATGAAAGCTTATGCAAAAGAAATAAAAAGCAGTATATTAGCAGCCTGATCCCATCTACTTACTGATAAGATATTCCCTTGTTATTGTTACACAATGTTTATTTCCTAATTAGTGTTAAATTTAGTATTACAGGACCACAAAATCCACTTGATATTGGTCATTTTCTTTTTTTAAAAAAAAAAGAATTTCTGCTCATCTAAATATAAATGATTAAAAATATGTGAGTGTTGATTAACTTGAGTTGATTGTAACTTGACAAATAATTAAAGTTAGGACAAATTCAGACCAGTTCTGAAATCATGAGACTCTCTACTTTCAGTTTAAATAGAGACACTGGATGTAACAGCAAAATTGTTCAAATTATGTAACAGCATCGAACAAATGCCCATCCCACAAAATGTTTAATATCTAAAAAAAAAAAAAACACAAAACTAATTAAGATTCTTTTTTCCAGATTTTCAGGTAAGACATTTCACCATCTTGACATCATTTGTCATAAGAACCACTGAAAAGCCCTTTGAGTTATTCAGCTAGAAAAACAGGTTAAAATCCTTCTGTGTCAGCAGCATGATGTCTTCCTGTTGTAACATTCGTACAGACAATAATGGGCATGTCCCCATTCACATAAATACAGTAGTAAATACTGTATGTTGGTCTGCAGTTGAAGATTCATTGTGGAATTCACTTGATTCACTTCTACCAGTTGTCTACTTCTCCTACATGCCATTGGCAAATCTTATATATGTTATTCTTGTCCTAAGTATTATCATTCATTACCAACCGTTATGTGATTATTCTATTCAGTAACCTTCCCTAGGTTACAACACTTCACAACTAAGCAATGATGAGAAGAAAACTATCACTCCGGCCTTCAGTAATGGTACCAACATTCATACTCTGGCTTCCAGCTTCAAAGTCCATTCAAGAATCAACAAGAGAATAGTGAATAAGTTTTAAAAAAGAGAAAACAGTAGAAAGGAAAACTGGATCAGGGGGTCACAACAGCAAGAGGTATTATCATTTCAACTTATAGCTAAATAATTTTTTATTGTTCCCAATAGTGTTATAAAAACCTTAGAGAATTCCAGTAAGATATCTTTAATCATTTGTAAGATACAACGGTTCAAAGTTAAATCGGACAATTGTACAATTTTGCTGTTACACCCAGTATGTAACCTGGGAAATGTTCAAAAACTGCAAAAGTTCACATGTGCATCCTTCGGGTGATATATAATTTAATCATATTTATCCATGTCTACTGAATACAAAAATGGATTAACTTATTCATATTACCCACAAATATGAAAAAAAACATAAAGATCTAAACTGAATGATGTGATTTTTTTCCTTCATTTCTCAAAGGCAAGGGTGAACGTTGCAAGTTATTATTCCAGTTGCTTACAATAGACACAAGATAAAGGTACAAATAGCCAATAAGTATTTGTCTTGAAATGACCACAGTGGAAGACAAAATATCCCAAATCACTGAATTGATTTTATTGCTTGTTCAAATATAATAAAGCTTTTCTCTTGTTATGCAAATCTTGAAGAAGAATTATAATGGAATCTCAGAACAAGTTGAATTTCCATTCTTCTTGTCAAATCTAAGATTAATGCATTTGTGTAATTGCTGTAATAATTTTGCTGAAGTGATTCATTATCTGTTGAAAGAATAATCAGTAAAAGTGAATTCTTTAAATTTAAAAGATAATGTGATTTTTCAACATGAGTCCAAGAGTTGAGACAGGTTCATATAAAGATTGATCCTACACCAGCTTATTATTAGGTTGGTGCAAAAATAATGTCGTTTTCTCAGATATGTTACTATGTGAGAAAACGACATTATTTTTGCACCAACCTAATACTTAGGACTTTTACTAAATTCTCATCTATGAAAAATTTGACTGAGAATTTGCTAAAACCAAACTAGAGATGTTCCATCATCACTGAACAGACTACGATTTTTTTATCTATAACAGTGAACTGCCTTGAGCACCTGTTAGAAATTTAAGCTCAACACAGACCTCAAGTGGAACTTGTACATATAATCCATCACTAAAGATGATTGAAAAATGGTTGGTTCTCTGTACAATTCCAGTAAATACCTGGCTCCTCCTGCTATGTTTTACCTTTACAATAGCCAGATCAGGCTGAGAATGAAGTATCCCTGCCATATATAGACAGGAGCTGCTGAGTCTTCACTTCCCAGTCTTGACAGAGTTCAAAAGAATCCATGCAGCTGTGGTCAAAAGAAATTAGTGGCTCTGTTCTGGGATGCAATTTCAAATTGAGCATTTCTTCCCTCTACACTGGTTTCTTGGTATTTATTGTCATTCTTTGCCTTGTATCCACTTCGTTTGTTCGTTCTATCACAACTGCATGTATCATACGATGTACTCCGACAGAACTCCCTCTCTTCTCCAAGATGGTCTACTTATGATCACAAGTCACCAATCACTTGCCCAGATGATAAACATTCTAGACATACGGACACCTCAGAATCCAACACCAACACATCCAGATGTTCCTCCTCAATTCCGTCCAACGATGCTAATATTATGTAAAGTTGCTAATGACCAAAATTCTTGTGGGACAACAAAAAAGGGTCTTGTTTGATGGAATGATGCACTCACCTTCTCTCAAATTGAAATCCTACATGCCAAAGATGAACTCTCTTTCGTCGAGGCAAGTCTTGTTTGCCATTTCTACCATTTGACTTGGGTTCTGGTTAACTATGTCTGCTTCAGTGGCTTTGTGGGTGTTGGATTATTTTCCATCTTACAACCTCTTACCCACAGATAAAACATTGCAAGTATCTCAATACTATAACACTATTTCCATGGAAAATGTTCATTTGAACTAAATTTCTTAGTTCTACCAATTCTAATCCACTATGCCATGCATATTGTAGCAAACAACCTTCATTCATTTTGCATTCCATTGCTGAGATGTAAGTTCCACTTGATCAGCTTCCTACAAAATCACTACAAACTCCACTCCCTGTGTAAGTTATAGTTGTTTTTATTTATTGAAAGTTGTTTTTGTTGCTTCAGAGTCTGCATTCTCAAATATATATATATATATATATATATATATATATATATATATATATATAATCACTTATATCACAACACTCACTAGTTCTACAAAACTCACCATTTATTTCTACCTACCTTGATCTTCACTTAAGACAGTCAAAAGCTTGGACCATATTTTACTTTTCTTCCAAAATGAACTTTAGACAATTTCTATCTGTAATTTGGAAAAGTTGAGCAGTTGTTCATTATTTGGACTATCATCCTCATCTTTGTTGCCATATTTATTACAACATTTCAGCCGTTGTACACTCCGGCCTTCTTCAGGTGGTTGGAATGTCAAACTGAACCCTTTATTTCGCTCACTGGGGTACACTGTTCTAGTCTCACGTGCTATGTTTAATGGATGTCAGTTATCTCCTGTTAATTTCCCTCTGAAAGTTCTCCACCCGGTATTGAACTCACACTCTTTGGGTCCTGTCAATGGATCTAACCAACGCCTCTATCCACTGTGCCATATGTCCTTGAGGACATCTATGTATGAATTTCTGGGTATTATAAACCTAATGTCTCGGCAACCATTTTTACTAGTGCTCGTATTGCAATTTTTGCTGTTATCATTGCATGTTTTTACCAGAGCTCATATTGCAACTTTTTGTTGTTATCATTTTCCTCTGGCACTCCTTATTGTATTCATTTCTATGCTTGGTCGACTCAGGAAATTTTTTTTTTAAGTTTAACTGACATCCATTTTACATGGCATGTGGAACTAGAACTAGAACAGTCTACCCCAGTGAGTGAAATAAAGGATTCAGTTTGACATTCCAACCACCTGAAGAAGGCTGGGGCATACAACGGCCGAAACGTTGTAATAAATACGGCGACAAAGATGAAGACGATAGTCCGAATAATCTAAATAATGTACATAATATCTCATCTCAGAAATATAGACAGAAAATGTTTGTCGTCTTTAATAATATTTGCCTTAAAAAACATTTGCTAACTAAATACACACATAAAAATACATGTATATATTAGCTTTCACAGTTAAATTTCTATTTCTGGCACAAACTCAGTCCATACCGAGGTTGATAAGACAGACAAAACCTTTATTTTCATTTGACAAAATAAGCTTATTCTCTATATGAGGTCATTTTGGATTTTATTGTTTAATAATTATTTGCTCTGTAATAATAAATACATTGATCTCTTTTTGTGGATTAGTTTTAATATTTTATATTACTAGGATCCACTTGGATTATATGCCAACAGATTTGTTACCATTATTATATATATATATATATATATATATATATATATATATATATATATATATATATATATATATAGGTAGCAATTCTTCTTATATACAGGTTTCATTAAAAATGACTGAAAGATATGTGATAAAGTTTTTTTTTATTTAATTTTTCTTGTATTCATATAATTTTCTTCTTTCTTTGATGTAAATTGCATAGAAATTGTCCAAATATTTTGTATGTCCAAGCGCTTTCAACTATGCTTTTAGCCATTATGAAGGATGATTTTATTTTTACTTTTAGCTCAATCTATGGCTTGTTTTATGTCTATATCTAGGGTTATAGGAACGTTTTATTTTCTAAATAGAGATATGGATTATAAAGTAATAACACCTATTGATGTAATTT
The DNA here is from genome assembly GCA_963932145.1 of Acanthosepion lycidas. Classification (NCBI taxonomy): domain Eukaryota; kingdom Metazoa; phylum Mollusca; class Cephalopoda; order Sepiida; family Sepiidae; genus Acanthosepion; species Acanthosepion lycidas. The sequence goes on along the minus strand of OZ010584.1, from coordinate 93,617,316 downwards.
CATGTATGTCAAGGCAAACAGAAATTTCATGAACAAAATAAAGTATTCAGTAGCTATTTAGAGTAATAGTTATTGTAAATATGAAAAGTTGACAATATTTATAAAAGATTGACTTGTGTTAGATCCGTTTTTGATAAATATTGTCAACTTGGAAATAAGCAGGCAAGTGAGATATCCACTGTGTTCTGATGTTTGAACAGTAACCTTTCAAATTTTTAATTAGGTAGAAAAGACAGATATTCCATTGATCCTAGTCTGGGAGCTAGAAGCAACAGTTTGATTTCAGACAGATCACAAAATTAATAATCCTATGCAGAAGTTCCAGTCTGGTCATAAATAATACTTCATTTTTTTTACAGGTACTCAGCAAGTATAGGATAATTCAATAAAGTATAGAACTGCTACATATTGGCAACACATGATCTTAGTTGAAACTGTGATATACATACACAAATACATTGCCAGAGACTCAATCAGTGTACTCTAATTTGAGAATAGTTAGCTCAGGTTTCCAAATATTCGATCAAAATAACCTGATCTTCCACAGGAAGACTGTACACACCCAACAGGAAACATACATAGCAGGAACTTGTAATAGCCCCTAGCCATATTGATGCAAATTGACACTTGCCAGGAACAACAAAAGAAAATTTCTATCAAGAAAACAATTCACGAAACTTGTACACAATCTAAGTCCAACTTGATCTTAAATAACTATTAATATGCACTAAATTACCTGAAAAAATTCATTAAACTCAGTGAAATTATATTTGTTATCAAGAATCACCTTTAAATGACTTGAAATTGGTTCCAGCAAAATAAGGGAATATGAGAATTCACTAAATACCGCTTCATAAACAGAGTAAACATGCAATTCTTGATAATGGAAAGTTTACCAATTTTAATTTTGGCATAAGACAAATTAGTCAGAAGTTGAAAAAACCTAGGGAAAAATAGGGCAGACAGACCATATCGGTACTGATCAACAAAAGTTGTTTAAAAGAATTATTGCTGTCTAAATTTATATATTTCTGCCTATTTGTTGGTGACTGTAGATAATTGATAAAAAAATACCAAAATTTTCTTTCAAATAATTTTTATTTTCCCTAGTACTTTCAATATCATCTGAGCCCATCTTCAGAGGTTAAAATATCTGTGGATATGTATACAGTAGCTTAGTAAATTCAAAATATTTTTTCACTGTCCGTTTTACTGCGTTCCAAATTCAAATTGAAAATTTTTAGCTATGGAAGTGGATGGTAACTTTTGTAATTTTTATTTTAACATTTAAAAATGTAAAAGATTTTAGTTATAATATTTTTTAATATAGTATTTTATGTAAAACTTTGCTGCTACAATCATTTAAGAATTTTGTTGCTATACTCATAGTTGACTTTGGCTACAATTCTTTTATATAATCCAGAACTTCAAAAGCTTCCACTTATTATTTTGATGTAGTACTCGTGTATTATCAACTAATAATCTGTCTAAACTATGAATGTGGACATGAGTGTTCCTTTAAATATTCTGAGATTAAACTAGGCTCATTCAAATGAAACGTAAGCCTACTCATCAATGTCATCATAGTAAAATCATTGTATGTATTAACATTTTTATCAGAGATGCAATCTCCCAAAGGACATTTAAATTTATATACAATATTGGTCTTTTGTAAGATGCTAATTGATGGAGAAGAGTTGTTATGAATGACTAAGATGGGACTAAGATGGTTGTATTAAATTTAGTATATAATTAATTTTATTTATTTACTTGGATCAGTGGGGATATATTAGTGTTTATGTGTCATTTTAAAACATTTTCCTCTTGCTTATAGCTAGAATGCATTTGATTATAGTATAGTAGTTTGATATGTTTAGAGTTATTTGAGGACGTATTTTGTTCTTTTTTTATTTATGTTTATATTCTCAATAGTTCATCTAATTTGTTCGTCAGCAATGTAATTAGGAAAGTCATTATTAATGAGGGTTTGTTTAATATTTTTTCAGTATAGAAATTCTTTCTTGATGAATTTGCTTTTGCATACTTTAAGTTTTGTATAATAGCTATTTTGAAATGGGACATTCACTTTTATAGTTGAGAGTGCACATGTTTATGCTAGCTGGTTTTTTTATATGGGAGTTAGTAAATGTATTATTATTAGTGCCTATCAATACATCAAGAAACTGGATATTGTTGTCATTGTCAAGTTTGTACGTGAATTTATGTACCGAGTTTTTTGTAGTTCATGTATTTTGTCAGTCTTTTGACTAAAATTTGGAATACTGTAAAACAGACAGTGAAAAATATTTTGAATTTACAGAGTTACTGTATACGCATACACATATAATTTAACCCCTGAAAAATGGTTTCAGGCAAGATTGAAAGTACTTTGGAAAAGAAAAATTATTTGAAAGAAAATTTTGGAATTCTTCTTAATTAATTTTATACAGCCACCAAAAAATTAATTCGTGGACTTGAAATGATAAAAACTGAAGTAGACATAATATATCTAAATTATTTAACCAGACCTTCATGAAAAAAAAAATATATATATATATATATATATATATATATATTCCCTTTCAACTTTTTCTTGCTTTCTTACCTCTCACCTTCTTTCCCTTGCTTTCTCTAATTTCTTTTGACTTAATATCTTTGTAGTTTTGTTAGTCAGAAAGTAAAACTAATTCCAGTTCATAATAACCAACAATTGGTTCTACATGCATAATAATAATAATAATAATAATAATGATATTTCATCTCAGAACCTCAAAAGTATATTACTTCTAGGTAATCAACAAAATAATAATAATGAAATGTATGTAATAGGATTGAGTATAAGAAGTCCAGTTGATGATCTGTTGTATTGATAAGTAAAATGATAAAGAGATAGAAAACTGAGGTTAATTAATTATTCCAAATTTTCATAATTTACTTGGAAAACCAAAGAATGTACAAAATGATAGCTATAATTTCAGGAGAGTTGAACTGTACATATGAACCCAGTGTAGGACAGATTTTGTTGTGACCTCTTTTGAGCAGTTCAAAAATGTCTGTTTTTTACCATCTCCTTCAAAATACTACTTCCAAAGAGATCATGAAAAAAATGTTAATGTTGTAATAAGTAACATTTTTTTTTCATTGTGAAGTTTCTCAGACTAAAAGCAACCAAAAGGTGGAGAAACGAGTCAAAAAAATTGTGTAGAACACCTTGATAAAATATTGAGCGTAATTAACATCACCTTTACCTAAAAAGAAACCAAAGAAACAACTACAGTCTGTTGATAGTTGATGCATGTATAATCAGCTTTTAAAATCTCTTCCTTTTTACATCAAACATTTCATGAATCATTCATAAATTTTGTTATCTCTCCTAATCCCTGTTCTGCCAACCATTTACAAAACCATCCTGGGTATGATGATAAACTACATCCAGCATCATGGCCTCTTATAAGGAGGTTTTGAGGAGCATGGAACCACCTCTTAATTGCTAATGTTCCCAGGTCCACCTTGACCCGGAGTCGTAGCACCTGTTAGGGTCCCAGGTATGGGCAAATAGTTAACCCCTAAACCGGAGTCAAAACACTATGAAAGTGTAAAAATTGGTTTTAATACCAGAAATACTTTGTAAAAGGACTATTACCAACAGTAAATTTTTAAGAAAATATTACCAACAATGTTTTTAAAAAAATAAATATTACTAGCAGTGCATTTTTGAGGAAAGGATATTACCAGCGGTACTTTTTAGAAAAGAGTTATTACTAGTAATACATTTTTGAGGGAAAGATGTTACCAGAAATAGATTTTTAACAAAACAAAATATTACCAGCAATAAAAATTTTGTCATCATTAAATAACCCATTGAGGTTGATATGCCGTAAACCAAACCAACTCACCAACCATTTACACAAGAGATAGGTTATGCACTGTTTGTCCCTATCTCTCTTGCCTTGAATCTATCCTGTGAGTGTCAAATTTTCTAAGCCCTTTTTCCTCATTATGTGCCCTAGAAATTTCAAGTGTCTCATTCTGATCTTAAATATAAGTATTCTTTTTCTTTATATTTTCTCTAAAACTTCTCTGTTACTCTCATGTAAAGTTCCTGGTATTCTCGTCATACTCTTCTGTAGAAGAACCTTTCTGTTGCTTCAAGTTGTTTCTTGCTCTTTGAGGAGATTGTCCAGCATTCACTGTCATGTAGGAGAACTGATATTATGTATCAGTTCAGTACTCATTTCTTTCTTTCTAACAAAATTTTCTTGTTTCATAATACTTGGCTAATTTATTTATGGTGTTTATTGCTATCCCAATGAACCTTCAGATTTTGGTATTACACTTTCCGTCCTCTGTTAAAATGCTTCCTGAATATTTAAATTTTTGTCCTTGTTTGATTTTGGTATCTCCACTTTATAATTTGAAGTTCGGACTGTTTCTTTTCTTGACAACCTTACATTCTATCTTATGACAACAGATGTTTATATTTTTCTTCTCCCTTTCTGGTGTAATGAATATGCATACACCTGGGTTCCCCCTCACAGTAATATGATTGGCTGGTGTCAGCTATAAATACAGACTGATGTGGAGGTACATGGACTAGGCCTATTGTCTTTGCCTATTTCCTACCACAACGACAAGGACCAGTCCATTACGGTTACCTGCTAGATGGTCCTACCCGGTTACAGTAATCAACAATCACTTTGCTACTTCGAACAAATTTATCCCTTTCTGGGACATATCACTATCCTTCACTATCTTCTGTAATGATTCTTTTATTTTCATTTCTATGTCTGCTATCAACACAGTGTCATCTGCATATCTTATGTTGTTAAAATTGTGGCCACCAATAATGAATCCTGGGAGGATATTTAATGTTTCAGAAACACCTCACTGTATAAGTTGGATAAGTCTTGGGAGAAGACACGTCCTTATCTTACATCCCATTCTATTTTATATGTTTTGTTAATTCATTTTCAATCTGTATGCAGGTAGTTTTCTCCCAGTATGAGTTCTGGATTATTATAATATCCTTTACAAATAGATCATGATTCCCTAACAATTCCAAGAGTTCTTTGTTGCATACTTTATCAAATGTTGTTGCATAAAATCTATAAAACATAGGTATGCAACTTTTTGCATCTGTATTGCTTTATCTGATAACATATAGAATATTCAAGAACAATTCATAACTCTAAGTTCCATTCAGATTAAGGTTACATTAAAGTCATCTGTGATGTCTATATTCACAAGAAAAAAGATTGTATAATGTATCTTCATGGAATGACCTACATTGATTACAATGAATGATTATTCAGAAATCCAAGTAATTTTATCACAATTGCATATCCTATTTTTTTCTTGAACAAGCACCAACTATTTGCTAATAGCATTAAATACCAGATACTACTTTGTAGTTATCTTTCTCAACCTTGTTCATTCAGGACATAAGCATACATAGCTCTCCACAGCTTCATTTCTTTTGCTGCTTTTAGAAAGGCAATATGGAACCAATCATGTTCAGAAATATTTAAACTGTCAGCTCTATACACTCACTTTCTAAGATCAATTGTTAAAAACTGCTTTGAGTGAGTGAGGGTATTGGCAAAGATCATCCTTCTTTTCAACATTGTGGACTGGCGCTACAGAATCACAAAGGAAAAACTGTACCAAATAAGAGAAATAACATCACTTGATGACTACCAACAGTAGCAACAATTAAAATGGATAGCACATATAATGAAATAATCAAGTGTTAACATTCCACACAACTTCAAATAAAAGGTAAGAAAGGAAACCCCTATCAATACTGTAAAGAGTCATAACAGCTACTGGACTTGAAAAAACCTGTTTTCCTGAAAAACTGTTTTAAGAGAAAGACTTTATAAATTTCAACCAAAAGCAGTACTGGCTGCTCGGTTAATGAATGGGAAATGGCTAACATTATCATTACGATGTTCAAATTCAAGAGAAGTCAATAAACTCCCATAATTTAATGTCATAAAAAGTTGGGATACAAGATCAAAAAAATTCATGGACTATTCCCTGACAGACCTCCCACTCTGTCATTCTTCAGACCCTTCAAGTAGGTCGCTTCTGTTTCCCATTGCCTTTGATGTGACCCATGAGTGTTAAATTCTCCAGATCTTTCTTCTTCATGTTCCCCAAACATTTCAACTGTCATTTTTAGTTTCATTATAACTTGTATTTTCCTTCAAACTTCTTCATTTGTCACATGCTCTGTCTATAGTGTTAACTATGCTGACTCTTATAGCCCTACCTAGAATTGAACTCACCATCCTTGGCTAACAAATTTCTTAAGAAATTAGACTCCCATTCCACAGCTTAATGGATGTGTTCTAATTAGTGGCAGTAGCTTGTCTCCCTTCCTGCCAAAGTCAATTTAACCTTTAGGTATTATTAAAGTTTATTGAAATTTCTCCTCAGGGAGAAATTTTTCATTGTTTCGTGAAGTGCCGTCACTCAGTTTATTGATCAAGATCCTGTTCAACACACAATTTTCTCAACATTCATTGGTACAGACCCATCTCACGAACATCTGTTTTCTTCGTTTGTGATAGAATTATTCAGCATATGCTGCTAATTAGCTAATTAGGATGATAAACATTACATGACAATCCAACACTGTTTTTTTTTATTTCTAATGCTCTTTTTCTGTCCTTTAATATTTTGTTTGGTTTTCCTGGAATGACAAATTTAGAAGCAGAAATAATACCCTGGCTTCATTTTTATCTTAATTTTTAATTAATGATTCCAATTCTAAATATGCTTTTATATATCAGTAGATTTTCTTTAAAAACATAGCAAAGGAATATAGTATTAAATTAAAGTATTAATAGTTTAATAAAGTAGTATTCAATTGAACTCACACTCTTGACAGGGACCCAAAGAGTGCGTGTCCTGAGTATGATGATAAACTACATCCAACAGCAAGGCCTCTTATCAGGAGGATTTGAGGAGCGTGGAACTCACACTCTTGACAGGACCCAAAGAGTGCGTGTCCTGAGTATGATGATAAACTACATCCAACAGCAAGGCCTCTGATCAGGAGGATTTGAGGAGCGTGGAACTCACCCTCTTGACAGGACCCAAAGAGTGCGTGTCCTGAGTATGATGATAAACTACATCCAACAGCAAGGCCTCTTATCAGGAGGATTTGAGGAGCGTGGAACTCACACTCTTGACAGGACCCAAAGAGTGCGTGTCCTGAGTATGATGATAAACTACATCCAACAGCAAGGCCTCTTATCAGGAGGATTTGAGGAGCGTGGAACTCACACTCTTGACAGGGACCCAAAGAGTGCGTGTCCTGAGTATGATGATAAACTACATCCAACAGCAAGGCCTCTGATCAGGAGGATTTGAGGAGCATGGAACTCACACTCTTGACAGGACCCAAAGAGTGCGTGTCCTGAGTATGATGATAAACTACATCCAACAGCAAGGCCTCTGATCAGGAGGATTTGACGAGCGTGGAACTCACACTCTTGACAGGACCCAAAGAATGCGTGTCCTGAGTATGATGATAAACTACATCCAACAGGAAGGCCTCTGATCAGGAGGATTTGAGGAGCGTGGAACTCACACTCTTGACAGGACCCAAAGAGTGCGTGTCCTGAGTATGATGATAAACTACATCCAACAGCAAGGCCTCTGATCAGGAGGATTTGACGAGCGTGGAACTCACACTCTTGACAGGACCCAAAGAGTGCGTGTCCTGAGTATGATGATAAACTACATCCAACAGCAAGGCCTCTGATCAGGAGGATTTGACGAGCGTGGAACTCACACTCTTGAAAGGACCCAAAGAATGCGTGTCCTGAGTATGATGATAAACTACATCCAACAGCAAGGCCTCTGATCAGCAGGATTTGAGGAGCGTGGAACTCACACTCTTGACAGGACCCAAAGAGTGCGTGTCCTGAGTATGATGATAAACTACATCCAACAGCAAGGCCTCTGATCAGGAGGATTTGACGAGCGTGGAACTCACACTCTTGACAGGACCCAAAGAGTGCGTGTCCTGAGTATGATGATAAACTACATCCAACAGCAAGGCCTCTTATCAGGAGGATTTGAGGAGCGTGGAACTCACACTCTTGACAGGACCCAAAGAGTGCGTGTCCTGTGTATGATGATAAACTACATCCAACAGCAAGGCCTCTGATCAGGAGGATTTGAGGAGCGTGGAACTCACACTCTTGACAGGACCCAAAGAGTGCGTGTCCTGAGTATGATGATAAACTACATCCAACAGCAAGGCCTCTGATCAGGAGGATTTGACGAGCGTGGAACTCACACTCTTGACAGGACCCAAAGAGTGCGTGTCCTGTGTATGATGATAAACTACATCCAACAGCAAGGCCTCTGATCAGGAGGATTTGAGGAGCGTGGAACTCACACTCTTGACAGGGACCCAAAGAGTGCGTGTCCTGAGTATGATGATAAACTACATCCAACAGCAAGGCCTCTGATCAGGAGGATTTGAGGAGCGTGGAACTCACACTCTTGACAGGACCCAAAGAGTGCGTGTCCTGAGTATGATGATAAACTACATCCAACAGCAAGGCCTCTTATCAGGAGGATTTGACGAGCGTGGAACTCACACTCTTGACAGGACCCAAAGAATGCGTGTCCTGTGTATGATGATAAACTACATCCAACAGCAAGGCCTCTGATCAGGAGGATTTGAGGAGCGTGGAACTCACACTCTTGACAGGACCCAAAGAGTGCGTGTCCTGAGTATGATGATAAACTACATCCAACAGCAAGGCCTCTTATCAGGAGGATTTGAGGAGCGTGGAACTCACACTCTTGACAGGACCCAAAGAGTGCGTGTCCTGAGTATGATGATAAACTACATCCAACAGCAAGGCCTCTGATCAGGAGGATTTGAGGAGCGTGGAACTCACCCTCTTGACAGGACCCAAAGAGTGCGTGTCCTGAGTATGATGATAAACTACATCCAACAGCAAGGCCTCTTATCAGGAGGATTTGAGGAGCGTGGAACTCACCCTCTTGACAGGACCCAAAGAGTGCGTGTCCTGAGTATGATGATAAACTACATCCAACAGCAAGTCCTCTGATCAGGAGGATTTGAGGAGCGTGGAACTCACATTCTTGACAGGACCCAAAGAGTGTGTGTCCTGAGTATGATGATAAACTACATCCAACAGCAAGGCCTCTGATCAGGAGGATTTGAGGAGCGTGGAACCACCTCTTAATTGCTGGTGTTCCCAGATCCACCTTGACCCGGGGTGGTAGCACCTGTTAGGGTTCCAGCTATGGGCACATAGTTAAATCCGAAACTTGTGTAAAAATAGTTTTTGATACTAGAAATACTTTGTAATAAAAAAATTATTACCAGCAATAATTTTTGAAGGAAAAATTATTATCAGCAATACTTAAAAAAAAAAAATATACCAACAATACAGTTATACATTCTTTGAAAAAAATATGACCAGCTATAGATTTCTTGAAGGAAAAATATTCCCAGAAATAGATTTTTGAAGGAAAACATTATCAGCAATAAAAATTTTGTCGGCATTAAATAACCCATTGAGGTTGATATGCCGTAAAACAAAACAAACCAAATCAAGGAGTGTGAGTTAAGGCAGTGGAGAACTTGGAGAGGTGAAGTAACAGGAGATAACTGATAACTGACATCCATCAAACATGGCACATGGAACTAGAACAGTCTACCCCAGTGAGTGAAATAAAGGGTTCAGTTTGACATTCCAACCACCTGAAGAAGGATATGGCAACAAAGATGAGGATGATAGTCTGAGCAATGTAAATAGTGTACATAATACCTCATCTCAGAAATATAGACAGACATTAAATTAAACTTATATATTAATAGAGGAGATTCTAATGATATCGCCTGTGTAATATCTATTTGCTAATTAATCTCAGTTAATATTTGATTTGGGATTAGAATCATTTTTAATAACATTTTATATCCTTACTTGTTTTGTGTTGAGATAAATTCTAAGAATTAGATTATAGAAACACACCTTAGAATTGGGAAAGTTGCATATATTTTTCACCAGAACCAGTAATCATTTTTCATGCATGAATCTGAATTTTAAATACTGTTTTTCAAGGCAGGCTTTTTTACTTGAAGAAATGGTACAACTTAATTTATGTATCCTTTTTAGCACATTGGCCAAGAAAAAAAAGATCATGTGACCGAGATGTGTCACTACCAATGTTAAGAATACTATTGATAGAGAATATGACAAATATGAAAGTTTGAAGAATGTGAATTACAGAGATACTATGAAACATGATTGAAATTTTGGGGATACATGAGAAAGGAATGTTTGGAGAATTTAACACTCAAATGAGACATCAAAGGCAAGGGAAACAGAAATAACCTACTTGAAATGTTAGAGCAAAAAGCAATGAAGCTGTAAAGAACCCTGACTATCCATACTCACTCAGCTTAATAAAATCAATAAGTGAATTATTACTACAGTTTCCATGTTGGATAGTAATAAAATCAATAATCGAATTATTACTACAGTTTCCATATTTGATAGTAATAAAATCAATAAGCGATTTATATATTACTGTTTCCATGTTGGATAGTAATAAAATCAATAAGTAAATTTGTAGTAGTTTCCATGTTGGCTAGTTCTGTAATGTGAAGAGACTTTGGAATTTTAGTATAATAGTTACATTCAGAAGGTGTTCCTTAGTTGATAAATGGATTATGGTAAATATTTGTACCTGAGGGAGAGACATAAACTATGTTTAACCAAATAAAACTTGGCCGTTTATAAGCTTTCCAGGAAGATAATTTCTCTTTTGTAATATCATTTATAATCTGAACTCCTGGTGTTTTGCAACATTCCACGTAAGCAATGGTGCCACAGATAGCCAAACATTATGTTGCAATCCTCCAACTATGACAAAAAAAAATTAAATATGATAAAATGGAATACAAGGTTGTCAACAAAAGAACAGGCCATTGAATGAGTTACATATTAGGCATATCAAAATAAAACTGGTACGGAAATTTAACTAACTTTGTAGTACAGATAATGGAAAATATGTTGGATAAATATAAAGATAAGAAATGGGTATATCAAATACCTCAGAAAAATTGAATGCCTCTGCCTTGCATATTTGATTTCCTCTTGGAATTTTTGAATGAGTAGGACTTCTTGTAAATAGGGAATTATCATGACAAAAAAACAAACTTACCCTGAAAAAGAGGCTTATGAAAAAAGGACCTATGAAGAAAAAATTTGACTTGTTGTACAAAGTGGATCTATCATTACAAAAATTGAAAATTAACTCAACCTTCAAACTAAAAGCAAATCCTTCCACATTAAACAAATCATGACCTTAAATAACTCCTAAAGGAGTTCAAATGATATTTAAAAACAAAAAAAAATAAAGGTACATAGGAATAGTGAAAGAATTCTCCCAAAAATGAAGTATGAGTGCATAAGCAAATATTAATTGGTCAATTTGTTTTCTATGGCTTATCAAACCTTCACAGGTTATTTAAAGCCAGAAAATATTGTTAGATTGAAAGATTTTTTTGAGATAATAATGATTTAGTGATACAAGTCTTACTAATTAACCCATAACTAGGAGGAGAAGAGGTGGATTCATACCTTTCCCAAAGGTATTTGCACATAAGTGAATATAACAAACCCAACTGGAATTAGAACTCAGCTCTCTAATGAATAATTTCAAGCCATTATCCATTGCACCACCCACACAGCCAAACTTACAGCACTTGTTATTCTCAAGTGGTCACCCATCAGGACCAGGATAGATGTTGCTTAACTTTGATGATTTTGCAAGAACCAGCGTTTCAACATGATATGGCTGTAAGCTATTAGGAAGACATCATTGGAAATGAAAAAAAATGTACTGAACTGCTATGTTATACTTTATCACTTACATAGCAGCTAATGTGGTACAGTTTCTTTACAAATGAAGATGAAACTTGATGCAACAAGCATATTGTTCTACCAATAAATGCTAAGAATACCATGGACAGAATATGTGATTAATGAGGAAGTCTTAAGGAAAATAGGAACAACAGAGAACTTAGATTCAAAAGGAATAGAAATCTGTGATTAACTTGCTTAACAAATTTGTATGAATAAATAACAAAATACACCAAAGAGATTACAGTTCAAAGATTAGTTTGAGAAAAATAAAACAGAAATTTGTGGAGAGCCATGACTGCCTACATCCTGAATGGATTTGGCACATAAAAAAAAAATATGTTAGTCAAATCTTTGGCCTAAAAAAAGGAATAAAGATGGCATCATTACTGCCACAAATAGGAATTTGATTGAACTGGACAAACCAATAGAAATGGTCAATAATGATTGGATAATACTTGGAGGCCATTCATATTTGGTACTAACAATGGCTACTATACAAATTGGTTAAGTGTATCAGTAGGTATCTGGCAATCCCAACTTCAATCCTCATGTCAGAAAGCTAATTGGACTTGGCCCTTGTACAAGCTCATATTGTTATCATTACAGTGACATTGTACAACAATTGAAAAGCAAACTTCCAAAAAGTAGTGTTTCTTAAACATTTTCATATGAAATCAACCAATATTTAATGAATAAAGAAAACTACCTTTCGAATCCCAGTTTTATAATTTATATCTATTGATAAACCCTCATCATAAAAATGTATTTGAACAGGAGTAGGAGTTTATCCCTTGTTTCCCGTTTAGGATTGGGTTTCCAGTTGTTTCTAAAGTCTTCTTATTCTCTTTCACTCTCAATAGCCCTTTGCAACTTAGTTGCCTGTCTTGCTGTGTAATGATTAATAAATATATATATATATATAAAAGCAGCTCTGAAAAAGAGTCTGCCATGTATGCAGACCAGAAAGAAAAGTGCTCAAAACCATACAATATGGGAGAGCTTTTTTAAACAAAGAATAACCTTTCAGGTATACACAGTACTCGGACTGTGTACACCTGAAAGGTTATTCTTTCTTTATATATCTATCTATCTAATATATATATATATATATATATATATATATAATGGACTCTCAATTTCAATGTATGAAGATCCAACAAACTCATTCAGTTTTTATGTTTTGTGCCATATGTGGAACCCAAGTCCTGCTAGAATACAAGTCCATATATTGTACAACAGCAAGACTCCTGGGAGATTCGAGTTCAGTTTTCCTTCTCCTAGACTGGTTGCCACCCAAGGCTATAGAACCTAGTCTGTCCTGCTATTTAACCCATAGGTGTGGGTGAGAAAAAATGGATCCATACCTTTCCCAAGGATATTAGCATATAAGTGAATGTAATGAATTTGAACTTGGAACTCCAATTCCTCAATGTCAGGTACAATCTATCGTGCCTACACTGAACTCTCCTATCATTTTCAGTGTATGAGAATACAGTAATTTAGTTCTTGAAACTGAACAGCCAGAATACTCACATATATGATTTGATGATAGTGGTCAAGGCTTGAGCAGAACCAACTACATGTTTTGAAAGAACCAAGTACAGGGAACTGGTGTATATAGTTGCCCCCGAAAGGCTATAGGACCCAGTCTGTCCTGCTATATACTCACAGCTAGGGATAGAAGAGATGGGTTCACATCTTTCCAAAAAGTATTTGCATGTAAGTGAATGTAACAAACTTGACTGGAATTCATTCAAACTCAGCTCAACAATTCCTCAATCTGAGCTGCTATCCATTACCCTGCAGTACCACCATATACATGCACACACACACACACACACAATCTTAACCTGTTCAAAGCTAGGGTTAACCTTTACCTTCCACTCCTATATACACAAATATCTTTCAAACATAAGACTCTACCTTGAGTGACCCCCAAGCTTTGTAAAGGATGAAACTTACTTTAAAAAAAAATAAATATATATAGAGAGAGAGAGTTAAAATTTCCTGAATATCAGAAAGAACTATCATAGATATTTTCATGCTTAAATTCGATCTTGAAACATTGTGAAGATGGCAGTGGAGTATGAAGACTACAGTCACTATGCAGTGTTGATTCCTATGTCTATATTGTCTTAAGATTGCATTGAAGCATGAAACTGCCAATCACTATCTAATGTTGATCCCTATGTCCACATTGACTATATTTCTGTTTCTGTATTCATTAATCCCTCTGTGCTTGATTTTTATTGAATGCTTTTTAGCCAGACATAGTGTATGGGTGCAAAAATAAAAATGATAAGGATTACTTGGAAACTAACTTAAGAAACAAAGACAAAAATGAAAAAGCAGCCACTGGGATAATCCTAAGAGGTAAAGAGGTCCAGTGAATTAAAATAGATAAAGGATAGTATAGAATTGATTAAATGATAAAAATGGAAGTGGATGTGACATATTCAGCAAGAAGAAAGGATAAAAGATGGAGTAAAAGGTCGGTTTCTTAGTTTCCTGGTGGATGACAAATGCAGTAGGTAAAAACAGAAGATTTGGAGATACAATATAAAAATTTGCTTCTCAGAATAATAGGAGTTGATAGATTTGCTTATTGCCAGGTTCACACTCCTTCCCCGTCTTTTGAATAAGAATAAAGGTTTATCCTTTGTTTCCTATTTAGAATTGGGTTTCTATTTCTTCCTACTAAATTCTTCTCATCCTCTTTCCCTCTCAGTAGCCCCTTGTGTCTTAGTCTTAGTCTTAGTGTGAAATGGTTAAAAAGAAATATGGCAGAGAATAGCTTAGTCATTGTTGTTATGGAAAGAGTTAGGAAAAGCCATTGTCCAGTACATTACTTTCTCAGTTATCCAGATACCTTGGGAAAGGGTTTGAAAATAAAATGTTCAAATAATTCAAAATTTTACTTAACTGAATAGTTAATTATCAAAAAAAGAAATAAGAAAAAAGTCATTTTCTGAAAGAAATTTAATATTTATATCATCAAATAACATTTTTGATTTTGTTAAAGGTTTTGTTCAGTTTATTTTTTTGGAAAATCAACTTTTGCCTATTTCCAGCTGATATCATGTCTTTCTTCTGCTAACTCTAGATTAAGGTAGATGTATTCGTAAGTATTACTTCGAGCTGAAAATGCAAACAGCATGAATATTTGTCAAACAAGATCATTTTTTCATGTTTGAAATCAGACATTGGGGATGTTGAACTTCAAAATGGTCAATATAATCTTCATCATCTTCCTTTCAAACAAATTCTGGCATGGTTGTAAGTTTAACACAGCCCAGGTCAATTAGGTGTTCATGCCCAGGACCGACAGTATTTATGCATGCTTCATTTACAGTGATGGTCAATAAAATCTTGAAATATTAGAATAGGTTTTGTTCAGATAATTGAAAAATGTCCAGATAATTTAAACTTTGCTCTTCATTTTACACCTGGCAGTCAAAGTCAGGAAAATCAAGGTATGGATAATCAGGAAGGTATTGTATTCAAAATGGCTGTTGATTATATAGCAAACAAATAAAATAAAAAGTTCAAAATGTATCTTTTTCAGAGGGTATCCCCTCATCAAGGATTTAGAGAGTGAAATTGAATTTATATACAGATATCATATTTTGTTTAAAAAGACATAATTTTGTCTAAATTCTCTTTTAGAAAAATTATGTAATGTTTTTTAGTACATATATGCTTGTAAATGAATTCAACTATCTAACCCCTGATAAGCATATACCATTTTTTATACTTTGAGATAAATTTTAAACATTATTTTATTTATTTACTATTAATGCTCTATTTCTTAATTTTAAGCTCTTTACTTACAAAGACTGCTCACCTTAAAACTGTTATCCTTCAGAAATATGCTAGTGAACTGTATTTTTGTGAAATGCAAGTTTTATTTTGTGTATATATATATATATATATATATATATATATATATATATATATATATATATATATATATATGTGTGTGTGTGTGTCCAGCTACTCAGATGCTGGCTCAGGGACATTTATGTTTGTTCAACACTCACAGAGCCCACATGTGGTATATTATACAACTCTGTTGATTAGACTTTAGTTACACGTTTATATATATATATATATATATATATATATATATATATATATATATATATGTGTGTGTGTGTGTGTAATCAACAATTGTCTTTCTCTGATGAAAGTATACATGACACTTTAACTCGTTCATTGACTAGTTACCACCAGTTATGAGAGCTGCTATCTTGTGCTGAGAGAAGACTTATGACTGCATTTAAACCACATGATTTGATGACTTTCAACATCAGCAACAACTAAAATGGATATCATATGTCACTCAAAGAGAAAATAACAGCATAATCAGGATGTTGATGTTCCACACTACATAAATAAAATGTTAGGAAGGAAGCCCCAATCAGTAATGGAAAGAGTGATAACAGCTACTGGGCTTGAGAAGAGAAAATAATGACATAATCAAGATGTTGACATTCCACACTACTTCAAATAAAAGCTTAGGAAGGAAACCCCCCATCTGTACTGGAAAGAGTGATAACTGAACTTGAGAAATCTATTTTCCAGAAAAATTGTTTTAAGAGAAATATTTTATAATTTTTTTATAGACAGCAGCATGGTCAATGAATACTGAATGTTTCCTTATATGGAGACAGTTAATATTATTATGATTCTTTGTCTGAAATAGAAGATTGACTACAAAGTTGAAAACCTGTTTTCAGCTAAAAATGTTTGCAAGCAAGGCATGAATCCATTTCCCTGCAGCTATGGGTTAAGTAACAGGACAGACTAGGACTTTCTTGCCTTGAAATGGAAACCATCTAGGAGAATGAAAAGTCTAACTTTGAAATCAGCCTGAAAAAAAATGGGTTCAATCAGGTTATTTTACCCTAATAGGTTATGGGACTTGTGATCTGAATATGACAACAATACCAAAAGCACCCTTCTAAGGAAAGAAGAAACCGTTTCTAAATGGTTTGCAAGACAAGGCATACTGATACAAGGTGCAATGGGTAAATTGTCACTATTTTATATTTCCCACATGCATGTTGTTTGTTTTTAATTTTGATAACTGCATAGTATAGTAGGGTCAGTTGGGCACCATCTGTGAGAAAAAGAGCACCATGACACAATTCACTCCACCAGAAATTTGGAAATGACATGCTGTTCTGCATTAATGACAGAAGCTCCAATACAAACAGTGCAACATGTTTGGATGTTAATCTGAGGACAGTTCAGAGGATTTGAAAAGAGTTGGATTAGTCTAATGGTGATTATGAAGGTACTGCAGTTTGGAAAACTCACTTTGATCATTCTGATTAAAAAAGAACTCCAGAATTTGTTGGTCAGAGCCTCAGGCTCAACATGAATGTTTCCTTATATGGAGACAGCTAATATTATTATGACTCTTTTTCTGAAATTAAAGATTGACTACAAAGTGCCTTGAGGAGGTTGTGCTGTCCTGGGTCAAGAGAGTCGTGCTGTAAGGCCCTATGCTTGGCAACAGGACTCTGCACCATGCAGAGAACTCAGTCACGGCAGTCAGACAATTTCTCTGACCATATCATCCCTTACATCTAGCCACCTAACTCCCTAGACTGCAGCCCCCTTGATTATTATGCATGTGGCACAGTTGTGCAAGAGACCAGAAAACTCCTTATAAAACCAAAAATGAACTGAACACAGGAATTATGGCAGCATTCACCAACGTAAATACAAAGACCATCCAGAAGAGATACAGGAGGTTCCAAAGTCATCTACAGGCCATTGTTGAAGGGAATGGCAATTTTATTGAATAAATTTACTCTTTAGAATTTTAAGGTATTTTTGTGTAATTTTGGTAAATATATCTGTTAAAATGTTAGATGAGAATTTATCCATCGCACCCTGTATATATCACAGTTTCTGCAAATCTATATCAGGAGCTTTACACACACACACACACATACATACATACATACATATATATATATATATATATATATATATATATATATATATATATATATATATATTATAATATTTAATTCTCGGCAGTATTTTTTATTATTTTGGCATTCATTTCTTTTCTGTCTCATTGTCTGTTTGTAACCCTAAAATAGTAAAAAAAAAAAAAAAAAAGAAAAGAAAAAGAAACATTTTAGAATTTGGTTTGCAAGATTTGTTTTGACAGTTCAGGTGTGATTTACATGCTGTCAGCTGGGGTTGTATCAGCAGAATTAGGAAATACATTTTGGCATTTCCATATTGTATGTATCCAGCTGCTGCAGTCACTGCATATTCAGGTGAGTTCGCTGCAGACATATGGCACCAAACATAAGAGCGATACGATGGGTTTTATAAGGCCAAGTGCATACGCATCTGTATTCTGAAAGATATGAAAATGCAAAAGATGAACCCACAGGAATAATGTTTACAGGAATGGGCATATGAGGATACATTAAATTTATGTAGTGGCTGTATGTTTTTATATATATATATATATATATATATATATATATATATATATATATACACACACACACATATGTTATACCATACCTATGGACTATAATGGGTATGTCCCAATCCTTATAAATACAGTGGAACATACTGTATCTTGATTCACATTGGGATTTCACTTGTGATCCACCCTTGATTCATTTCTAGCTCACCACTAGCAATTGATTACTTACTACACGCCTCTGGAGAATCTTGTATGTTGTTCCTGCTATATATATATATATATATATATATATATATATACACACCATACCTATGAACTATAATAGGTATGTCCAAATTCTTATAAATACAGTGGAATATACTGTATCTTGATTCACTCTGGGATTTCACTTGCAATCCACCTTGATTCCCTTCTAGCTCACCACTAGCAGTTGATTACTTACTACACGCCTCTGGAGAATCTTGTATGTTGTTTCTGTTGTAAATATTATCATTCCATTTCCAGCCTTCATTTTGGTTATTGTTATTCAGTAAACTTTTCCTAGATTTCAACAATATATATATATATATATATATATGACAAAGTGAGAAAAACATTACTTGTGATGCATTTCATCCTTCAGGACTTCATCGGCTAGGCACTCAGTTTAGATTGAAGGATACTTTAGGATGTTATTCTGAGGCAGTAAATCCAAGGCCATTTAATGACACTAGATATCCAAATCTATTTTATCTAAAAAAATTTTTTTTTTTATTTACCTACTAATATGACTATAAAAATGGATGAGACAGAAATGTTTCCCAATCATGAAATTTCTTGTTTTTTTTATTTTTATTTTATCTTTTCTATAATGCCAACTTTGATAAGAACATTTAAAATCTTTCATTTTTTAAGATGTTTTTAAATTCTTTTACTATTAAAGATTTTTTGGTTGATACTTTATTCTTTTGAAACATATTTTGAAAAGAAGTTTTAATTTATTAAAAATTTTGAAGTCAAATTATTTTTTCTGAATTAAATAAACCAAATGGACAAGTGAAACTGCAGTTATTGATTTGCAGATCTTGACATTCTTACAATTGGCCATTCTGTAATGGTGGGTTCTACTGTATATGGTGATTTTCTAAGTGTAGCTTAGATGTGGCACAAAGCCAAAAGCATGCGGCGCCCGTTGAGGATCAAACTCACTACTCAGTCGTAATTGTTCCAGCAAGACAAGCTTGCTAACCATAAGGTGCCCTTGTGATTTTCTAAGCATAGCATTAGATGTAGCACTAGGCTGAAAATCTGGAACCCATTATTGATTGGCTTAGCAAGACAAGGTTAGTTAACCATTACACCACCAGTGTTCTACTGTATATGAATATGCATTTGTATATGGGGGGGGCGTACATATGTTTATCTCTGCATTTAACCATGAAAATGCAACCAGTGTTCCGAATTTATGATCGTAAGCCATGAAAATTGAAAAGAATATTAACTATATAATTCTTAATAATAAAACTAAAATGAAGACAAGTTATGACAGCACCTCTCTAGAATTATCAGCTTCAGTATGCCTCAGTATGTGAATATGAATATAATGTATTTCTTCTTCTTCGATGATGTCCATACAGAACATGGTCAACCATTGCTCTCCAAAACTTCCTATCCATTTTAGCTCTTTGCAAGATATTTTTTTTTATCCCTTCAAATCCCCTGTTCTGTGATCCATTTATACAGGTTCATTAGATTGATTACTCACTTGTTTCACCTCTGTAGCTTTTGTCTTCACTATGTCCTGTGGGTGTCAGATTCTCCAAGCCTTTTAGTTTATTATGTGTCTTAGAAATTTCAAATGCCTCTTTCTGATTGTAAGAATATGCATTTTTTTACTCCCGTTTTCTTTACAACTTCCTCATTACATGCATGCTTTGTCCATGGCATTTTTAACATTCTTCTGTAAAACTATATTTCTGTTGCTTCAAGTATCCTCTTCATTTGTGAAGAAATTGTCCAGCATTCATGAGGGGATGACTGATATTATATAACATTTAAGTACTCTTTATTTTGTTCTTAACAAAATTTTCCTGTTTCTTAATAGTTTGCTTAAGTTAGTACTGCATACATAAAAATTTAAGCTTTATATATGTACACTAATATCAGCATGGAAAGTGAAATCAATTAAAATTCCTGGCTAGTCTGTTGAGCTCAATTTACATAAATATAGTTGGGAAAAACATGAATTTATCTCTTCTCCTCTCATCTATGGGTTAAATAGTGGAGAAGACTAGGCTGTCTTGCCAGTCAAACAGAGGGAAAACTCTGAATTCAAAACCATAGCAAAGGCAGCAATAAACCACTCCACTATCTTTCTCAAGAGATTATGGCAATTCACAGATAATAGAGAAAAAGAATCTGTGTAGGAGGCAACAAGAAACTACTCCACTATGTTTTTTAAGAAGGCATGGTAATTCACAGATGATAAAGAAAAGAAATCTGTGTTGAAGGCAATAGGAAACCACTCCATGATTTTTCCCAAGAAGGCATGGCAATTCACAGATAATTTAAAAAAAAAAAAAAAAAGGAATCTCTATAAGATACAACAGAAAAATACTCCACTATCTTTTCCAGGAAGCCATGTCAATTCACAAAAAACATTTATGGAGAGTGATGATCACCTATATCCTGAAGGAACATACATACATACATACATACATACATACATATATATATATATATATATATATATATATATATATATTCACACAAGATGTGTGTAAAGGTTATATGCAATTCAAATTTTGAATCTGTTTTATATATCAGCTGTAAGTATCACAATGCAAATGCCTCCATTAATTTTTTTCCTCATGTGTACTTGTTAAAAGAATTTACACAACAAAACCTCTTTTCTCTAAAATATTTTCATGCATGCAATCAGTCTTATATCTCAGAAAAATGCTTTTTTTTCAAAGCTTACTTTCATATTAACCTTTGCAGCTAAAAAGGTGGTGGATATGCATAAAGATAACATTCCTATAACTAAATACATTGCGTCTTGAATAAATTGGTGTTCATTTGCATTTTGTTTGATATTTATATCTTATACAGAAAAGAAATTGTTAAAAATATAAACCATATTAGAAACTAAACACCTTATGTGCCTACTCTATGTCTGTATATAAGTAGGTTGTCGAAAAGTTCTAAGCACAACCAAGAAGGGATTGAAAATTAAAATTCTGATATCTGTTTTAATTTCTCAGATGAGAAATTAGCATTATTTACATGCAGATTATTGTCCATATCTTTGTTATCACAAAGTTTCAGCCTTTGTGCAATCTAGCCTTCATCAGGTGATTGTCAATCTGGGTAACCTTCAGGGGACTTCAGCCTGAACCTTTTATTTAATAAACAGCCATAAAATGTTTATCATTCTGTTATGTCTCACTATTTCTTATTTAGTATACTCAGTTACTACTCGTCCTGTTTCCTCTGATTCAAAATACACACAGCCCAGCTCAGTTATTGAACTTGTAATTACAATGTCACCAAATTCCAAAACTAATGCTTTAATCTACAAGGCCATCTACAGCTGGAGGGGCACTATAATCAAAATATTCCGATAATAACAACAAAGATGCAGACAACAGGCTGCATGTAAATAATATTATATAATATGAATGTTTAGGCAGTTGGTCAGATTATCTCTTTGGTTGAGATATGCACTTTTCAGTACCCCTTTGTATCCACAACTCTGCAATAGTTTGGTTTCTGCCACTTCACTGTTATGAATGAGCTACATATGACAGGTTTCCCCTGCTATCCAAAATGGAATAAAATGAAGAGACACTTGGGAGTGTAGTCATGAGTGTTCCTTTAAATGTGTAAAATTGAACTATGCTCTTCCCAATGGAAAGTAAGCCTTTTTGTTAGCATCATCATAGTAAAACCAACATATGCATTAACATTTTTATCAGAGATGTAATTTCCCAAAGGACATTTAAATTTATATACAATGTTGGCCTTTTGTAAGATACTAGTTGACAGAGAAGAATTGTTTTGGATGACTAGGTTGTTTGTATTAAATTTTTCTGTAGTATATAATTAATTTTAAGTTTTTTAATTGAATTAGTAGGGGATATATTAGTGTTCGTGAGTCTTTTTAGAATTTTTTCCTCCTGCTCATAGTTAGAATGCATTTGATTACACTATAGCAGTTTGATATGTTTAGAGTTATTTAATGATGTTCCTAACAGCTTGTCTGATTTGTTCATCAACAATGTAATTAGAAAAGTTATGATTAATGAAGATTTGTTTTAATATTTTTTGTAGAAAATCTTTCTTGATGAAGAATTTTCTTTTGCATGGTTTATTAAGTTTTGTATAATAGCTATTTTTTAATAGTTAGGACATTCACTTTTATAGTTTAGAGTGCAGGTGATTAATCTAGTTGTTTTTATCAGGAGAGATAGTAAATGTATTATTATTATTATTAGTGTCTATCAATACACCAAGAAACAGGATTGTTTTGTCCTTGTTATGTTCATATGTGAACATAAGTACAGCGGTTTTTTGAATGTTTTTTGTAGTTTATGTATTTCATCTATGTCTTTGACTAAAATGAGAATACCATCTACATATCTTAGATAAATTAAGGTTTTTTTTACACATGATATGTCGATATATATATATATATAATGTGTGTGTGTACGTGTGTGTACTGGACTCTCCTGTTGCTTTTGATGTTCTTAGAAGTGAACAGCCAGATTACCCACTCATATGATTTGACTACAGTGGTAAAGGCAGAATATATCTCTCTATCTCTCTCCCACTGTGTGTGTGTGTGTATATATATATATATATATATATATCACTTACTCAAATCCTGTAGATTTCACTGTGGCTTGTGTAGCAGGTAAGATTTTATGGTATAGAGTATCTAGGCCCATGCCCAACCTGTTTTGAATTCAGTATTGTTGTTCTCAATAACTGATTACAATGCTATATATATATATATATATATATATATATATATATATATAATATATATATGCCTGCATTTATGCTTCATCCTTTCCCATTATAGGAGATCCACAGATATTTTAACTCTATGAAGATGGTCTCAGATGAGATTAAAAGTACTCAGGAAAATGAAAATTATTTGAAAGAAAATTTATATACTTTTCTACAGCCACCAAGAAATTAATTTTTGGACTTGAGCAAATTAAAACTAAAA